>OX387248.1:10753175-10825675 GCA_947562095.1 Branchellion lobata | reverse complement strand
TAGGTCAGTGTTATAGATGCCTGAGTTAGCTTCATATAATCCCAACAACACAATCTTTTTCAATCCATCTTATCTTCTCCATCAATCCCATTCAACATTCCATCCACTCATCTCCTTCATTCCATCCACTATCCCATCTTCTTATCAGCCTCACTCCATCCCATCCACTTATCATCTTCCTTGCAAGCACCTGTTCCCGATAGCTCAATCCTCCATGCTATCCTCTTTGATCTGTTTCTTTGTTTTCTTGACGCAGACCAACACGAGCTTTTCAATAACCACTTCAAAATCGTTCCGCTTGTGTTACCTCTGAGTTATCCTCTTATTTAATAATATTAAAATTGCTATCTTTGATCCAATGCAGTCATTAACAATTTAAAACAATTTGTGAAAATGTAAAAATTATAAAATAAAAATAATAATCACGAATCGAAAATAAAAACTGTAAAACAAATAATTAATAGAAAAACAGACACAGAAGCGCGTTCAAACGGCCACAAAGCACACACGGGTGTCTTTGATTATGACTCCTTGCGTAAGGCACAAAGCCCTTGCGCAATCTCTCCCAACCGCCTGCAATCTACATAAACATCCACCGCTGTTATAACAGGCATTTGCTTGTGTGGTCAGCTGTTGGGAAGGGGTAGTGGTGTTGGTTGTGGTGGTGGTGTTGGTTGTGGTGATGGTGGTGGTGTTGGTTGTGGTGGTGGTGTTGGTTGTGGTGGTGGTGTTGGTTGTGGTGGTGGTGTTGGTTGTGGTGGTGGTGTTGGTATGTGGTGGTGGTGGTGGTGGTAGTGGTGGTGGTGGTGGTGGTGGTGGTGGGGGTGGTGGTGGTGGTGGTGGTGGTGGTGTTGGCGGTGGTGGTGTTGGTATGTGGTGGTGAAGGTGGTGGTGGTTGTGGAGGTGGTGGTGGTTGTGGAGGTGGCGGTTATCGGGATGGTGAGTCAACTGTTGGGATCGCGGTGGTGCGTTGGTACTAATGGGAATGATAGTGGCTGGGGTGAAGTTGTATGGCTGGTGCGTCAGTAGTTGTGGTAACAGGTTTATAGTGACGGGAGAAATTTTGGTCATTAACATTTGGAAAGCAGTTTTTTTTATATTGAAGGCTTTGTATTTTGTGATGTATGGTGGTTTCCAATGTGGTGTTTGAAATTATTATTATGGAACTGAGTTTCAATTTGAAAGTCACAAAGTGTCACAGTAGATGGGTCAACAGCTTACACGACGTTACGCAACATTTATTGAACAGCTTATCGCCACGAATGCGTTCAAAGCTCGTTCGATTGTTGACCGTCCACTTCTGCTTACTCATCTTTCAAGCAACTCAAACCTCACACATCCAATTCACTACTCACCACCCAACCCTCACAATCCATCTCTCACGACTTCCATCTCGGCACTCTCGAAGCTTTTTCAGTTTTTTTTTTCCTTTTTTTAGATTTTTCTTTAAAAAATGTTCAATTTATGTTTTCCAAGCTTAAAACTCCGCAGCTCCAGTTGATACCACATGTTTTACGTTTTTCAATAAAATTAACAAAAAGAGTGATGGTTCGAATGCCTGTTCGTCATGATGGTCCCTCTGTGCTTCGAAGGACGCTTATATGTAATTGTTTTAATGAAATTTTCTTGGAGATTGCCGGAGAACTAGAACGATGATGAGCTGGCGGTGGTCGAATTGCAGAGAATAAAGATTTAATCTATATAAAGAAAAATAATAATGAAAATAGAAATAACAAAAAAAATAATATGAAAATTCACTAAACTAGCTCCTAACTCGAATAGTCTCAATTTGCCATCAGCGTTTCAAAAGTTCAGTAAAAAATAGATAAACTCTTGAAAAATTGCACTTCATACGGCCTTGTGATATTTCAGGGCTAATACCACTTTAATAAAAATTGTGATTGCATTGCATTGTATTGTATTGGACTTTATTTTAATACGTTAAAACTTTAAAATCTAATAAAGATTCTTGGAAGTAAACTTATGAAAGCATTTTGAAAACCTCCAGCATCCGCGAAAGTTGGTTTTATTTTATTGGTAGCCATATGGAAGTCTCAAACTCATCTCGTACTTTATTTCAATCCAAGTTCTAGCACAAACCCTTCAACAAACAATAATCAAAATGAAAATCAACTGCTTATAACACCGCAAATATCAATGATAAACTCCCAAGTAAATAAATAAAATAATCTCATATCATTTTATAACTTGAATGGAACTGAATAGGAATCCCAGTTATGAGGCGCTTAACTGAAACACACAGGCCCCACTCCAAAGCCGATCTTCTGGTCGGCCGCTCCGTAGTCATTGGGCGTGAAGTCAACGATGGGAGCCTGGTTGAGGCGCTTGCTGGTGATGGTGAAAATGGTGGAACCGCTCTGTGGACGAGACTGTGAAGATAGTGGTGGTGGTGGTGGTGATGTGATGTTGGTGATGTGATGCTGATGATGGTGCTGGTGTGGTGCTGGTGGAAATGTGGTGTTGGTGGTGACTTGGTGTTAGGGAAATGGTGGTGGGAAGGTTGGATGTTGTCATGAAACTTGTGGTGGTAATAATTATGGTGATATGGGGGAAGCAATGGTCTAATTCCAGTCTATTGATAAGCTGAAATCACATGTTTTTCTACGTCGATAACATAACTCCACAACAATCAGCAACTTCAAGACATGAAAGCGCAAACGGCCGAACACTCAAGTGTCCCCCACCTTGCACTCATCCTGCACCACGAAGCTCTTCTTCATGCGGTACGCCTTGAGTTCGCTGCCATCCGAGCCGACCAGACTGACGCCATTCCTCAACTTGCCTGTCGCACCATCCATGTACCCCACGGCGTTCTTGCATAAGTATGTGAAAGTCTGTGTGGCTGTAGAGTGCAGAGCTCTGAGGAACTGCAGCTGGGCTGAGTGTTCTGTGTACTGGATCTGTCACGGTGATTGTAGGCATTTGAAACATTTTCAAATCTTATCCAATTAAAGCAATTGTAAAACGCTTTTCAGCATTTTGTTCGAAGGCGTTCTATGTCTTAATATCATGGAGTTTTTGGAGTGGAGTTTTGTTTCCAATGTAAGAATGCTCTCTTATCCAAACGTGACAGAGCACTTTTATCAAAATTGGACGAAATTGCTTTGTAAAATTTCAAACGTTTCCTACTGAATTCAATTCTATAAAAACTGCTAATAAGATAACAAAACAAGGATAAAGACAAATCAACACAAACCTTGAATCCATTCTTCAGCTGACTAAACTTGGCCTTCCTCTGCTTCTTGAGGAACTGCAGAGGCATCGAAGAGGTTTCCTCTACGGGGTGGACACAGGTCTCGACTGAAGGGGTGCTCATGTTGCACCACACCTTGATGGCATCTGTGCTCAGACCCAGGTTGGGATCGATCCAGTACCAGCCTGCAGGAGAGATGGCGAGTGTTAAAGATTTGTGAAGAGTGGAGGTTCTTTGGAATGACGGTTTTGTTGTGTGAAAATGATGAGAATGCGTTGAAGGGTTTGATGGTTGTAAAACCCAATTGAGTAGCGAAAGAAATATTGATTTCTGATAGCCAATCAGTATGAAAACATTCACAACACGAAAAACATGCAACAACGTGCCACAGCAAGCCTAAACACGCACAAAAATTCACAAAATGCAAAACACGCAACAACAATAATTCGTCACAGACCGGTCTGGAAGGCAGGGAACTCGAGGTGGAGATCCCTGCACGACTGGGCCGGTGACTCCTGGGTGCCTCTGGGGGCGATGACGGAGGATACCTCCTTTTTGAGCAGGTCCAACTCTTCGAAGATCTTCTCTACCACTTCCTCATGCTCGTGTTCTGACACAAACTTGGGAATCCAGTTTTCTTGCTCTCCCTTCTGTCTGTTAACCGACCTCTTGCCTCTGCGGTGGGTCTCGTAGCCTCCATTGTAGTCCTCGTCGTACTTGGCTCCTGGCATTCCTGGGCGACCCTGGAAGTTGCGAAGAAAAATATTGAAGTGTCCTTCTTTGGCTTGTTTTGAAAAATGTTCGGTACGTTCACAAAGTCAAACTCAAAGTCGTACACAAAAAAACGTAGAATGAGACAACAATGGTGACAAAGAGAGTGACTCACTGGAGGCCCTTGGAGTCCAGGAGAACCGGGTTGTCCCTTGTGTCCTTTCAAACCTCGGTTGCCTTCGCCTCCCTGGGATTGTTGTCACTAACGTTGTAACTTTATCAGTCATCACTGCAACATCATCACTCATCACTTCAACCTTGCATATCTTACACTAGCAGATTTATATCCGTAACGTTCGTAAGATATTATCTTGGACAAACCATTGTAAATTTCTGATTGACAATGAATCAATCATATTTATTGTCAGCATGCTATAATCTTGTTTTATAATTTTTCCTAAACATAAATTAATTTTTTTGAAGAAATCTTCCAAAATATTTTCTTACTGGGATTCCTGAAGATCCGTCAGGCCCCTTCTCTCCTCTGGGTCCTTCTGGGCCCTGTGTTGGCGAGAGGTGTTGTTGAAAGTTGTGAAGAGTTAGCAACTACGAAGTATTAATTGAGAACTGTTGGTGGTTGTAAAACGTTGTTGGATGTTTTAACATTATAATAATAAATACAGTTTGTAAAGCGCCAAGGCAAGCAATTGAGTCATCAAGGCGATCAGGTATTGGAGATTATAGGCTAGTTTGAATGAATATGTTCTAAATTTAGTTTCAAGCTGCTGGTTGGGGTTTTTCAAAGGTCTGCAAGCAGCACTCACAGTGTATCCTGGTTCTCCATCGAATCCGGTTTGACCACGTGGTCCCCTTTCTCCCTTAGGACCAGGCTCTCCTAGAATTCCGATCTGTCCCACCGATCCTCTCCTTCCCTGGAAAGTGGAAAACACAAAGTTGCTATGGTGATGACGACAAAGATGATGATGATGATGATGGTGGTGGTGATGATGATGGTGATGAGGATGTTGATGATGATGATGATGATGATGATGATGATGATGATGATGATGATGATGATGATGATGAGGAATGAAAAAGAGGAGATGATGATGATCTAAAGTTGTAATGCAATGTAGCGCCACGAGTTGTGTAACATGATACGATGCATAATCTACAGACAAGTCATTGAAACGTTCAACAACTAACCTTCTCACTCTTTTCTCCCTGCTCTCCTTTAAGACCTGCTGGTCCATCAGGTCCCTGAATTTAAGGCACCACGTGGTCAACGAAATATCAAAAACGTATTGGAGCGCAAATTTTTGAACTAAAAATGATAAAAGATTTCTACGCAGTTCAAAAAAATCATTTAGCTAATTAAAATATAAAAATAGTTTTTCTCACCGCTGGACCTGCTTTTCCAATGGGTCCTGGTGGTCCGTTGGGTCCCACGACTCCCTGTGAAGTTTTTGTATTTTCGTATATCATTGCAAGTTTGTATCTTGTTAAGACATCATCTTCCTTATAATATGAGTTGACTGTCATTAACATAGAATGTATATTAATACAGCTATGAAGACATTATCTTTATCATTAACAGTTTATGTATATTGTTGAACGAAAGAATGGCGTCAAAGAAGAATCTTATCCATGTTAATAGTTTTGAAAGGCTTAGAGGACGAGTGACATGAATTTCCATGGAACACTCGAGAACTTACTGGGTTTCCAGGGGTTCCTCGAGTTCCTCTGGCTCCTGTCTTTCCTGGGATGCCCTGTGAAACAATCGTATGACTCATCATCATCATTCTGTTCTCGTATATTTCAATTTTTTCTTTTTTAGTTCAACTATTTGCCGTGTTTTTGTAACATTTTCAGCGTATGTCTGGACTTGATCTAAGAAAGACTATAAAAATCATCACACACACAACAAGTTGCAAGTGTAGTTTTAAAAAATTTCAAAAATTTTTATTGCCGACAATCTTTGAAATTTAGACATTTTCTGTTCTGTTTTAATCAATTGAACTCTCAAACTGCAGCGTTGGAGCAGGCAAAATTCACAAGGGGCTCACAGCTTGTCCAGGAGGACCTCTCTCTCCATTCGATCCGTCAATGCCTCTCTCTCCCTTCACTCCCGCATTGCCTGGCTCTCCCTGCAAGCCCTGGGGTCCGATCTTGCCCTGTTGAATCGTTTCATATTTCAGTTTACACAGCCTTTGCACATGTGTCTTTGATTAAATGACATGTCTGCACAAGTGTGGGAAGTTTGCAATGAAAACCTCATATTTGATCAGATTAGAAGGCTCAAAGCGTGAATGTAAAAATGTTAAAAAAAACTTCACAACTACCAACATTATCCCAACACACTAACAGTTCAACAATTATTAAACCTGAAACTAAATTTTGAATTTCATCTCAGTTTTCAACCTGTTTTCCAGGGTTTCCAGCGGGTCCCAGCTCTCCTGCGGGTCCTTGGGGTCCCTATGAATCAGATGGTCATCTCCAGTCATTCAATCTTTCATTAAACAATCTTTCGAATATGACTCATAGTTTGTTCATCTCAACAATGAAGCAGTCTACACCACTCACTGGCTTGCCGAGGTCTCCTGTCTTTCCTGTCTTTCCTCTGAGACCACTCTCACCCTGTGTGCAAAAACATCTTTGAAGGCTCCAAAATGATAATTACCTGGAAAAACTTATTTTCCAAATTATTTCTCAACTTATAGATAATGAGAATTAATTTCAAAAAATTCTTGAAGCAAACAACATTGTGCAACAAGCGACAAACACAAGCAACCAACCTTAGCTCCTGGAATACCTGGACCTCCTGGGTTTCCTGAGAAACCAATCGAACCCTGAAGGAAAATATTGATAAAAATAGCAAAATATGAAAATAAAAAAAAACAGAAAATAATATATATTTATATTTTTTGTCATTTATTCATAGAACTCTAATTCGGGATAAAAGGCGTTTTATAATTGAGATTTACTCTCAAAATTTAATTATTAGCTTTTACCTCATAATTTCATTATCCAACTAATGATACGCAGAGTCACTTACAGCGTATCCCTTGGGTCCTCTGGGACCCCTCTTGCCTGCTCCTCCTGCAGACCCTGGTGTACCGGGGTTGCCTGGAGCTCCCTTGCTGCCTTGCACTCCTGGGGCGCCCTGTGGATGTTGTGGAGCTTTGACGTTGTGGTTGTTGTCAACTGTAAGTTTTGGATGTTTGTGTGTTGTGGATGTTTGTGACTTGTGGCTGTTTGAAGTTTTGATTGTTGTGAAAAGGTGTGTGTTTTGATTGTTTTGTATTGCTGTTTTCTATATTTGTAGAGTTTTTGTTAGTGTTTGAATAAAAACTAAAAAAAAACTAAAAAAATGAAACTTAAAATAAAGAATTTATTATCATTCTCTTCTTTCCCACTCACAGATGTTCCTGCTTTTCCATTGGGCCCTGGAGGCCCATCCAATCCCATCTCTCCCTTCAGTCCCTGACGACCCTCGGGTCCTGCAGCTCCAAGCTGACCTGGACCTCCCTGCAGGCATATGGAGGATCTTTGGAGTGCTTAAAATACAATTGATTTTCTAAATATTTCACTGTTAATGAATTCAGAAACGTGTAGCTTGAAACTTTGCTGGAATAATTTTTGTTAAAGGCTTTGAAACCGTTGAATAAAAACTTTCAACTCAGCAACTTTTGACTCAAAGTTAAAAGACTACTTGAACGTAATAAAACAGCGGAAGTTTTAGTGGCAACCACTCACCACGGGTCCAAACTCTCCAGCAGGTCCTGGAGGTCCCGCAGGTCCAAGAGGGCCCTTTAGTGGTGGTGGGTGTGTGTCAAGAGTAGTTGTGTGAAGTGGTGTGTATAAGAGATGCAGTTGTTGTCGGTAACGGCAGTGGTGTTTGTTTTTCTTTTTATAGCAGCACATTTATTATTATTTGTTATTATCTCCCACCTTAAGACCGGTGTCTCCGTTTTCTCCCTTGATTCCACTTGTTCCAGGCAGACCTGGTTTGCCAGACCTTCCAATGTCTCCAGGCATTCCTCTGGCTCCCTCGGGACCCTGTGAAAGAAGGCGGCTGTTCCAGTGGTTGTTGTTGTATTTTTAGGCGCAGTGTTAATTTGGATGTTTTTGCAAAAGCCCTCATATAGCTGTGCTTGTAAGGAGGTTTGTTTGGTTGTGCTTGTAAGGAGGTTTGTTTGGTTGTTTTTGTGAAACAAATGTTAGTTTGGCTGTGTCTGTAAGTAGGAGCAATGTTGAGAGTAGAAAGTGAAAGACAAGTAAGTGGAAATCCTTCTCACCTGACTTCCTGGTAGACCTTGGAATCCTCTCTCTCCTGGCTCTCCCACCGGGCCCTGGTGGTGTCATGCGTGCTTAATAACACACCAAATTGATTTCTAAGAAATATAATTATTATTTGTTCAATCTTTCAAAATCTTAATTTTATTTCAAAAGAAAAAATAGCCTTTCCAACCTGTGTTCCGATCTGACCTGGGTTTCCCACTTTCCCGGCTGGTCCTGGACCACCCTAGCGAATAAAGAAAAACTTTTAATCGTTTATTTGTTTCTTGTCTAATGTTCGTTTTCAATTTTGAAAAAGGTTTATGAGTATGATAAGTGGTTCTCTGAAGCAAATACATGAGTTTCAGCTAACTACACGAGTTTTGGATTTTGAAGTTTCGAGATTACACTAATTAAAAACACAACTTGAAAACATATTCTAAAATGAAAAATAAACTGCCCATTGAAAAATAATTCGTTGATTTTGGAAATAATCGAAATTAATTTTAAAAGTTTGAAGTATATGTCAAGAAAATAAGATGGAAGGAAGAAGATAAAGAAGGGAAGAAAGGAGTCACCTGATCTCCAACATTTCCCTTGCTTCCCTTCTCTCCTTGCAGTCCTCGGTCTCCCTGTTGACGTGGTGGAGGTTTGTGACGAGGGTCATTATGGCATTTTATAAGAACGAAATTAAGTTTTTATCTGTGAATAAATTTGAATTCAAGTGAAAAAATTTAAAAATAAGACATAAAACATGGAAGTTGATGAAGAATGAACACTTCAACTTTGAAAACATCCAATCGTTTTTATTTATGGAGCGCGACACACTTTAATTTTCAAGAAAAACTGCAAGAAAAGTTACCTTGTCTCCGTCATCTCCGACCAGACCCACTGGACCTTGAGGTCCTGGATCTCCCTGTGGTTTGTCACGTGGTAGGTGATTGATCACGTGGTGGGTGGATGGGTGGTATGGTAGTGGGTGGTCATATGGTGGATGGTCATATGGTGGGTGGTCATATGGTGGATGGTCATATGGTGGGTGGTCATATAGTGGGTGGTCATATGGTGGGTGGTCATATAGTGGGTGGTCATATAGTGGGTGGTCATATAGTGGGTGGTCATATGGTGGGTGGTCATATGGTGGGTGGTCATATGGTGGATGGTCATATGGTGGGTGGTCATATAGTGGGTGGTCATATAGTGGGTGGTCATATAGTGGGTGGTCATATGGTGGGTGGTCATATAGTGGGTGGTCATATAGTGGGTGGTCATATAGTGGGTGGTCATATGGTGGGTGGTCATATGGTGGGTGGTCATATGGTGGGTGGTCATATAGTGGGTGGTCATATGGTGGGTGGTCATATGGTGGGTGGTCATATAGTGGGTGGTCATATAGTGGGTGGTCATATGGTGGGTGGTCATATAGTGGGTGGTCATATGGTGGGTGGTCATATAGTGGGTGGTCATATAGTGGGTGGTCATATAGTGGGTGGTCATATAGTGGGTGGTCATATGGTGGGTGGTCATATGGTGGGTGGTCATATAGTGGGTGGTCATATGGTGGGTGGTCATATAGTGGGTGGTCATATAGTGGGTGGTCATATGGTGGGTGGTCATATGGTGGGTGGTCATATAGTGGGTGGTCATATGGTGGGTGGTCATATAGTGGGTGGTCATATAGTGGGTGGTCATATGGTGGGTGGTCATATGGTGGGTGGTCATATGGTGGATGGTCATATAGTGGGTGGTCATATAGTGGGTGGTCATATAGTGGGTGGTCATATAGTGGGTGGTCATATGGTGGGTGGTCATATAGTGGGTGGTCATATGGTGGGTGGTCATATAGTGGGTGGTCATATGGTGGGTGGTCATATGGTGGGTGGTCATATGGTGGGTGGTCATATAGTGGGTGGTCATATGGTGGGTGGTCATATGGTGGGTGGTCATATGGTGGGTGGTCATATGGTGGGTGGTCATATGGTGGGTGGTCATATGGTGGGTGGTCATATGGTGGGTGGTCATATAGTGGGTGGTCATATAGTGGGTGGTCATATAGTGGGTGGTCATATAGTGGGTGGTCATATGGTGGGTGGTCATATAGTGGGTGGTCATATGGTGGGTGGTCATATGGTGGGTGGTCATATGGTGGGTGGTCATATAGTGGGTGGTCATATGGTGGGTGGTCATATAGTGGGTGGTCATATAGTGGGTGGTCATATGGTGGGTGGTCATATGGTGGGTGGTCATATAGTGGGTGGTCATATGGTGGGTGGTCATATGGTGGGTGGTCATATAGTGGGTGGTCATATAGTGGGTGGTCATATAGTGGGTGGTCATATAGTGGAGGGGCGGTGATGTAGAAGATGAAGGTTGAGTGGGGGGGGGGGGTTCATGGAGATGGGCGATATGAAGAGCAAGAGCAGTAGTGGTTTCAATGGCAATGATGGCTAGGAAAAATGATGAAAAATTGAAAGAATATGAAAAAGTGATGAAGGATTGTAAGAGTGTTGTTGAGAATGATAGCATTGGAGTGGTGGCTGATTGAAGCAAACAAGCGAAATCTCACTGGGATTCCCCTATCTCCCCTCTCTCCTTCTGCTCCGACTGGACCTATGGGACCCTGTTGGTGGTGGTGGTGAAGTAGAAAGAAAAAATCCCACGAAGATTGAAATATATACTTTATCTCACTTTGCAAGAGTTTATTTTAAGAATGTACATTTTTTAAACATTTTCTGGGCGACTAATGGTAAGTGAACAAGACGCTGATCACTCACCTGGTTTCCCTTGGAACCTGCAACTCCGTGAGGCCCTGTTGATCCTGGCCTTCCCTGCAAACCAACACATCCATTAATGAATATCAAACACGTTCTTTCATCCACTCATGCTTCCACTCATACACTCATCGACGTATCCACCCATTCACCCATCCACTTTGCCACCTATCCATCCATTCACCCATCTACCCATTCACCCATCTATTCATTCACCCATCTATTCATTCACCCATCAATTCATCTCCCCATCATCACTCACAGGAGATCCAACAGCCCCTGCACGACCTGGCAAACCCATGCCTCCTTTGGTTCCCTGTGATGGTGGTGAGGATGTTAATGGTGATGATGAAGATGATGATGATGATGAGGAGGAGGATGATGATGATGATGATGATGATGATGATGATGATGATGATGATGATGATGATGATGATGATGATGATAAAAATGATGATGATGATGCTGATAGTGGTGATGGTGGTGGAGATGATGCAGTTGATGACAATGATGTTGATGGTGGCGTTTATGAGGATTCGATCGACAGCAAAAAAAAAATAATTTTAAATCGTTTCAATCAATGATGACTTGAGTTTTAAAAAAAAGCGGCAAAATAAGGAGTAATTGAATATTTTAATAAGAAGAGGAAGGATTATAAAAGGAATGAAGCATTCAAAAGTAGCGTGAAAAATGAAGGATGCACTCACAGGGAGTCCAGACTTTCCAACGGCTCCTGGGTCCCCTCTGGGACCATCTGGACCCTGTGGGTTGTGGGCAGAGTTTGCAAGTTTCAATGCAGCCTATTGACAACTGAAAAAATATTTAAGTGGCTCTTTGTCTAAATGAGCGGCTCAAATGGAAACTCTGAAGGCGCTCACAGCAGGTCCTGGCAGTCCAACGTCTCCTGGGAAGCCTCTTGCTCCCGTAGGTCCCAAAGGTCCCCCTGGTCCTGGTCCTCCTGGAGGACCCTGTGGTGGGAGAAGATAACAATCAGAATTTGATTATAATTATTATTTCAAGTTTCACCCGGCTGCGGCATCAGCTTGCAAATAATAATAAGATAATTAGTTTTCTTCAATATTTTTGAATGAAACACTCAACATACAAATGCACACGAAGCAAGTATAGCCAAGTACTCACAGCAGCTCCTTCTTTGCCTCTTTCTCCATTGGGTCCTTTGTCTCCTGGTGGTCCCCCCAATCCTACATCACCTCTCTCTCCAGCTATGCCCTGAGGTCCTGCAGGACCCTGGATGAGAAAGAGAAGTGTGAAAGAAGTGGAAGAAGTGGCAAGAGTTCAGTAGAATGTTGAAATTCAAACTTCTTTTGAAAGACGCACACACTTCTTACAACATCTACATTACCACACACCCATTCACAACATCTTCATCACCACACACAGGGTTTCCTGGCTGACCAACGGCTCCAGGCTGACCAGCAGCTCCAGGAAGTCCCTGTTGGTGTTTGTATGCAATGTTGTTTGCGCTGATATGTTGATGCATTTCAAGTCTGAACTGAAAAAATCAAAATTTTGTATGGACACATTAAGAATGGAACAACCAACCATTTCTCCTCTCTCTCCAGGGAAGCCTGGGAGACCATCCTTTCCTTGGTTACCCTGGGTTGGAAAAAATTGAATAGCACTGAAAAATATAAGTTCATGAAGAAATATGATTTTTTTCAAACCGCATTAAGGAGTTTTAAGATAATTCATAAACCACACAAAACTCAGAGGCACCACATGAACAAACACAACTCACAGGCAGTCCAGGAGCTCCCAAGTAGCCCACAGGGCCAGGGATTCCAATGGGACCAATTTCTCCACGAGGTCCTGGAGGTCCCAGAGGTCCTTGTTCTCCTCGGGCTCCCAATGGACCAATCGGACCTGCTCTTCCTGCTGGTCCATCAGGCCCCTGTGGTGTGGTGAATGTTTTGTCAATAGATGTTAGAAAAAATATATTTGAAATTAAGAAGTTGTATGAGGTTTACTGTAAAAACCGAACCTACCCTTTCTCCAATCTTTCCTCGGTCTCCTGGAGGTCCTTGAGCACCCTGAAAAAGCCGTTTTCAAATCATGAATAAAATATTGAAATATAGATTACATTCAATCAAACTCTTAACTGTGTTTTAACTTTTTCTATTTTCGAAAAGCCGAAAGTTTACTCACAGTGGAGCCCTTTGCTCCATGCTTCCCTGACTTTCCTGGCAGTCCCCGTGAGCCCTGTAAGTGTTAAAGTAATACCATACAATCTGAAAATCTATACTAAATACTCACAAAACCCTTGTATGAATCAGCGCTATACAAATCTTATGATTTTATTGATCAACAGTTTAGCTTTTTTGAACAGTGGGAAGGATTTTTTTTGGTTGGATTGAATGGCAGCTTTCAACGAACCTTTTCTCCCACCACTCCTGGGAAGCCAGGGAATCCAATGTTTCCTTCATGACCCTGCCGATTCAATCAATCGCCCATTACTAAAACGATTTACTATGATAACATATCCCATTGAACTCTCAGTTTGAAAAAAAAATAATTAGAGAAAAGTTTATGACCTTTTCTCCTCTGGGTCCTGGGGGTCCGAGTTCTCCCCTCAATCCTATTTCTCCCTATAGGCAGTTGTAAATTTCAGAGTAGAAAAAAATTTGAGGTAAAACTATAAAATAATAGAAAAACTGATTAAATTGAAAATACAATTATTAGATGTGAGACAAAACAAATACAAATACAACGCCAAGTGTTGTGGAATGTATATTAGTATATTAGTGACACACAACTTGAGAGTGCTTTTGATTATAAATAGGCTCATTTTGATAAAAAATGACAGGAAATGTTCCTATTGGAAAAATTAAAATGAGCAGATTAATATGGAAAACAAGCGACAAGGGTGACAAATCACCTTGAGTCCCAGAGGTCCTTCTTCGCCTCTGGGTCCATAATCTCCTTTCTCTCCCTTGTCTCCGAATGGCCCAACCTCGCCTTTCAAGCCATCCAAGCCGTGAAGACCCTGTGATGGTGGTGTGGTGTGGTGTGGTGTGATGTGGTGATGGGAATGTTGTGTAATTGTTGTGGTTGTGATGTGGTGGTGATAGTTGTTGTGACGGTAATGCTTGTGTTGTGGTGATGGTAAGGCTTGTGCTGTGGTGATGGCAGTGGTTAGGTTGTTGTTTTGATGTAGTGGGGATAGTTGGTGTGGTGGATTTGGTGTGATGATGTTTATGGTGGTGATGTTTGTGGCGGTGATGGTTGTTGATCTGAGAGAAACGGAAGCAATGATCAGAATTGGACTTTTACTATAATCAGCAATGCAGGAACCATGTTGACAAACAGCATCTAAGTTCCATGATGCGTAAAATAGAAAAAAAGGTCTTCCCACCCACCCTGTCTCCTTGTTCCCCTGGTATGCCCCTCACTCCACTCTCCCCCTGCAATCAACCACCAGCATCAGTCAAATATTTGAAAAAAAAATTATATTTGCATGTTTTTTTTAGTTTAATTGATAGTTTTCGGTTAATTCTATTTTATATTAGATAAAGATGATTTTTTAAAATTGTACAAAAATATCCACTTGTCGAATGATAATAAAATCAAAGTTCACGATGCGGTAATAGATAAAAATTCCGGCAATGTTTTAAATTGTTTAAGAACACATACGTACAAGACTTTCAAGTTCAGACTAAATTTTAAAATCCAATATGTAGCGCTTAAAAATCACCTTGAGACCAAGAGCACCGGTGGGCCCGATGTCTCCTGCAGGTCCTGGCAGGCCCTGTAGATACATACGTCAGTTTGAAAAAACTATATTTTTGATATTTGAAAAATAAAATTGCTAAACGTTTTTAATCTAAAAAATAGAAATTTGTATGCAGTAAATGAGCATTTTTGAGTAACTAAAAAACTCACGGTGTCTCCTTTCTCTCCTTCTACTCCTTCCCTTCCTTGAGGACCCTGTAGAAAAATAACATTAGTACAAAACAAGCTCGCAACAAGCGTCAATGTAACACATGACAAAACATATGATAACATACAATACGACAGATGATACGACAGATGATACGACACATAATGCAACAGAAAGACTAACCAGGGGTCCTTCCTGACCAGGCAGTCCTGTAAGGCCGTTCTTGCCAGTGGCTCCAGCGATTCCTCTAGGTCCTGTGGGTCCTGAAGTCCCTGTCGCTCCCTGAGAGAGTATAGAAGTTGGAGGTAATTGGTGCTAATTGCTGGTGCTTGTTGATTGAGAGTGATTGTTGGTTGATGGTGCTTGGTTGAGAGATGGTTGGTTATGGGTAGTTAACGGCGGTCGGTAGTAATGGTCATTGGTTGTTAGGGGTGAAAATAAAGTGGTGGAGTTTATGGATGATAAAAGTAGTTTTGAAAGAGTAAGCAGTTGTTTTTTTGAATATATTGGACACTCAGTTCCAAAAAAGACTGCTTGTCAAGCAAAGAACTCACAGGCTGTCCTGGGAGGCCCACAATTCCGTGCCTGCCAAACTCTCCAACAGGACCCTGGAGGAGCGAAGGTGGTCAGATAATTGCTCTCTTGTCGGAAAGGTTTCAATACAAAAATAAAAGTCCATAACCCGCAAAGAACAAGCCCTCTAACATTGTATGCAACCTAAAACGCTATACAAAAGTTTTAGTTAGATTATATGAAGGAAAATATGTATTGACTGCTCAAAAGTACAAAAAAGGTGTATCATTTGGAATATATCACGTTGAAGCGAATGCTCAAATAATATTATAAAAACCTAAATATTATATTATAAATATTGAAATACAATATTATAAGTAAAAAAAATTATATTATAAGTAAAAAAAACACTATATTGTAAATAATAAAATATTATGTTATGAATGTCAAAAACTATTAAACATTAACGTACCGGGGTTCCCTTGGGTCCGACGGGTCCTTCGTTTCCTGATGGTCCCTGGGAGATTCACAAGGGTTGTCAATGGAGGAGCGAACAATAACCTCAAATTAAAATAGAATTCAAAACATATAGTTAAAAAAAAATTCAATGTTTTTGAAAAATATAAAAACCCTAGAAAAATCTATAAAAAAATAACTTATAATAATCTTTGAATAGGTTCCACTGAATAGATGAAAGATGTTAATAGATGTTTGAACAGCTCACTCACAGGAGGACCAACAGGTCCCAGCTGTCCTCTGGGTCCGTCAAAGCCTCTGGGTCCCTAGGGAGGGAATGGGACACTCAGTAAAGCACCAGTCATTAAGAGCGTTCGAAAGCTTCTTCAAGGGTTGTCTCAATTAGAATATCTTTTTAAACACACACGAAGATGTGGGTTGATGGGTTGGTATGATATGCTTGGTTGAGGTGCGGTGAAGGAATAAGTATTCAAGTGGCATCAGCCCGTGAAAACTTTAATACCATATTGAATTATGAGTGATAGAAAAATAATTTAAGAAAAAATAAAGAATACGAAAGCATCGTTTGAAATTTGTATGACAAAACTTGATGAAAATTTTTGCAAAGATCAACATTAAAGTTATTTGAAATGATCTCAAACACCTATAACTTGAACGGTTAGTGATCAAATAGGAAAGAGATGGAATGATGGGCGGAAGGATGACAGAAGTGGTGATGGTGTTAAGGATGATGAAACGCAATAGCATGATGTACTTACAGGCTCACCTTCCAATCCGATGGCACCTACTGCGCCCACATCTCCCTGGCAATGTTGAGGACAATCAATTAAAGAAGCCAATTTTATTTTATTCATAATTAATATTATAAAATTTTCAATTAATGTTTTAAATAATGCCAAATTCGTGAAAGTAAGATTAATTTTTGTGAGATTTTAGAGTGAATAATTTTAAAAGTTTCAGTGTGGTAAAGTTTCTTTGAGGGTTGAGACCTGTTCTCCTTCAGGCCCCTTGAAGCCCAGAGGTCCTGGCGCTCCTTGTTCTCCCTGAGTTGCGTTGAAAGTGCTTTCATCATTGGTGTCATATGGTTTGCAATGGTACGAAGAGAGGCAGAATAATATCAAAACATGTTAAAAAAGAACTCGAAAAATATTTGAATTATTTAATTATTTATTAAAGAAGGACTCAGAAAATATTGAAACACAAAGAAAATAGAAAAAAACACGTGTAAGAAAATATTGAAATACTAGATGAGAAGAAGATCAAAGGTTGAAAAGTGCACAAACCTTGTCTCCTTTCTCCCCGAAGGGTCCAGGAACTCCTGCGTAGCCGTGGTTTCCCTGGTGAAAAAAGACTATTTGAGACATCATTCCCTCGTGGAATAATCTCGATTTGATGTAGTAATACATCAGAAATACTGAAAAATAATTGCTTATATGATTAAATTTATTGATAATTTCAGAATGCTGAAAAAGATATGGCAATGAGAGTAAGCTGATATGCACCTTAAGACCAGGAACACCAGGGTTTCCTCTGGGACCATCCTTGCCTGGTTGGCCCTGAGTCGTGGTGGTGTTGGAGGGGCGGTGGAAAACAAGAAATAATGAATTATGATTGAAAAAAATAAGATGATGGATAAAATTGTAAAATAATTGATAAAATTATTTTCGGTTTTAATTCACACGGAAGTAAAAAGTAACAAGGCTTCCGAGAAATATTTAAAGAAATGGTGTCCAAGAAAACGAAAAGTGTTCATTTGGTGGCATGAGCCTTGGAAAGTCTTCCAACATTTGGAATTGTTCTCAGGGTCACTCACCCTGGATCCGATGTTGCCAGGGGGTCCTTGAATTCCTCTGGGGCCAATCAACCCCTAATGATAAAATATAATTAATTAAAAAACAATTAAAAAAAAAAATAATACATAAATAATTAAACAAAAATAAAATATAATTAATTAAAAAACGATAATTTCATTTCACACTGAGCCCGCAAGTATCACTCATACTGGAGAATAATGTTCACAGTGGTACAAATGGAGGGATGTACTGCCTTTAGGGTGTTGCACACAATGAAACAAATGCCATAAGACTCACAGTTCCTCCGGTCTCTCCCTTGTCTCCCTTGGAGCCTGAATATCCTTCATAACCCTGGAAATGATGCCAAAAGGTGAAGTTGGTTTATTGGAGGAATCTTTATAATAAATATCAATAGTTTGTGCCGGGGAAATTCGGTTATCAAATCATATATGATATGAGATACTATATAACATGTTAGGTTTTTTAAGAAATTCTGAAAAAATCATTTATATAGTACTCATTGAAGAATTTTTGGAAAACGTTTGATACGCACGAGCTAATATAATGAGCTAATATAATATAGATAAGAGTACAACACAATACAATGCATGGTGCATGCATGCATGCGACGGCGTTGAACAGGTTGTTGAACTTACATTTTCTCCTGTCTTCCCAGTGAATCCCTGAGGTCCAGGAACTCCCTTCATTGCCAGCTGTGGGAAGATACTTGAAGATTGATTCTTCATAACATTTATTTTTATTTAAAATAATATTTTTTAATCTAAAAATCACTTCAAACTACTCAAAATAGTGTAACAATTGAAAAAACCACTGATTCAACAAAAAAAAAAACAACAACAACAAAAGCAACAACATCAACAGCAACAGCATTAACAGTACCAACATCAACAACAGCAACATCAACATCAACAACAACAATAACAACAATAACAACAACAACAACAACAACAACAACAACAACACCAGCAACATCAACAACAACAGCACCATGTGTTGGTTGAGCATGGTCCTCATGGACTGCAGTTGACCGTCAGAAGTCTTGGCTCCTGGTGCAGCGTCCAACTGTGGGAGTGTCATATGCATTGTTGAGAGATAAAAAGAGGGAAATGATGAACAAAGATGAGTTATAACAGAGGTGAGTTAGAGCAGGAATGAGTCATGTGACGTGGCAATTCATTCGCCCATATCAATGTCATTGAAAGTTGCACAGGGTCAAAGGGACCATAGTTGGTGTAGATGTGGTCACAAAAGATAATTTTTGTGTGAATAAAACGCGTGATTAAGTTAGATTTTTTTATAGTTTGCAACAGCCACCACGAAGCTACATTACACTCAATGGCAGTGAAGCATTGAAGGTTTCATCTGCCTCCATTGTGACTCACCGAGATGACGAATACGTTGCCAGGAGGCCCTGGAAGACCCTGCTGTCCGTTCTTGCCGTCCTTGCCGTCCAGACCCTTAGATGGGGGCAACCACAAATGTGTTATAGACTCATACATGGCTTCAAGCTTACAACATGTATTTCAAGCTTATAACTAACACACAGCATTGTGTATTTTGCTAGACATATTTTGTCAAAGATGTGAGTCTAACAAAGCGCTTGAAGATATAAGTTATATAGTAAAAATATAAAATGAAACACTACAATGAAAATAAATAAAAATACAAACATGGCAGGCACACAATGCCATAACAGTTATATGTAATACAAATGAAATACAAAATGTTACAACGTATAGATATAATACATATAAACAATAAGCCAACAAAACAAAGTTCAGACACAAATTGACAAAAAATAAAACACAAAAATACAACACTAATACATAACAAAACAGGCCTCGAAACTCTACGGGGTTAATGCCACTATAATAATATTCGTGTTTGTAAACATTACAAGTACACAGCAAGACACACAATACACAGAGATACAACACAGATGCACAGCAAGACACACAGCCACCTTGTCACCGGGGTATCCTGCTTCTCCGTGGGGTCCTTGCCTCAAGGTGTGTCTGGTGTCGGCCTGAGCTGTCTGAGCTGCCTTCAAGTGGTTGTTCATTAGTCACGCTGCGTGCTAAATGCCCCAATTTGCAATCATGCATTGATTAAATTATGTCACTTTTTTTTGTATAATTAATTTATGTTCCGCGTAATTGTTATGTTTGCATAATTAATTTTTAATTTTGCTTTATAGATTCATGTTTTTGTATAATTAAATAATTTTAATAAAAGAAAACTCATAGTATGGATCATGAAAAACAGATTTTATGTTATTAAACCCCATTACATTGTCATGACAAGTGTAATCAACATGGCCTGTGACCATATAAATGGAACAATATTTGCAGACAAGACAGAAAATATTAGTGGGAAATGTTGGAAAGAAATGTTGATTGGGAAGATGTTGACGGTGAGAGATGTTGATGAAGAATGTTGAGAAGGAATGTTGAAGAGATAAGTTGATAAAGATTGTTAGAGAAAATTGTTGAGAAGAAATTCTGCTACTAAATGTTGCAAGCATACCTGGTACTGGTAGGCGTGAGAACCTCGGCACTCGGGAGTGTACTTGCAGCTGTCGTAGGCTGCCTCGTCGTTGGGAATGAAGGCCAGTTGCTGTATGTCTCCCTAGTGGGTGCATGAGTGGAAGATGGTTGCATGAATATCGGGTGGTTGGGTGGTGGTGAGTGATTGCACGGATGGTGAGTGGTTTTATGAATGGTTGGTGGTTGATGGGTAGTGAGTGGTTGATGGGTTGTGGGTGGTTGATGGGTTGTGGGTGGTTGATGGGTAGTGGGTGGTTGGTTGTTGGCGGTTAGTTTGATGATTTCAAGGTAAGAGAATTGAGAAAAAAGTGAAAGGTGTATGGACAAAAACTTTTTAAATTAAAAATTATTTCAAAAATTGTATCAAAGATTCCATCGTCTACAATATAACTTTTGTGCCCTTTCATGGAAACAAAACGAAGCGAACCTGGAAGAAGTTGGGTGACTTGGGGCTGTTGAAGAGGAAAAGTTTCCCCTTGAAGTCCAGCTCCAGCTCGTCATCGTTTTCGAGCACGCGGTTGAAAATGATCTTGCAGTCAAATACCAGAGTCACCATGCCGTTCTTCACACTGACGCCAACCTGGTGCCATCTGGCGAGTGGTAGCGTTTGATTTGTATTCATTTTAATTTTATTTGAGTTTTACTTTTACATTTTGTTTTTTTTGCTATTTTAATACTTTATTTTGAACTTCTATTTGAAAAATTGTTTCACATTTAAATTAAAAATTTCTTTTTAATCATCTAACTTGAAAAAAAATTCAAACCACCCAAGTCAATTCTTTCAACAAACAAAAGCAAACCAACTCTTCATCGGTCATGTCCACTTCAAAGGTAGGCGAATGTTTTTGGCCGTCTTGTTCACCATCCACATACACCACCGTGGTGTTGTCCCTCACCTCCAGGGACAGCACCGTCTTCTGCATGTCTTTGTCGAAGAGGGTGAAGATGGGAGCCGTGTCGTTCTTGATGGCCCGGAAGGTGGTGACGATGGAAAACTCGCTTGGAAAGTCCTCTAAGTAGCAGTGGGTGGGTGAAAAAATGGGTGAGGTGAAAAGGTGGGTTGGTGGAACAGTGGGTGGTGAGAAGATGGGTGAGGTGGGGAGGTAGGTTGGTGGAATGGTGGGTGGTTATAGACGAGGATGATGAGCACCTTCATAGGTCTTTTTCTCACATATACTCAAAGGCAAGTTTCAATAAAATGAATTGATGCAATTGTAGTGAAGTTTCACTAGACGTGGAAACTACTCCAGTGTTGGAGTGTCAACAATTGTTCCACATTCTTTTGTTCTACAAAGTTCTCTTAAAAATTGGATCTAATGGCCATCCAAGTATCCATACACGTATCCATACAGGTTTCCATTTGAGTGACTATTGAAGGCCAGTTAAGTGGCCATTGAAAGTTACATTGAAGTCTTCATAGAAATTTTTGTTTAATCCTTCTTTGAAAATGAACACCTGGTATCAACCACCGCCCATTAACCACTTCCCATCGACCACCCCCCATTGACTACCTCCCAACGACCACTTTCCAACGACCACCTCTCAACGACCACCTTCCACCGACCACCTCCCATCGAGCCCTTCACAGCGACCACTTCACATCGACCACCTCCCATCGACCACCTTCTATTGACCACCTTCCATCGATCATCTTTCATCGACCACCTTCCATCGACCACCTTCCATCGACCACCTTCCATCGACCACCTTCCATCGACCACCTTCCATCGACCACCTTCCATCGACCATCTTCCATCGACCACTTCACATCGACCACCTCCCATCGACCTCTTCCCATCGACCACCTCCCATCGACCACCTCCCATCGACTAATTCACAGTGACCACCTCCCATTGATCACCTTCCATCGACCACCTCCTATTGACCACCCTTCCTTGACCACCTATCACTCACCAGGGAAGACGTCTTCGGCATCGGCGTTGAGAGAGACATCCCTGGTGATGTTGTGAGCCAGTTCCTTGACGGAGTGCAGGCCTGAGCCATATGGAGACCTGCACACGCCGTTCACTATCTCTATATTCTTTCTTTCCTCCGTGATGTTGAGGGTTTTGAGCAAATCGATTGAATCTGGAAAGAAGAAGGGTGTTTCAGTGGTTGGTAAGCAAATTTGAAACGGATGGATAAATGGATGGATGGATGGATGGATGGAGGAATGGGTGGATGGATGGATAGATGGATGAATGGATGGATAGATGGATGGCTGGATGGATGGATGGGTGGATGGATGGATAGATGGATGGATGGATGGATAGATGGAAAGATGGATGGATGGATGGATGGATGGATGGATGGATGGATGGATGGATTGACGGATGGAGAGAAAGACATAGTTGAAAGAGGATGGTTGAAAGAGAATGAACAGAGGGTGATATGTGTACATCAAGCAAGAGCAGTCACGGTGGCTGGTTGAAAGAGTGATGTGCACCAACCCTTCGGCAGAGGCTTATAGGCAGAAACTGCCCCCAGACTTGACACAATCACGAGCGCCACAAAAGTCACGAACCATTGTTTGGGTGGTTGAGACATGGCACGGGAGTTGCGATCCAGAATGCTTTTATCTTCTGTTCCTCTGCGGAGGTGGCGGTGGTGGTTGTAAAATCAATTGAAGGCGTGACTCACTGCTGCCGCTGCAATAGGCGCTTTGTCAACTCTGAGTTGTTTGTCAGTTAAACATTTGATATCCCAGAGCGTGAAATAATCCGTTTAAGTGGAAATCCTGAAGCACAGCACTAAAAATCACTCATTTAAAACGTTTCCAATCAAAACCATCAAAAACAGTATCAAAATCGATTACCAATGCGGCAAGTGAATGAAAAACGAAAGAAAATGAATTAAAATATTATTTTGAAAATTCGGTAAAAAACATACATTCAGTATAGAATAATAGCATTCTGTTTTGAAAACCAAAAGAGCAGACAGGCTTCAGAGGCAGCCAGTGGGTAGCAACACTCGAACCAGCTGCATCACCCAGACATTATGCCACCCATCCCATCACCCTCCTATCATATATAACACTTAAAACCCTAATTCATGTAACATACCAGTGGTGTAGTTTCGTAGAGCCCATAATATAACACTCGTGTTGCATTGTGTGTTATACCACATTGAATTAATTAAAAAGACGCTTTGACACACTACGTGGAAGTCTCAATGTATGCATCTCTATGCATCTCTATGGTTATCTCTGTGCACAGTATGTATCCTGTCGTCGCAACAGCGAGTTGTAACAACCCTTTTTTTTTTCCACATCTCTCCCCATCTCCAAGCTGCTGAGAAGTCGTGTCACCGTGTCGTTTGTGGGCGGATTGTTGATTTTGTTGCAAAAAATTCAAAATGACCAGATTTCAAACAAGAAAAAAAAATTAAAAATTAAATATTCAAAAAGTAAATGAATTATTTTTTAGTTTAATAATTCTATGGATTTTTTTATTCACTTCTGAATGTTTTTTTGCTCATTGTTTTTATTACCATTTTTTTTTACAAAATGCCAGTTAAAAATTACAAGGCTGAGTGCATGAGGAATTATAAAGATGTGCTGTTATGAGGGTCTGTGAGCCCTTACATGAAATCTCGCAATTAGACTTGAAAAAATATTTTCAAAATCTTCTAACTACAATTTTTTCGAATTAAAATGGTTGATCTGTTTTTATAAAGCATTATCTGTATCAACTTAATTATTGGTTCATGTAATTTTTCTTTTATGCATTTGGTCACTTGATGTATTCAGCTGTTTATTATTTCAAACAGTTCCAAATTCTCAAACCAACGTTCTTATTAAACACACAATCAATCTTTTTAGTTACTTAGGTTAAGAACGAGTGAGGCATTCAGGTGGCTTAGAAATGAGTTACAAAAGATCAGTTTAAAAAAGATTTTCATGAAGGTTCGAGCATCCCTTGATAAGCTGTTAAAAAGCCCTCCATAGAGTAACAGAGAAACTGAGGTTTCAGGAACATGTGATTGGTTGTGATCAGAAGGCCACATATGACGTCGAGCGAACAGACCACTCACGCATATAAATAGCGGTGCATCTGACCACCCTTCTTGACACCAACGTCACAATGGGGAACTTGACTTCCAAGGTCCATGTTGAAAATTATTCTCTTTCTTTGAAGCCAGCTGAGACGTCACCCCTTGAAAGAGCCTATTTTTATGGTGGGTCATCACAAGCATGACGAATGTTGTTATGTTGTGTGGAGATTTGTTGGGTTTTTATTTTGAAGAATTTCAAGACCCTTGTATGCTTGATAACTCAATTAAAATGAATGAATCCTTCAATGGCGTTTGCAAGAGAGCTTGAAACAGTCACACCATTTTGATGTCGTAGCTACAACTATTTTCTTGTAAGTATGTAGCGGTCAAAAATAACCACTACACGTTGTTAAAATGCAAGATTTAATAAAGATTTTCGTTCAATAATAATTCCATATTGATGTTAATTCATTTAAAGGTAATTTCTTACAGTTCAAACTTTGGTTGAATGACTCAAAACAGTTTCCAAATAGATTAAAAGGTTTTTCCAAAAAGACAACCCTAATTTTTCACAAGATCTGCAGCCGAATTCAAGCGGTGAAGTGAGGCAGTGGTTTGAAACGAAGCTGGAGAAAAAGAGGCAGCGAAATGATGAAGTGATGGATGACAAAGGTGCTTTGAACAATATGCAACAATTTTCAAGAAATTAAAAATTTATCTGTATTTTTAGTTTTCACTGCAAGCAGTATGGGCCGCTAGTGCTTAGTTGTTGTTGTTGAAGGGAAGTTTAACTTGTCAAAAGAAAACACAATGGATTAACTGTGGACTCAATGACATATTTTCCTGCAGCAGTAGCCAAAATATTTAATTCCAAACACAAAAACACAGATGTACGAAAACACAAACTAACACAACACAAACAAACACAAAATCAGATAAACATAAAAACACAAACTGACGAAAACATAAAAACTAACGGCCGAACACAAAAAGTTTCAAAACCACAGAACTGACTCAGAAGTTTGTGGGCGAGATAACAGGTCTTTTGGTGGCTCACGTTCACCAGAGCAACGACCGAACCCAGCCAGTGCTGATCTTCCACCACCCCAGACTTCTCCTCAAACTGCTCAACAAGGTTCTTCCAGTGGAAAAATACATTTTTTTCAATGAGTTTTTCCGCATTAGTTCAACACCAAGAAAATACACATACTCAACATCAATTAACCAAACACACCTGCGAGTCTGTGCACGCGCACACACACACACGCGCGCACACACACACACACACACACACACACACACACACACACACACACACACACACACACACACACACACACACACACACACACACACACACACACACACACACAAACACACACACACACACATCCATGATAGGTGTTGTTTCTGCAGACTGACCCGAAGACTTTGGATCAGGTGGTTTCGGGCTGCTCTAAGATTCTCCGATTTTGCGTCAAAACAGGTTGTGGCGACATCAAAAACCTTGCAAGAACTCAATTTTCAGTTTCAAACAGTGGAATCCTGCATGATTTCTGAGTTACTTTCAAATAATTGTCAGTTTCGGCCAATTGAGTCGGTTTAAGAAAGTTTCAATAGATCTCGCACAAAAAACTCTAAATTTTTTTGGTTGTATTTATTTTTATTTCAAAGATTTTTAAAATATTTGCGTGCTTTATTGAGGTCGACATGTCAAGAAATTGTTTCAAAAACTTCATCCACAGATGGCGCAAACTCTTCGTAGGGCAGCTATGAAATTAAGGCATTCATCATTTTTCCAATTGAATTTTCCGTTTTTTCTTAAAGCAAAAAAAAGAACTTAACCGCAAACTGACAACACAAAACAAAATAACACAATACAATACAAAACGAAACCACAAAATACAATACAAAACGAAACAACAAAATACAATACAATAAAAAAAAAATACAATACAATAGATGGCAAGTTTCAACTTATTTCCAATTGAAAAGAAAAAAAGTTGAAAAAATATTCAAAGAGGGATTTATCGACGCGAGGAAGTGGTTGAGTCTTGAGTGCCCTGAGAAGCAGCATGTGTTATACATTCGAAGCTTTTATCGTTGGAGGACCTAAAAACTCCACTGCAGTTGCTACCACCGATGCTCCCTTGCGCATGCCTACGTCGATTAAGTAAACAAACGTTGCAGGGCAGTTTTATTAGCTTTAAATTTATAATACTTACAACAATAATAACAACAACAACAACAACAACAACAACAACAACAACAACAACAACAACAACAACAGAACTTGTGCGCCTTCCACAACCAGCTTTAGCGCATCTGAGGACTATCCTCAGGCGCTTAAGATAAACAACAACAACAACAAAATAATAGTGATAAAAGAGATAATAATAGTAATAATAATAAGAATAATAATAATATTAAATCATAATAAAAAAATAACGATAACAATAATTTAAAAAATTATAATCAAATAACATCTTAATCTCCAATTTCATAAACTTTTTCAACACACGCCAGGCCATCCTAGGTTCTTCAACCAGATCTCACAGGGACTCGACATCTTGGGACTGGCTGGAGAGTGGATGACTGCAACCACCAACATCTCTTTGTGGGTGTCTTCTCTATGCAACACAACCTTAACTCTATTCTTAAGCTTTTTAATGTTTTCATGCTCGTGTTGGGCATCGTTCGAAAGGATTCATCAAAGAATTTATTATAAAAAACAACAAATAAAAAATAACAAAAGGCATTTCGGCATTGTTTGTATGGACATGCAAACAACATTCCATCAATCGTTGATTGCTTGCAAGGTCTTCGGAGAATGCCGTTCTATTCCAGAAGATGGAGGAGGTGGTGATAGGGAAGTTGGTGGAGGCGATTGGGTGGAGCGGTGGAGAGGGAGTTCTCACGCCAGGTTCCAAAGGGATGACAGTTCGGAAATGTATCCAAAGATTCAAAAAATATTTCAATTTGGAACAAATTAAAAAAAATCGGTTTATGTATTCCGAAACAAAAAAATGACAGCTTGCACGAATCGAACCTCCACCACCAGGTGGGACCATGTCGAACCTGTACAGCGTTGCGGTGGCCAGAAACAGCGCCTGCAGCAACATACGCATTGTAGGCTTTGATAAAAAGGCACCAATGATTCTTTTCACTTCTGATCAGGTGGCTTGATATGCTGTCACTGGTATTTCGTATCTATAGCAAGATCTGATCAATGTTTCATATCTCAATTACGTGGAATTGAAAACGCTAGTTTTATGCATAAAGATGTTTACATTTATTTTAAAAGGAAACTTCAAAGGTAAATTGAGTTTGTTAAATAAATATCGTTTGAAAAAAAAATACTTGAATGGTTGGAACAGAGTCACTTTTCGATCAAGCGGGCGGGCATCTTGTTGGGTGTGGGAGGACAGAACGTGGTGATGGTTGCATCAGATGACAGGTTTTTCAATTGAATTAGAAACAATTAAGAGAATGAAACTGATTATACTAAACAATAAAACTAAGTTCACTAAGAAAAATATTTAAAAAAACAAAAAAAAAATGCATAACAATTACTTGAGCTCTAAAAAGTGGCAACACACAGACTCCTCCCGACAGAGGCAAGATGCAGGTGAGCGACTTGAAGGAGAAGATCAAGGCAGCTCTGGCTGCAGGAGGACACCCCTTTGCAGTTTGTGCCACCAGTGGAAGCACAGTGCTCGGAGCCTTCGACGACCTGTGGGCACTGGCCGACGTGTGTGAAGAGTTCTCCTTGTGGTTCCATGTGGACGTGAGTGCTTGTAGCGTGATTGTTAGATTGAAAGTTAGCTTTGGAGTTTTTTTTAAGTTATAATGTCATAACTATGTTTCAGATTTGAAGATTATAAAAATAGTTTTCAATAAATGAATTTTTTAAAGCTTCGATTGCTCTAAAGAAAAAATTGAAACAAAAAAATGATTTAGTGGGTGCCTCAGTTGCTGCTTTGGTGTTTGATGCATGAAATGCCTGTTTCTATTTATTGATTGTGTTAAACAAGTTTTCAACGGTGCTATTGTTTGATTGGTGATGTTGTCCGATTGAGTTTTGTTCAATCGAATGTTGTCCCATGGAACAGGCGGCATGGGGGGGAGGGCTGTTGTTCTCCAAGACGCACCACCAGCTGCTTCATGGCATACATAGGTGAAGTCCTTTTCGCTATTTCAACTTTCATATTTATTCCATAAATTCATGAAGAATATAATCACAACATTCAACTTTTGAACTTACGTTTGAATTTAGAAATAATGTTCGTTTCGAGTTTTACAATCCGACTTCAAATTTACTTTTAACCACCAAGAGCTGACTCAGTAACATGGAATCCACACAAACTTCTTGGAGTTCCCTTGCAGTGTTCAGCTTTCCTGGTCAACAAGGTAGCGCTGAATCGATCGTTAAATGCATTTCTTTGAATCACCCTTCAAACATACCCCTTATCCAACCACCCTTCTTACAATCCTCATCCAACTACTCTGAAACTCACACAATTAAATTACTCTGTGAGACTTCATCACTGCAACGCCCACAACGTCCACAGAGGAGAGTGAGCAAGGAGGCGGGGTGGAAGGAGGACCTGATGGTGGCGGATAAAAATGGCTTGAAGGCCTCCAGACACAATGATGCTCTCAAACTGTGGCTGCTGATGAAGGGCAAAGGTACCAGACTGATGGGAACTCAGATCGACACCCTCATGAAGCTGGCCCTGTAGGCAACATTCTGACATTCATGCGCCGTATGCGTTATTTCAACATTTTTGTTGCTTTATAAGCATTATTTCAACTTTCATAGCGTTATAGGCACCAAGCTGATTTGAAGGTTTTTATAGCGCTGAATTTATTCTATTCAGAAGTGCTCATAAGGCATTCTTAGGCGTGGAAGTCCTAGAGACGTTGTAATAGAGCTGCTCTTCATAGTCAACAGTAGCATTGAGTTTTTGAAGGTTTGGAAGGACGTGTTAAATACACAGCGATGGTTGTCATTACTGCCTTCAGGTACATGCAAGAGCAGATCCACCTCAGACCTGGCTTCGAATTCGTCCTCCAAGACGTCCACAACAACCTTCTTCGACATTCTTCTTACTTTGAGACCAACCTTTTTATTTAGATTTTTAAATGAATACAGAAAAATACAAATTTATACCTTTATATACTGTTTTTGTTGAAAATGAATCATTTTGAAACATAAAAAATGACCTTTTCAACTCCACAGCCCCCTTTCTTGAACATCTGCTTCTGGTACGTGCCTCGTAAGCTGAGGAACTTGGAGGCAGGAGAAGAACGAGACCTCAAGCTGTCTATGGTACTTCAAGAATGAAACAAACGTATTAACAACATAATGATAAAAAAGAATAAAAATATTAAAAAAATAGAATATTAATATTATTATTATTTATCATTATTATTGTTATCTATTTTTTGTATTTTATTGAGTCTTGCTCCAACTATGTCCACAGCTATGATGGGAAAAAGTATTTTTTCAAAACGAAAATAAAACGTAACATTGATTTTTTCAAACTTTCATAAACAGTTTTTTCAACACAAACTTTTCAAAGTCTTCAAACTTCCCAAAAGCGACCAAGTTTTCAAATTACGCGTGCAAACCCTTGCAAAGGTGGCTCCGAAAGTGAAGGCGGTGATGATGGAGAAGGGAGGATCCATGGTAGGATATCAGCCTCTGGGTGACAAACCCAACTTCTTCCGCATGATCATCAGCAACCCTGCCTCTAAGCAACAAGACATCGACCACCTCCTGGATCAGATTCAACTGTATGGAGAACTCTAAGTTAATCTAATCTAATCAAGACATTTGTAACTCTGAAGGAGATTTATAATAAACTTTGAAAGAGAACCTTGAGAGAGAAATCTGGAGAGGAGTTTCAAAGGAACTCTTCTCCCATGAATTGAGCTGGGCTCATAAAGAACGCAATCAGATCTTCCTCTATCAAACATTGTACTAATGAAAAATTAAAATCTGTGAAATTAAAATAAAGATATCATTCTTTAAAACATTATTATAACAAAAAGTAGTTATCTCAGTGAAGTCAAAGCGTAGAGTTCGTGTGTGACTGGGTTGATGAGTGTTCTCTTTTGGACGAGTTCCCATCGGCCAACCACCACTGGCTGTGCTGATCTTGAAGTTGAGGTAAAAACCCTCAATAAAATTTATTTTAATTTTATTTTCTTATATATTCACTGTTATATTCATTATTCTATATAGTATATTATTTTTGTAATATTTATTCTTCTAGTTATTAATATATTTACAATTATATTTAATTTTGCATCACCATTTCATGATTTTATATTTTGTTAATTTGCTTTTTTTTTGGCACTTTCATGCAACTTGGAGTCAACCTTGTCAACTTTATTCGGTTTAAAGTTCTTTGAATCTTCAAGGCACTCACCACATTTTCAGTGGCGCAACAAACAACCTTGTTAACTACGAGTATTCATAACAACTTTCATTTTTTACAACATTCAAGTCGGCGAAGGCTGTTGTTGGTAGAGGTGATCATAAGGACAACCTCCGTTTGCTTGTTGTGTTCAAAAGTTTAAGAGTAAAATGCAAGTGACGATTAAATGCTGGAAAACAACTTTCAATAGACATTCTGTGCCAACACGCTATTACTAGTTTTTTTATTTAGTTGCCTTAAACATCATCTTTTTCTCAATCCAACACTCATCATCCTTCCATCCATCCAACACTCATCATCCTTCCATCCATCCAACACTCATCATCCTTCCATCCATCCAACACTCATCATCCTTCCATCCATCCAACACTCATCATCCTTCCATCCATCCAACACTCATCATCCTTCCATCCATCCAACACTCATCATCCTTCCATCCATCCAACACTCATCATCCTTCCATCCCTCCAACACTCATCATCCTTCCATCCATCCAACACTCATCATCCTTCCATCCCTCTAACACTCATCATTCTTCCATCCATCCTGCTATCTTTCTATCAATTGAGAATTTTTCCATTTTTTAATCAAATTAACACCCATCCAAACTTCCATCAACTATAATCGAATCATTTGTATAGCGCTGATTTCTCACTGTTCAAAAGTGAATTCTAAACCAATCAAACCATCCTCAAGTCTCCCCATAAAAATTCATTGTGTTTGGTAACATTAACAAAGTTTCGAATGCTGTTACAAAATAAACGACTCACACATAAAGACACCACACCCTATATAACAAGCATGACACAATAGCGGTGTATAACAAGCAAAGTGGTTTGGGCTGGCATTCCAAGTGATATCTCATACTCACTGCATCCAGCTCATTAATACTTTGGCTCGTTCGGAAACCTAGAGGTTTTAGTTAATTTGAAAAAATTGTTCAATTACTATGGTTCAATTGTGAATATTTCACAAGTTCCAACTTTTCAAATCAATTTATTAAAAGCTTAAATAGTATAAGATGTGGTAATAAAGCGGCCAATCTGCTGCTTGGTTCAAGAGGCATGTTCCAGCCCTACAATATAGTACAAGGTGTATAACGCCACTGTTATGACGTCATCAGTGTTCCTGCAAGTCGATTCTTTCGAACTTGAACCTCAGTGTGTGATGCAGCGAATCGTTTCTGGCCACGTAATGTACAGTGACATTTCTCTCGATCAGAGCACTACTGTATACATTCCCCCGGTAGGAAAACTGAAAATTTCAATTTAAAAAATGATAAAAGTCAAAAGACGCAATAAACTATGGAAGTGGTTTTTGAATGACTGAATGATAAGTTAAAAAACGTACCCCAGTGTGGCAAGTGCTGTTGACTCCATTGCTAACGCTCAGCCAGCTGCCTGACTGGCCACACGACCTCGAAGAAGCATGCCTCTCTGAACGTTCTCTCTCCAGGTTCACCCTGACGACCAAAGAGTAGGGACGAGGGTTCACGATTGTCCATGTGCAGTTGTAAGGTCGTTGGGCATGTGCGGGGAAGTCAGGGTGAGTTATGGTTCCTTCCTTTCCTGTCAAAACGCCTCCACATCCAGCCGCTGGGACAAGTAAAAAAAATCTTTGTTGTAATCGCGAATGAAAACTAATTTGTTGAAAGAATTTGGTGCGTTAAAGAAAGTTTTAAAGGGAAGTATCTCACATACCTAAGGGGTACATGTTGTATGTGAACTCAAAGCCTCTGCTAGACCTCGAGCCGGTGTTGAAGTACCTGACTGTGACGTGTGTGGAGGGAATGGTGAGGTAGAAGAGTTCTCTGCAGTACTTCTCTGCTGACGTAGTGCCGTTTTGCGCGTAGACCACCTGTTGAAGGTGAACACAAACTAAAATCACTGTTAATAATAATAATAGTAATAATTAAAAAAAACAATAATAATATAAATGATCAAATGAAAAAAAAGCAATAAAATACACACACACACACACGCACACACACACACACACACACACACACACACACACACACACACACACACACACACACACACACACACCCACACACACACACACACACACACACACACACACACACACACACACACACACACACACACACATATATATATATATATATATATATAAATTGAAATTTTGAAAATTGACCTCTAAGTAGTTTACGCAGGAGTCCCTGCGGTAGTCACTGATAGACATTCGAGTGGCTACCAGGTTGATTCCATAGCCCTGTGGAGCGTCGAAGGTGTAGGTGCAGTTGAAGGATGCCTGTATCAGCTCCCTGAATCCATCACTCTGAACATTACCTCCTGGGTTCCTGTACTGCCGATTGCAAGCTGTCGTGGTGGGGCATCAGTCGGTTGTGTTGTGTTAAGGTTTTGTTGCTGAGGTAACGTTGTTGTTGCTTTATCGATGTTGTTGCATTGCCAATCACTGTTCACTCCATTTCATTAATGATATGTATTTAATACATTGTAGAAGGGTTACATCAAAATGAAAAAAAAAGTTTTAAAAAAATTGAACAAACAAGAAATTTTGTAAGAGAGGTCAAAGTTGGCGTGCTTTTCTGGGCCTTGGTTGAGGGTGTAGTAGGTAAGGAAAAGTTCATTGCTTTTGCTGATGAACACGCTTGGCAATGCCTTTCCACACAGGTACGTGATCTTTGGATATTTGGACTGTGGAGGTGTAAAAAATTGATTCAATTAAAGATCAGAATTAGTGTTGCTAAAGTCTTGCTATCACTCTTAAGGTGTTCGAAAGAAATGTTAACATAAACATATTTTAAAACTATCTGGAGTGGCGTTTATGTGGCTTTGAAAGATAAAAAAGTGTTAAAATGGTTGTTGCTATCTGGAGTGGCGTTTACGTGGCTTTGAAAAAACTATCTGGAGTGGCGTTTATGTGGCTTTGAAAGATAAAAAAGTGTTAAAATGGCGGTTGCTTCGTGTTCTACTACAGTCAACATATGTTGCATAAAAAGTTTTCATTGCCATGGAGGTTTGTGAAATGTTGCAAAAAATGTTGCCAAGAATGTTGAAAGAGGTGCTGCAAAATATTGCAAAAAAACTGTATGAAAAATTTTTGCAAGAAATATTTTGTGAAAAAATTTTGAAAAAAATGTGGCGAGGAACCTGTGAGAGGAGCAGATAGCCATCCTGGCAGCGTTCAGTCTCCGGAACGTCAAAGGTACGGAAGTTGAGTTCGACGTGTTTGCCTGCTGGAGCCTTTATCAGCCATTGACACCTGAGTGGTGACGCCATTCAAATCACCGTCAAAATATTTCATTTTGCCACAAAGTATCACGTTTTGTGAAGTAACGACAATGGTTAAGAAAAAATGAAAAAGTGAGAAAACAAAAGGTGATGAAGGGGAGAAGAAGAGCGGAATGAATGAAGTGAGTAAAAGAAAAGAGTGAAATGAAGGAGAAAAAGAGAGTGAAATGGAGAGAGGGGATCTTGTGGCCACCTTAGGTGGAGGTGGCCCGTAGAAAAGTATCTGTAAGGGGGACTTTGCAGAGTGTTAGCTTCGTTGTACTGCAAGTTCAAAATGCCACCGCAGTCTCCTGCGTGATTGAGGGTTTTGCTTGTAACTTTGAGACATAAAGTCTATAATTTGATTTTTTTGGTCGACCTTATAAACCATTGTCTTTTTATAATATTTTTTAGCCATGGTTCAAAATCCTTCACAGATAAACAATTTATTTGCACCTAGGTGACTGACCCACTCTAGCGCTGTTTTTTAGTTGAGTTACTGCTTCTTAAAATGCAAGTTTTGAGCACGACGCTTCACAGTCGAAACCGCCAAGGATGCTAAATCGATGGTTTTAGCGCAAAACATAAAATAAAATACATTACACTAGAATACAATAAGATACGATACAATACAATTTGAAACAATGAAATAAAAAAAAGATACAATACAATCCCAGAAACGAATGTCAAAAACAGCAGCAATTAAAGTCGCGTGTTTAACTTCTAACAAACTCGTTCGAGAAATGAAAACGCTCTGACTTGGTTTTTGTTGGAAGTGAACTTTCATGGAATTGCTTTCTTGATAGGAGTCAGACACGAAGATTAGTTCCAGTTGGTTCCTGGCGGAGTAGTATGTCAGGTTGTTGCGAGTTTCACACACCTTCAGAGTTGGCCTACTGCCGTGCACGGTGTCATAGATCTGAGCGGGTTTGAGTTGAGATTTCAGCGAGTTTGTTCCGGCGTTTCTTGGATTTTTCTAAATAATTTTTATTTGGCTTTTGATGTTTTCAAATCATTAATCAACATGATACATTGTCACTCGAACGAGGCCATAACAGCTTCGAGACGAGTATAAACACTCGATAAGATAACACAAACTAATCCAATCTAATAATTCATATAGCGCTGATTTCAAAATGTTCAAAAGCGCTCTAAATAAACCTCTAAATAGTCGTCGCATGAGTGGCTGGTGTTAGGGAAGGAGAGCGTCTGCCAGGTGAGCACAAAGATGTGGCCTACTGGGCCATTCAACAACCACCTGCAGTTCAAGTTGGGCTCATAAAAGGCGCCTGGTTGTCCGTTGTTGATGGTTTCGATGTAACCACTACTCTCATTTCTCACGCCGGTGCAACCTGTCGGTGTTGGCAAAACCTTTGACAAATTTACTTCTTCATTTTATTGGAATGAAGAGAACTTAATAAAAGTTTTTGAATTGTAATTTAAATTTAAATTTGAATTTAAATTTAAATATAACTTGATGGTTCTACAACAATCAATGCAACAATCTTGGCAACTTCACTCACGGTAGACTCCCTGGTATAGGAGTTCAAAGCTGTTAGCTCTTGAAAATCCTGTGCTTTGGTACTTTAACCTGACGCTGTTTGTGTTGCTGTAAAAGGGGTCTCGAAGGTAAGAGGTTCGGCACAGCTCTTTCACCAGCACCAAGTTGTTTCCTCCTATAACGTCGAAAATCTTGAAACTGTGACTTCTGCAAGCGCCGAAGTAAGTTCTCCTCTTGAGGCTGTAGGGAGTGGCGTTTTGAGAGGAATTAGTTGAGAATATTTATTAGTCATAATTAATGTGCCCCACAATACGTTTTTATATCACCACATTCACACAAATCAGATCGCTACGCTACACTACACCACGCCAAACCCCACTACACCACACCACAACACGCTACACCACACCACACCACACCACACTAAACCACACCACCACAACGACTGACGTGAATCTGATGATCATTCTGCTGTTGTCCAGTTGAATGTTCCATGAACAACTGACTTGTTGGTTACGGATGGGGAAAATGTGAGGAGAACTGATTTTACCGGATTCATCAGTGAACGTGGCGTTGCAATCTGGGTGGTTGGGAGTAAAGGAGAACCAAGTACTCAAAAACTAATGCAAATGAACGCCGCATAAATCATTATCGGTTTTGTATCTTCGTTAATCTTTTGTATATGAATAACTTATATAAATATTTAACTATTTTCAATTTTCAACATTTTGAATGTCTGTTTGAGTTCTTTCGACTAGGTTCATCAAAACCACTTTATGTCATGTTTTAAGTTGGAAAGATGGTGAGGTACCTACCGAGAACTCGATACTCGACGGAGAAAGCATGTCCCTCCGAGGAGCCTGGCACGAACTTGACGTAGGCAGGTGCTTTCACGAAGTGGCTCTCAGCATCTTCAAAGTCACACACAGTCTTCACCTGCTGTCCATTCAACGACCCCATCTCTACGTAGTTGTCACCGCAACGGAAGGAACCGTCGATCCTGCCTCCTGTGAGGAAGTCAGTGCTTTGAAATTGTTCAATGTGGAGGTTTCAAAATTGAAAGTTTTACATTTGGAGGTTTCAAAATTGAAAGCTTTGAATTTTTGAATTTTCAACCAAGCAAAAAAATGTTTAAATAAGTTAATAAGAAATTTTTAAATTTAAATTTTTGAAAATTAAAAACAAAAAAAACGAAATAAATTTTTCAAGACACTAAAAAGTAGATGAATTTATCAACGTTGTATTGAGAAAAATAAAAATTTAAAACTCTGAAAAATTATTTTAAAAATAGTTGAAATCAAATAAAGAAAGTTTTTTTTTACCATAGTTGTTGTAATAGTTTCCTGCGGAAAGAATATAGGTGTTTGAGTTGGGAATCCATGTTTTTGTAACATAAGCACTCAAAAAAAATACGAAAAAAAAGTTAAAATAATAAAATGAAATAATCAGAATCATAGTTTTGAAAGATTTTGAACAAATAAACAGCAATGTAATAGAGCTGTTTAGTTGAATTATGAAGCGTGATGCAATGCAACTTTCTCACTGGTTCTAGGTATGTGTCCTGTTGGGTGGAAATGAGTGCTTTATATCTTCTTTGCAATCACCTCCAAACAAATAATTTTTTTCACCATCAATCATCAAAACTATTCAAATGCAGTTTAATCTAATTTAATTTGATATACATAAGCGTTTCATAGCGCTGCTTACACACTGCTCAATCGTTTGGTGAACTAATACTTTTTCGCTTTTGAGCTGGTCGTTCAGACTAATTTTTTTATGACTTCGCTAAAACTATTTTTTGCAAACATTTTTTGACTCAATAAACACAACAACTCTACAACAACTCTATAACAACTCCACAGCAACTCCACAACAACCCAACAACTCAACGATAACTCCACAACAACTCAACACCAACTCAACAACAACTTCACAACAATTCCACAACCACCCAAAAACAACTCAGCAACAGTTTAACAACAACTTCTTAACAACTCTTCAACAATAACTCAAAGATTTCACCACAACAACAACTCAAAAGGTCCACCACAACTCCACAACGACGCACACTAAAAACATGCAAAGACTACAGAAGCTAAACAAGAAAAATAGTGTCTGGTTGACTTTTAAGTTTCTCAAACACTTCTATAATAATAATTCGTCCCACACTCACGCAAGCCCTCTATTCGACCGCATTTTATTCAGTTTAAGCAAATTTAATACAAACAGCTGAACGGGAAAAAGCAGATAAAAAGATTTCAGCTGAAAAACTCACTTTGCAATCCATAGTCGTCTGTGAGAATTGAGAAGTGAATGAATAAATTTTTCTAAGTGATTAAGAAAATATTAATAATAATTGAATGAGTATTAATAGATAATAAAAATGAAATAAGTAAAAATAAAGTTTAATTAAATAATTATGAATAATTCAGGATAAATGTTTATTTAATAATTATAAAATAAATAATGAATTTCAATAAAAAATTAAACTTAATTGAGAATAAAATAATTTTAAAAATCAATAATCACAATAGTAAATAGTTGTATCAATTTTTATTGGAGTATTGGAGTTAAATCAAATAATTTACCAAATTGTTGGCTTCGATCTGAGGTCGTGAGAGAAAAATTGGAGTTTAGTTTAGAAAAATAAATGAATTATTCACTATTTAAAAAAATTTCAAGCTTCGAAAAAGAAAGTTATGTAACGAGTTGACCAAACAAGTTTCTTAAGCTAAATAAGCCTGTACTTGATTAATCGTACTTGTATTTGATTCACAAATTATTTTCGATCATTCACGAAATTCTTTTTAAAAGTTATTTTTTCAAAACAAAATCTCAAACCTTGTCACTGTTGATTTTTTGGCAATTAATTTTGTATAATTTCAAATTATAATTGTTTTTGTATTTAGGTGATGTTTTTTCATACTAAATTTACTTTTTTATATTATATGAGTAAATAAGGAGGAAGGAAAGATGACACCAGCTTTATACTCCTAACACCATTCAGCTTCCACACAAAAGGTGTTATGTCTACCCAATACGTACCAAGCAAGGTAGCTTAAAACTAACTCACCGTGAGGAGAAACTGAAATATGTGAAATTATTTTTGAAATTAAAACGAATTTATCAAAATGAATTGTAATGTAGTAGCGATGTGACATAATAAGATGTGAAAGGAAATAATATTGAAGCGTTTGTACTCTTCTAGCACTTAACTGGATTTAACTCATTAAAAACTATGCAAAAATGGCAATGAGGGTCAAAAAAGCAAACTTGTTCGGATGGCGAAGGTGATATTGAGGGTTTCGGGTAAGTTGATGTAGTGGGTGCATGGAGAACTGCTCTGGTAAACTCGAGGGAAGTCAGGTGTGGTGATTTTGTCCTCGAACGTGCTGAAGTTCATGCCACATACTGCGTTGGGGCAGTGGGAAAAGATGAGTAAAGTGGTTTGGAGTTGATGGATGGAATAGGTGGAGTGGATGGTTGGCTGATTGGTTGCCTGGTTGGTTGGAGTGGGTAGAGTGGTTGAATGACGGGACCCACAAAACAATTTATTACAGCCTTGAATTTTTTTAATGAAAAAATCACAAAAGTGGAAACTTTTAAGATCTGAGCCTTGAATAAAGTAAATGAAAACCTTGCGAAAATGATGGCAAATCATTAAAAATTGTTTCAAAAAAACTATTTTTCACCAGCTTTGTATTCGAGGCCGAAACCTCGGCTTCCTTGCTGATTCAACATGCGAATGTTGAGTTCATTGGTGGATACTGTGATGTTGGAGGGCCTGTTGTCTTGGCAGTAGTTAAGGCTCTGCATGCCAGGAGAGCTGACCTGTTGAAGAAAGTGACTATTTTTGCATTTTTTTTATTTAAAGAGTTTTCAAGCATAAACTATTCAAAAAAAAAATAAAAAAAACAAATGTTGGTAAAAAAACAAAAAAGAACACAAAATAGGTGAATAAAAAATAATATTAACTGAAAGAAGTTATAATCAAAAGGTACGGAACGATAGGAGAGTGTGTGTGTGGGTGTGAGGGAGTAGAACCTCGAGGATATCGGTGCAGCGTGCTTGGAAGGGGTCCTTGAAGGAGGCGGTGACGTGGAAGCCTTTGGGTACGCTGACCTTCCAGTGGCACTGGACACGTGAGTCGTAGGTGCTATTGGGCCAGTTCAAGGCGTGGATGAATCCCTCCTTGCCGTGGAACCAACCACCACAGCCTGTGGCAGTGGTGTGGTTGGAGTGATGAGGCGATAGGGTAGTGTTGTTGGAATCATGTTGTTAAAGTGGTGATGTTAGAAGTAGGGTGTTAGAATGATGGAATGTCAAGAGAATTATGAAATAAACTTGTCTTTTAGACCAAATACGCTTATTCCTATCTATATGAATTGATATTTTTATTTTTATAAAATATTATTATTTTAAAAACATATTTTGATAATTTTATAGTCGAAGTCAATGGAAAGCTCTGCCCTACCTTTGGAAACAAACTCCACCCTGAAGTGAAAGCCGAGTGGTTTGGAGGCGGAGCTGGTAGAAAAGAAGCCGATTCTGGCTGCATTGCTCTGTGTTCTGTATTCTTTAGAAGCAGAAGTTCAAAAGGTTGATTGAAAACCATCATTATTCGATATAAACAAAACAAAATACAAATTAAACAAATTAGTCAACTTTCGAATTGTTGCTGACTTGAAAACCAACAAAAACGTTGACAAACAACTTTTTATGAATTAACTTTTAACTCTCAACATTTAACATTTAAGATTCAAGTGTGGTGCTTGAGTGACCAAAACTAATCTTCAAGAGAACTACCACTCACACACAAACCCACCTTGATCGAGGCCTTTGCAGGTCTTGAAGATGGTGGGTGAGTCTTCAGCCACTCCGTTCCTCAACTCCACAAAACTCTCGTCACAGTTCAGTTCGCTGTTCGCGAAGCCATCCATTATAAACTGTTGATTTTGTTATTTTTATAAAATTTTCGTATGTGCGAACATTGTTTATATAAAAATTAAAAAAAATAATTTTTTTTTGAAAGCGCTAAAGCAAGCCACTGAGGCGTCCATGTTACTAACCATTATTGAAGTATAGGAAAGTAACAACTTTAACACATAAGCAAACAACCGTTGTTAATAGGTGTGAAGGCAGCCGTTAACAAACATTCATTGTTGATTCATGAACAAGCAAATGTTGGCAACCATTGTTAAAGTTGGCAACCTAAGTAAAGAGGCAACTCAGGTAAATATTAGAACCCTTGCTAGAGTGGCTTAGTTCTTCAACAGCCCACAGCTAGTAAAACCTCTTTATGAGAGTGCCTTCGAACAAAATGCTAAAAAGCGCACTAAAAGTGCTCTGATTAGATTATATTAGATCAGGTAAGGTTGTTTCTGTTTTACCGTTGCTACTATTGTTACTGTTGTTACTTTTTTCACCGTTGTTACTTTTTTCACCGTTGTTACTGTTGTTAGTATTGTTGCTATTGTTAGTGTTGTTACTGTTGTTACTGTTGTTAGTGTTGTTAGTGTTGTTAGTGTTGTTAGTGTTGTTAGTGTTGTTACTGTTGTTAGTGTTGTTAGTGTTGTTACTGTTGTTAGTGTTGTTAGTGTTGTTACTGTTGTTAGTGTTGTTACTGTTGTTAGTGTTGTTAGTGTTGTTACTGTTGTTAGTGTTGTTACTGTTGTTAGTGTTGTTACTGTTGTTAGTGTTGTTACTGTTGTTAACAAAGTTTTCTTGACGCACCTTGATGATGTTGTGAGGGGGGGCCGTGATGTGATACATGCAGTTGATGCCAGGACCAAAAGTGAGTGGGTAGTTGGTGTTTCCCAAGTATCCCTCTTCACTAATCATGCCTCCACAATCTGTGGCGTGGTGTGTGGCTGTTTGTGGGCCTTGTTCTTTTGTTGATGCTTTTGGTAATTATTTGGGTATGGTTGTTGCTTGCTTACGCTAGGACACTACCATCCTATTATCCGTGCTACTACACTATCACGGAATTACTCAAACTAATTCATTTCCATACTTTTGCTGAAACAAAATAATAAAATTTGCAAAATCTTGAAAGTAAAATAAAAACGGCACCGTCATCTTTTAAAGCAAGTTTTCTTGATTATAGTTTCATTGAAGGAAGTTATATTCAGTCATTTTCTATTGTCATTGAAAGAAAAAAAAATAAGTAAAACCATTGAAGGAGTAGGAGAGGTTGAAGTGTTCCATGTGAGAGCTGACGCTGAAGACCCGCACCTTGACGGAGGCTGAAGCGCTGAGCAAGCCACTGGGAGGGAAGGGCTTGTCTGACGAAAAGGTGCCCAGCTTTCTGTTGCTTGGGTCTGGGAAAGATAGAGTAAAAAGATGAAAAATACACTGGTTGGAGTCAACATGGATTGAATATAGGAGACTACGGTTGGATTTGGCACAGAGTGAATGGAAAAAAATATTTGGAATTTTCTCAAAGCGTTTGAACTCCGTGGTCTGTGAATAAACGTAGTAACGCTTCGAAATATGGCTCCCAGTAGCAACTTGACTGTCCTCCACGACAGATATCCATGTAGTGGTCAAATGTGCACAACAAAAATAATCAATTAAATGAAATTAAAATAACTTTTATATAATAATTATAAAGAAAAAATAATATAACAGTTGTCAATAAAAAAGGACATTCACTCCCAAGTTTCTAATAAAATATGATTAAACGCCTTATAATTAATTGAGAACTGACGTCTGCTAAAACCGAACATTCTAGAACGATAGAACGCGTAATATCTTTCCTTGAGTTCGATTTCGTTGTGGTGATATTGCTGTTACGAGGAAAAAAATTATTTATTCTTTTATCTTTGAGTAAAACAATAAAAAAACTAATTACAAATCTCTTTCAGCAACAACATAGCTAGTCGAAACATCACAAAACACCTCACAGTTGCAACGTCACCTTCCATGAAATTCAGTTTTTTTTTTAATTTAATTTTAAAAAATATATTTCGATTGGTCGCCATGTTCTGTAGCATTTGAAATGTTTTTCTGGATTATATTCAATAAAAACTTGAAAAAAAGGGCCTTACACTCGGTGAACTGGATGAATTGCCTATGAGCATCTTGGGTGAAAGAGATGGTGGACTTGAAGCTGATGGTCCTGGAGGCGGAGTGGGTGGGGAAGTTAATCTGGAAGACACACTCCAGATTTCTCCAGTTGATATCCACTGCAGGTACTATGGAGAGATTGCCCCGGCTGTGCCAGCCACTGCACTCTGTAGGGGTGGTGGTCGTGGTGAGGCTTGTGGTGGTGGTTGTGATGGTGGTTGTAGTGGTTGTGATGGTAGTTGTGGTAGTTGAAGTTGTGGTAGTGGTTGTGGTAGTGTTTGTTGTTGTGGTTTTACTAGTGGTTGTAGTGATTGTGAATTATTAGATTGTTCAATTTAAAGTTACATCTTTCTTCCAACTTAAATTCTGCTTTTCTGAGTCGAAATTATTGTTTCATTTCACATATAAAATCAATACATGACGTATAGAAAACAAATGCAAAGAAATTCTGAAATATGGGAACTCATGTTCCTTGAAGCTGTCATGAATATTCACGAAAGGATTTCTTGAATCATTCCATAATAAAAAGAATTAAAAAAATTTAAATACTAAGAATAGAAAAATAAACATAATAAAAATTAAAAAATAAAATAAATAAATAAAAAATATCATAATAAATAATAATATTGAGGACCTTAGTATTCATGGAAAGAAAATTGTTCACGACGCACCATTGTCTTGAGTGGTTTTATAGTTGAGACGGAATCCCTTGCCGGCATTGCTGGCACTCACCCAGTAACGCACCACCAGCACGTTGTAGGTGGAAAAGTAGGAAGTCCGGTCGAAGTGGCAGCCTGTGAAGAGCACCGGGGAGTCTTCGAACATTCCGTTTCTGAGCTGGGAATGTGAACGTTTTTGATGTTTTTTGAGGTTTTTTGAGGTTTTTTGATTCTTTTTTTATTCTTTTTTGATTCTTTTTTGATTCTTTTTTGATTCTTTTTTGATTCTTTTTTGCTTTTTTTTAATGTTTCTTTTTTGGAAAGTTGGTTTGGTGAATTCGTTTATAAATCAACTATTGACAACGGAGTAAAATGCACAGAGTGAAATGCACAGAGTGAAATGCACAGAGTGAAATGCACGGAGTAAAATGCACTGAGTAAAATGCACGAGTAAAATGCACAGAGTAAAATGCACAGAGTAAAAATAAATTAAAAATTAAACTTGAACACCAAAAAAAACGAAGTTATTTTAAACGTGTATAAACCACAAAGAGTGCCGACAAAAAAGAAGGCTACTAACTGTGACTCTTCCTTCCTCGCACCTCCAGTTGGAGCCGGAGACGAGGTCAAGTTCCGTGAAGTTGACATCAACTCGTTTGCCAACAGGAGCCTTAATGGTCCACTCGCATAGACGCCTCCTGCTCAGTGGGTGTGGGAAGTTAGGAGATTCGATGGAGCCTGAGACCAGAGAGTGTTCTCCTCCGCATACTGTTAGATGTGTGATGTGGGGTTGTGAAGTTGTGCGTATTGTGATTGTGTAATGTGTTGTGTGTGAGTTTGTGTGTGTCAGTGTGTAGTTGTGTAGTGTTGTGTGTATTGTGAATGTGTATTGGGTTGTGTGTGGGTTTGTGTGTGTGTCAGTTTGAGAATTGATAATACTTTTAAAACACTGACAACAGAAGTGGAATGGGGTGAAACAAAGAGAAAAAAAAAATTTTTTTTAAATTGTATCTGAGATAGGATAGGAATAAATCTTAAAAGAACTTGCTAAAGATAAGATAGAGCCAAAGCTCGAAAACATTGTGTTAAGAAAGGAACAAGAGGATCTAGTTAAGAACCTTCAGAGCTAGATATGTAGTTGAGCTTGAAGCTCTTGGGCAAAGAGTGGTAGGTGGTGTTGATCTGAATGACTACCACGTTGGCCGCAGACGATAGCGTAACTTTCGTCTGGCAAACCTCCGATATCACGGGTCCTGCAGGAGGAATGTGCTTTGTTGGCTTGTATGACATGTGGTTGTTAATGGAATTTTTACACTTCATACTCGATAGACTTATGCTGAAAGTATGCGTAACTGAAAATCTTTTCAAAAACGGTCTTGAACAAAATATAGTACAATAAAATACAAAATTAATACATCAAAAATACGAATCCTATTACAGTGGCATTACCAAAGAGTCTTGAAACCACAATATTATTTCACAAGTGTGACATGAAAAATCATAACGTGGAAACAGCAGTGAATGGTGAGCAAGGAGTAAAGAAGAGCAGCTGCAATGAACCGGTGGAGTTGTAATCTCTGATGATGATCTTGTCTCTGCAGTCTTCGAGTTGCAGGTGTTCGAACGAAAGGGTGACGTAGTGGTTGATGGGAACCTCGATCACCCACTGACAAACCTGGTTGCTGGGGTAGCTGGCAGGGTAGTTGGGAGACGTGATGGTGCCTTGAGGCTGCACAAAGGTGCCTCCGCAAATGCCTGTGGAGGTTACAGAAATACTGTTAAGGTTAGAATGTGACTGTGAGAAAAAGATTCTATAGTTGGTTGGACTGGTTTCCATCAGCGTTTCCAGATTTTTGGTTTTGTTTTGTTTTAAATAATGATCAAAACTAGCACCTGAAACGTTGAAACGCTCTGTAAAAACATAAACGTTGAAGGTCATTGTACTTAGCAAAACAGTACAAAACTTGCGGAAGCATTGTGGAGGTATGAGCGTTAGAATACACAGTGAGCAACAAAAACTCAAACACTGAACAGCTAGAAGAATGAGGTGACCAACCTTGACGCACGGTGACTCTGAAACCCTTGTCAGCTTCACTGAGGTCCGAAACGAACCTAAAGTACAGAGCACTCCCTGTGGAGGACGTGGAATTTTGCTAAAAGTCTCACCATTTCGAAATTATAATTCAAACCAAAAATTATTTTCCAATATTGAAAAAGTTGTTAAGGCATTTGAATTTAAAGCGAATTAAAAATTAAAAAAAAATAAATGAGAAAATGAAGATTATTCAGCATATAACTAAAAACAAATAAATAATAAAAGAACAAGTGAGAGGCGTCGTCACGGAGACGTACCACTGGAGGTGATAGGGTCTGGAGCTTGGTCGCCACAGTAAATTCCTATTCTGGGTGCTCTCTCATTGTTGCCGTCTCTCACTGTTAACGAGTCTCTGTAACAACCTCCTCTGAAGGGGTGGTGCAGTTCAATACAGTACTAGAGTAAAAACAGTACAATACAATACAATACTAGGGTGGGAACAGTACAATACATTACAATACTAGGGTAGGAACAGTGAAATACAGTACAGTACTAAGGTGGAAATAATACAATACAATACAAAACAATACTGGAAGAAGAGGGAGGCAATAGACTACAAAAGAAATTAATGCAGTAGGGGGGGTTGTTCCTTGAATGCTGCTGGATTTTGATAATTCGGCTGATGAACAAATGGAAACGATTTTTAATAAATAGCCATTTTAACTGATCTATGAGGTCGATGCTCCTATAATGATATTTGTATTTTATTTGTTCTAATATAGTTATATAATCTCTAAATAATGGAATCACATACTCATCTTTGTGGGCGATTTTAAAGATGTTGTTGAAGGTGGCGGTGAGCCTTTTGTTTCCTTGAGTGGTGATGATCCACTCGCAGTTCGAAGACATGTCGTAGTTGTTGGGGTAGGAGGGGGAGTTGATGGCGTACTCTGGGATGTCGGTGGACAGCTCGAACGAGTGGCCACATCCCTCAGCCAGAGGTAGGTAGACCGCCTTGAAGCCCTTGCCCACCCGCGAGTCTCCGTTGGATATGAAGCGGACCAAAAGTTGGTTCTGGAGCGAGGTGATAGTAGACTGGGGCATGCCGCCACACACCTGCTTCACCAGGATCAGCTCTGAACCCTCGTAGATCTGGCGGGTGCCGTCATTGGGGTTTGAGTCGATGATCAACCATTCATTTAGAAGAATTACTTTCCAAGGTCTTTTAGTTAGCAAGAATGAATTGTTTTAAAGTTTTGTTAAGCCGTGCGCAAAATTTTATTGAGAAAACATTTTTATTGATAAAAAATTTCTTTGAAAAAAAAGTTTCAAGGGAAAAAGCTCAGTAACGAAGAGCTATTAAAATGTTCTAGAATGATTGAAAAAAATACTATTTGAGTTTATTTCAATTGAAAAAAACTAATAAACAAAAAAAATTAAAACAAAGTACTAGTACCTCGACATGGTCATCATTGGAGGGCTCAGAAGGATTTGAACATGCGACGTCGAAGTCGATGAAGGAGAGACTGATGCCTAGACCCTGCTGCACTTTGATGTAGCTGGAACAGTTCATAGAGGGTGCGTAGTTGTTGCTGTAGTTGGGAGAAGTGACAACTCCAGAGTTGTGCTCGAACGAGGAGTCGCAAGCTGCCGAGTGAACGTTTCAATGTCAGCTTTGAAGGATTAAAAGTGGCAGCCGATGTGTGAGTGAAGTATCGCTCAGTTTTCTTAATTTTGTGTTAACGAATTCTCAATTATGAGAAAAATTGAACTGGAAAATGCAGGTGACAAACTCAAATTAAACTGTGTCTTCGTAAAACTTTGAAAGTTTTGCTTATTAACGAGTAAAAGTAAAGGAATTATTAAAAAGTCATCGTACTTGTCGTCACGTGCAGTTTGAAGCCTCGGTAGCTTGTGTCCGCGTCGGTGACGAAGACAACATTGGCTTCATTGCTCTTAACGATGGTTCTCTTGTTGTTGTTGTCTGTGCTCTCACTACACAACTTCAACTCAGGCGTGTTGCCATGCACTGTTAAAGTGTTAGTGTTGTTGATTTGTTGGTGTTGTTGATGTGTTGGCGTTGATGTTGTTGTTGGAGTGTTGGTATTGGAGTGTTTTTGTTGGAGTGTTAGTTTTGTCAAATGTATTGTTTTTTTTAATGCTTTGGTATTTGAATTTTGTTGTTAAACTGTTGGCGTCAGAGTTTTGCAGTTTTATAAGGGCCAATTAGACTAATTTATAAACATTCAACTTTCTATTTACAAAAGAAATTTTTTTTCAAAATTCACTTTTGGAGAAAGATTGTTTAGAATCAATTTTTAATGGTAAAAAACATAAATTTTAATTATTATAAACACCACAACCACCATAAAAAACATAAAATTACAAACAACACAAACACCAAATTCCGCAACTAAAAACATCACAAAACCTGAAAACACCACAAACATCACAAAACCTGAAAACACCACAAACATCACAAAAACTGAAAACACCACAAACATCACAAAAACTGAAAACACCACAAACATCACAAAACCTGAAAACACCACAAACATCACAAAACCTGAAAACACCACAAACATCACAAAACCTGAAAACACCACAAACATCACAAAAACTGAAAACACCACAAAGATCACAAAAACTGAAAACACCACAAACATCACAAAACCTGAAAACACCACAAACATCACAAAAACTGAAAACACCACAAAGATCACAAAAACTGAAAACACCACAAACATCACAAACCATCAATGATGCCAAGGGAATCAAATTCACAGTTTGTAGTGTACTCGATGTAGAGGTCTTCGATGGTGAACTGAATGAAGCCAGACAAGGACTTGATGGTCCACTTGCAGTTCAGGTTATGGCCGTAGTCGGCAGGGTAGGAGGGGGAGGTGATAGTGAAGTTGGAGGCTCTGTCCAAAACCATCCTCCCACCACAGTTTGGTGGTGTGTATGCTGTGTGGGTTATGTATATTATTTTGCTGGTTGGCTGGTTGCTTGGGTGGCTGGTGAGTTGGGTGTTTTAGCATTTTAAAACCATGAAATTGTGTGGAAATTTTGTTGGAATGAATTACTTTGAAAGGGTGTTAAATGAAAAAGAAATTTGATTAAAGATGAAAAAAAACAAACGGATGAATTGACTGGTCTTTTCGAAGACTTCATCAGCCTTCCAGGTGAGTCTGAAGCCTGTACCCTCTTCGGAGTAGTCCGTGAAGAACTTGATCTTCACCTGGAATGGATCATGGAAAACATGGGATCATGGAAGAGTGGAAGAATTGGAAAAAAAAAACATAACATAAAAATATGGAAATGATGAAAACATAAAAACAAGAAGAAAACGAAAATATACTAGCATGAGAAGCATGCAGGATGGAGAGTATGAACAAGATGAAAAGATGAAAAGGTGGAGAACAATGGAAACATAGAAAAGATAGAAGTGTGAAGAATATAATAAGGTAGAAAATAAAATACTTTGAAATGCTAACTTCCACGAAGGAATTTCAATATATCACTCCTAGTAACCTTCCTATGCATAGCTTAGTATGAATGCCGAATTATTGGAAGGGAATTTCAAAATAAAAGAAAAATAAATAGAGCTGAAATTTGAAAAAATAACTTGTAAATAGTGAATTAATAAAAAGAATTAAATAATTAAATAATAGAGACTTGTAAATTATGTTTTATATAACGAATGGTTGAATGGCTGGTGTACGCACTGGAGTGTCACTGGTGACGAAGGGAGGAGGCAGTTCCTTGGAACAGTACTGAGTTCCTTCTGGGTCCATGCCAGTCTTGATCTGGTTATGTTCACGTGGATGCTTTGATGTCGCAACGGATTTGAAAAATATTTTTTGAATGAGTCTTATTGGATGAATGGTAAAGGTCCGTGATGAATCAGGGCTTATGTGGTGAAAGGTTACAAATGTTAAAAATAAAATCGTTTATATTGTTAGGATTATACAGTATTTAACTTCAAATATTTGAGTATTTGAATATTTTTCAACGAAAATAGTAAAACCACCAGTTAAAAGTGAATTCGCACCTCGACGAAGTCATGACAAACGTCGGAGTTGCTTTGTTCGAGGTCAAGTTTTTCGAAAATGAACCGGATGGTTTGTCCGTTAGGTGGCGTGAGGAGCCAGTTGATGTCTCGGTCATTACCGTACAAGGAGGGGTAGCCGGGTGATTCTATAGACCCTTCCTTCCAGTTTGACATGTGACCACCGTATACTATGGAAGGTTGTAGAGGTGGGGGTTGTTGTGATGAAAGTGTCAATGGTTGTGGTATTGAGATCGCTTGTTGTTATGGTGGTGTTGGTTTTTGTGATGGTAAGGTTGGTAGCTGTGCTGGTGGTAGTGGTAGCCGCGGTGGTTGTGGTAGTGGTAGCAGCGGTGGTTGTAGTAGTGGTAGCAGCGGTGGTTGTAGTAGAGGTGGAGTTAATTTCGAAGTATTTTTTAGCTTGTATTTTTGAATTATAGTTGCGGTTGTGGGGATTGTCATAATGGTGAAAGAACTGTGTTTCTGGTGGCTGTGATACTGGTGGTGGTTGGGGGTTATAGTGGTTTTGGTGGTTGCAAAGTGGCAGTACTTGCAGTTGTAAAAATGGCAAAGTCTTTTGTGACAATTTTTGTTGAAGTCAACAACATCGTTTCAAGACGTGGAGCTTAAAAAACCGCAAAAGTGCAAGTATAATATCAGTCATAGAAAGAAGTATGCAAGAATTTTTAAAACAATAAAATACAATACAATAAAATACAAAGATGAACGGTTCTGATCCAAAAGATTTTGATTAAAATAGAATACAAATTAAAAAATCAAATCGTACCGAGCGCCATTGAGCATAGGGTTAAAGAGCTCGTTACAAATGTTTTGATAAAATTAGATTTTGAAAAAAAAGGACTGAACTCACTCGTTTTGTACTTAAGGGAGAACCCTCGGAACTGTTGGTCACTGTTGGTTTGGAGGAGGAGAAGTACCGAAGAGGCTTCCAAGATCCTGGTGTTGGGAACTTGGTCAGAGCATAGGATCTCCACCTGGTTTGCCCACCTGATCTGTAACTGATCCTCGTTACATGAACCCATCCTACCCTCCAACGAGAAAGAGCTGCAGTGGTGGGGAAAATGGTCTTTGTACATTGGTGCTAGAGTAGTGAGAATTGATATGTATTGGTGATTTAGCGTTGAAACTGGATAAATAGTGGTATTGGAGTGGTGAATTTTTGGTTTGTGGTGGTGGCTGTGTGGTGGTGGTTGTTTGGTTTTGTATGCGGGATGGAAATTGTCTAGTGGCAAAGCTGATTAAAGTATTTTTATAGTGAAGGGTGGTATATGAAATGAATAGTTATATTGCATGTGTATGAAGCAAGTTGTACTCGTGTGTGGTGTACAATTGTTATCATCTATCAAAATAACAGACGCAACTTGTTCAAAGACCTTCAGTACTCCATTAACGCTACTTCAGTGTCACTACCACCACCACCACTCACAGAAAGGTCAATTCCACCCTGCTGCCTTTAGTGCCTGTGATGTTCCATGTGCATTGAATGTTGTTGGGGTAGACGTCAGGGAAGTTGGGACTGTTGATGGTCCCTGACTCCACGTTGTAGTTTAAGCCACATGCTGCAGGATGGTTGCTGGGGTTATGTGGTTGTTGTGGGAGTTTTGATGGTGGTAGTTGAAAAAGTAATTTGAAAGAATATAAAACTCAATAAAAAGTTATGGAGAGATTATGCTGATTTGATGTTGTGTGCTGCTTGAACCACAACCTGAAGTAGATCTGGTGTACACGAGACGAAAGCCCCGAGCCGTTTGGGAGGCGTCAGTGTTGAAACTGTGAAATGTTAAATTGTTTCAAATCATCAAAAATAATTTATCAAAAACCAAGGGATAATCATCCCACTTGAGCGTGAGAGCGGATCCTGAAGAGGTGAACGGGGGAGGAGCTTCGAGGCCACAGTACTTGTCGACCATGGGTGCATCCAGACCAATGCCGTTGTAGATGGTGAGGTAGTCAGTGTGACAGTTGCCTGAAACCTCCAACTGGAAGAACACAAATTCTATGGTGATCTTCTCGGCTGTGGAGTGGTCCAATCGATCAATGAAGGAATAAATTGAAATTTTCTATCATTAAATAGATACAATTTTCTATGTTAGAACCAATTTGACCATTTCAAAATTTATCGTAAATTCATCGCTTAGAGACTCGTGTTAAACACTCAGCTTTTACCATAAAATCCTATTTCTACAGAAAGACTTTGAAAAAACACATCGTGCTACAACAATATATTTTTTAAGAAGCAGCAGTCGTTCATTAGAGTGAACTCTAGTTTTAAGCGAAGCAGGGCCTTGGAAGCACTGGGTAATGTATAGACCATTCATCACTACACACCTAGGTTTTCGTTTGTGATGATCCACGTGCAGTTTTTCTTGTTATCGTAAGCGGAGGGGTATCCTGGAGAACTGAGAATTCCATACTCGTCACTGTCCACCTTGATGAGCCCTCCACATTCTTCAGGCCATGCGGGTGGTTGGATGGTGTTTCAGTGTTGAGGATGGAGGTGGTGGTTGCTGTAGTAGTTTAAGCTTAAGGAACTTCTAATCAAAGTTATTCTGGAAATTTTATAATCGAAATTTATAGAACAGATAAGTTTTTAATAAAATTAATCACGTTTCCATAATAAAAATGGTTTGAAAAAGGGTAATCAAGTCCCATTTAATCGAAAAAATTGTATAGCGCTAATTACAAACTGTTCAGCGGCGCTCAGACATTGAATACTTTGCCAGTCTCACCAGTGTAGTAGGTTGCGGTGAAGCCCTTATGGGCTGTAGACTCATCGGTAAGCATGAGGAGGGACATGTGGTTTTCCTCACTGTAGATGTCTAGAGGTAATGATAAATCTTGGCCACACAACTGTCTCAACAGGTTTCTTTGCCGATGGTCGCCATAGATCTGCAAGGGTTTGAAACTTTTAAGTTATTTTGTTTAAACCTAAAAGTCGTTTAGTTGAACTGTTTTCAATATGACAACTTTTGAAACTATTGTGTTTTGGGCTTCTTATTAAAAATAAATAGTTTTTCTCATTCAAATGTTAGTGCATGGGAGGCTGGTGCGTGGGAGGTTGGTGCATGGGAGGCTGGTGCATGGGAGACTGGTGCATGGAAGATTGGTGCATGGGAGGCTGGTGCATGGGAGACTGGTGCATGGAAGATTGGTGCATGGGAGATTGGTGCATGGGAGGCTGGTGCATGGGAGACTGGTGCATGGGAGATTGGTGCATGGGAGATTGGTGCATGGGAGGCTGGTGCATGGAATGACTAACCCTCAAGGAGTCATAGGTACAAGAATCCTCATATTCGAGGTCAAAGTCTGTGATGGTGAGTTTGATTCGAGAGCCTTCTTCGGTCTGTATGTTCCAGATGCACCTCAAGTGGTGTTCGTATGGGTTGGGGTAGTTAGGTGATGAGATGGCTGCACTTCTCAGTGTGAACCAGTAATTGCATTCTGTAAGTGTGTGTGTGTGTGTGTGTGTGTGTGTGTGTGTGTGTGTGTGTGTGTGTGTGTGTGTGTGTGTGTGTGTGTGTGTGTGTGTGTGTGTGTGTGTGTGTGTGTGTGTGTGTGTGTGTGTGTGTGTGTGTGTGTGTGTGTGTGTGTGTGTGTGTGTGTGTGTGTGTGTGTGTGTGTGTGTGTGTGTGTGTGTGTGTGTGTGTGTGTGTGTGTGTGTGTGTGTGTGTGTGTGTGTGTGTGTGTGTGTGTGTGTGTGTGTGTGTGTGTGTGTGTGTGTGTGTGTGTGTGTGTGTGTGTGTGTGTGTGTGTGTGTGTGTGTGTGTGTGTGTGTGTGTGTGTGTGTGTGTGTGTGTGTGTGTGTGTGTGTGTGTGTGTGTGTGTGTGTGTGTGTGTGTGTGTGTGTGTGTGTGTGTGTGTGTGTGTGTGTGTGTGTGTGTGTGTGTGTGTGTGTGTGTGTGTGTGTGTGTGTGTGTGTGTGTGTGTGTGTGTGTGTGTGTGTGAGCCTGTGTGAATGTGTGAAGGGAGGTATACATGTATATACACACATCTATGTATGTATGTTTATGCATAAAGTGTAAAAGTAATTAAAAATTAATATCTCAGCTCCATGTAAGCTTCCAGGTTTACCATTGGGTACGCTGTTCCACGACATATTGAAGCCTTTGCCGGTTTGTGAGTGGTCTGAGAGGAAGTCAATGAAGAGGACGTTTCCAGAGGTGGTGAAAGTTTTTCCCTTGTTGTCCGAGTGACACATGGTCGTTATCAGCCTGGACTTGTCGTTGGAACCGCTGTAGATCTGGTGGTGGAGAGAGGTGGAATTCATTCTTAACTGTTGAAACATACAAAAGTATAACTCAATAAGATTGAAATTATTATTAAAATTACCTTTTTGTTATTAGTTCAAACCTATTTTTATGCAAAGTATTGAAAATGCTAATTTTTTATAATTAATTTTATACTGAAATATATTATAAAAAAAACAGAAAGACCAAAGTTTTTTGCTTGAAGTTCTAAAAAAAACACCTTGAGGTAGTCGTACGAGCAGTTGTCATGGTTTTCGATGTCAATGTCGTGGATGGTGAAGTGGCAGCGTTGTTCAAGGGTGTAAGGCAGGGGGTAGTTGGGTGAGTTGAGCATCCCTTCGTAAGACTCCAACGTTCCACCACATCCTTTGAGGAGGTGGGTGTTGAGGTATGGTGCATTGCTACAATGGTTTAGACATTCATTCCCATGATTAATTATTATGTCAAATAGTATGAAATTGATTGTGTAGTTGTATAAACATATTGATTATGAGTTATTGATGGTGACTTCAATATGAGTAACCACAAACAACAACGGAGTACCAACGGAGTAACAATAAAGTTACAATGGGGTAACAACAATGGGACACCTTCAGAGCGGTAGGTGAGTTTGAAGCCGTCAGAAGCAAGTCTTCTGGCTCCGAATGGTCCAGAAGTAAACTTCACAGTGATGTTCTGAGCCTCGAGTTGCATGGGTTCAAAACTGTCGTTGCACACCTTTCTCAAAAGCTGGCTCGAAGAGTCGAAGATCTGATTGTTTCAAGATGCTTCCATGACGTGACGTGGAAAATATAGGAATATAAATACAAACATAAATATAAATATGAACATAAATATAAATATGAACATAAATATAAATATGAAAATAAATATAAATATGAACATAAATATAAGCATGATACGTAAATATGTGTTTTTTCTTTCAATTTCCAAGATGAGAAAGTGGGTGGTTAAAGCTACAGGTTCATATTGAGTCAACAAAGGGAGTAGATGAGTTCAAAGTTATGCTTTGAAATGCTATATAGGTGAGAGATATCCATAATATCTCAAAAATGTGTAGTTAATTGAAGAACGAAAGAAGTTAAGTAGTTGAAACGAAACCTCGACGTAATCATGGCAGTCGCGTTGGTGGTTCATTCTGAAGCGGTTCATCTCGAGTATCATCTTGTTGCCTACAATGCCCACAATAGTCCATGTGCACTGCAGGTTGCTGGAGAAGGTAGATGGGTAGTTGGGGCTTTCTATGACCTCCTCCAAGCCTGACAACACTGAGTTGCAGTCTGTGGAAACAAAAGGTATATTGTTTGAAGTTTGAACGTTAAAAAAACACTTTACTGTTTGGCATTGCCAAAGAAAAAGAGGAAAAAAAATAAAACTAAACTCAGATGAAAATATAAGATTATTAATAATAAAACCTCCAGCAAAAAAAATTTAACGTCATCCACACCACCGTAACTACTCGTTATCGAAACTGGTCTAGGCCTTTCAAGTCAGTGTCCTGTTAATACTAGTACTAATCTAATCTAATCTAATCTAATCTAATCAGTTATATAGCGCTGATTCCACACTGAAGATAGTTCCATCGAAGGGACCCACAGAGGAAAGTGCAGATTTATACTAATACTAGTCCCAAAAGACGAAGAAGAACAACAACAACGATTACATCAACGATAACACCAGCGCCAACAATTAAACCAATAATAACACCAAAAGTGAAGCCAACAATGAAACCAACAGCAACACCAACCCCAACTACAACATCAGCAACACCAACAACACCAGCAATAACAAATATAACCAACAACAACAAAAAAATAAAACAACAACAAGAACAACAACAACAGGATACCTGTGTAGAAGCTGGCCATGAATCCCCTGGAACCGATGCCAGCTCCAGACTTGAACATCACTTCCATTTCGTTCTCATCTGACTCGAATACCGTCTGTACGTTGGAACCACACGTTTTGGTGCCAGTGCCGTCATGGGGGGATTTCTTGATCTGCAAGTGGTCAAGGAAAGCGGAGAAGAAGGAAATAAGAGGAAAAAGGGGGAAAAAAGGAAGAAAAGAAGGAGAAGGGAGAAAAGAAGAAAGATTGAGAAGAAAGAAAAATATCAAAGAAAGGGAAAAAAAGATGAGTTAGAAGTGGTTGGAAGGTTGGAGCGGGTGTGGAGGGTAAAAGAATCATTAAAGGAAGCAAAGAAATAGTTGAACATGTATCAAACACTCGTGTCAGTCCATTTAAAGTGATTAATTATCCAATATATATTATAAGTATTAAATAATTAACATGAAAATATTATATAATTTTCAAATAATTAATTAATAAGTAATGAATAATCTATCGAATTTTGGAAATGTCCGTTAAATATTTGTATCCAACCAGAACATATGCATTTAGGCAGCTGGTGTCACTGAGGACATCGAAGTCAGGGAAGTGAAGTTTGATTCTGCTTCCTTTTGAAGTCACTATCTTCCAGAAGCACTCACCGCTTCTGTACGGCGCTGCTGGGTAGTTGGGGCTGGTGAACGACCCACTCTGAGACCTCAAGGTACCTCCACACCCTGTTGAGACGCATGGTGTGGTTCTAATTTGAAGATCATTTTCACATTTGAAACGCATGTTTTTGTGTTTAAAATAGAAAAATCACATATACATTGGAAGCGCAGAAGTTGGTAAATGTCTTCCAATTTCCCAGCAAGGTCTTAGCTAGTTTTTAAATTGCCGAGGCAAGTAATTAAGGAGAGTGAAGGTACTGTGGGAGAGTGAATAGTGAGAAGTCAAATGCCTTCAGTGGTGGCGTCGTAGAGAATCTTGAAGCCTTGTTCTTCGGTGTCGTCGTCGGTGTGGAACTTGATGTAAAGGCTGTTGCTGTGCGACATGATGCTGGAAGGGATATTCGTGCTACAGTACTTGCCCACCAGCGGAGCCGTGGAATAGCCACCATTGCTGCGTGGTTTTGAGGTGGAATGCTGACTACTGCTTCAAGGCTATGACTAGTTTACTGGATTTTTTAAAGAATGTGTGTTCTGCGTTATCGTTTTGAATTTATTTTTTCATGTTTTAACTAATAATGTATTATTTTACTTTGTTATTGTTATATTACCGCGGCTTCATGTTATCGATACGTGGAATTACTACACATCGTATCCACTACTATGTTAAACTTAATGTTATTTTGTGAAAGGTTTTAAGCACTTGAAGGAACTTGTTGAATGTTTCCAAATAACAGCTGACCTACCGTATTTCCAAGTAGTCGTACATGCAGTTGGAGCTATCTTCAAGTGCAAAAGTGATGATGTTGAGATGGATGAGTTTGTTGGGACCAGCTTTGATGATCCACTCACAGCTCCGTGGCTGGTACCTAGCTGGAAAACCTGGTGAGGTGATCACTCCCTGACTGTTTGACAGTGTGCCTCCGCAAGCTGTAGAGGAAGAGTTGGAAGAAGAGGAGGAGGAGGAGTTGGAAGAAGAGAAAAATTATATTTTTAAAATCAATAACAAACAACTGATTCATAGCTGCACTGCCAAACTTAAAAAAAAAATTTTTATTTTAAATCAGATCATGTCCAGACATATGCTGTAAGTGTTACAAAAACACGACAAACAATCAAACTAAAAAAATAAAAATAACAAATATAATTTACTGTGGGTGTTGCCGACGGAGTGGTAGATGAGGGTGAATCCTTCTGAGGTTTCAGAGTGATCGGTGTGAAAGTGGATGCTCATGTGGTTGCCCGTGGAGCGGATTGGATTGGGAGTGGAAATTCCACAGAATCTATCAAAGTAGCAAAAAAACTCTCAAAGAAATTGCACAAAACAACTTTCAAAGAAATTGCACAAAAAAACTCTCAAAGAAATTGCACAAAAAAACTTTCAAAGAAATTGCACAAAACAACTTCTAAAAATGATGAATAATTTTTTTTTAAATTTAAAATGTTTTATGTTGAAGCTCGAAAGCTTGTAAACAACTTCTTTTACCTTCCGAGTGAAGCGTTGCTGTGTTTGTCGTTGAAGACTTGCAGGTAGTCGTAAGAGCAGTTAGTTTCTTCTTCTATCCTCATCCACTCGAACGACAGCTCAATGCTTCTCGACTCGTTCACCTCAATCACCCACGTGCAGTCGACGTTGTGAGGAGCTAAGTCCATGTTGGGAGAATGGATAACTCCAGCCTCTCTCTTTAAAACGCCTCCACACGTGTTGCCTGAAGTGGTTGAAAAATAAATAAAAGTGAAACATTTAGTCTGTTCTTAATTAAACCTCATTAAATTATTTTTTAAATTTTAAATAATTTGATAAATTTGAAAAAAAAAAATAAATTTGGTATATTAGAAAAAATTGATAACTTTATATATAATGAAACGATAAAAACTAAAATCTAGTTATAAACAAATAAATTATGTGATTTATTTTAAAAGTATAGGCTGCAACGAAGAGCCATAGAACACACTTCCAGAAGATTCATCCTCGTCGTCGGAAGGCTCGGAGTTTGTGATGGTGCTGTTGTACTTGAAGTAGCGGATTTCGAAGCCTGTGGCCTGGAAGTGAGAGTCACTGTGAAACTCCATGACCACAGGACCCTGGTAAACGAAAGACCTCTGCACTTCATTACCACAAAGTAGCTGGTTCTCTGTCCGCTGTGGCTTGATCAACTATGTGAGAGTAAAAAGTATTCTGAAAGTTAAAGCAACCGTTTGGTCGGTATAAACTGACAAAAATGTGATAGTGCGTTGTTTGAAAAAAATAATTTAAAGAAATTTCAAAAATTTTAGTTTTTGAAATAAGATCAAGCTTACAAGGTAGTCGCTGCAAATGTTGTCGGCATAGTGAAGGTTGAAGACCTTCAATTCTAGCTCAACCACAGAGTTAAAGTCCGACTCGATGGTGTAGGTGCATGTCTGGTTGGCAGGGTATCCCGAGGGGAAGCCTGGAGACTTGATGATGCCTGTTCTGTCCACGAAAGTGCCTGAACACTCTGTTGCAAGTTATGGAGATGTTTGTTATAGAAAAGTGTTTGTTGTTTGGGGGGGTGTTTGTTGTATACGGGTGTTTTTTGTATACGGATGTTTGTTGTTTGCGGGTGTTTGTTGTATACGGGTGTTTTTTGTATACGGATGTTTGTTGTTTGCGGGTGTTTGTTGTATACGGGTGTTTTTTGTATACGGATGTTTGTTGTTTGGGGGGGTGTTTGTTGTATACGGGTGTTTTTTGTATACGGATGTTTGTTGTTTGGGGGGGTGTTTGTTGTATACGGGTGTTTTTTGTATACGGATGTTTGTTGTTTGCGGATGTTTGTTGTATGAGGCTCCGGAATTATTGAAAAGAAAACACATACTAAAACGGTTTTGTTCCAAACTTAGAAAGACTTTGAAGTTTATTAATGGCTACAATACGTCGATAAGACTACTAACCGTACAATACACTGGCATTATTATTGGTTACAACACAGAGAGGTGGCCTAGTGACTTACCAGTTATCCACTCAGCTCTGAAACCTCCCATCTCAACGCTATCATCAGTTTTGAGAGTGATGAAGAGGTTGGAGTTGTGAACGCTGATAGGCTGGGGCAGAGTTGTCCCACAGAATTTACCGATAACAGGGGCCAAGCCGTCGTCACCTCGTCTAACCTAGGAGCATGAGAAGAGATGGCAGAGGAAGGTAGAAAAAGAGAAATTAGCAAGGGAAGGTAGAATGCAGAATTATCATGGAAAGGTACAATAAAACAAAACGTGGTTGATACAACACGTGGTGAAACAATACGTAGGCACGCAAAAGTTGCAGGCACCTCAACGTAGTCGTACTCACAACCAAAATCGTCTTCAATGTCGAGGTTGGTGATGATGAGGCTGAGTTGGCTATTGGGAGGAGCGATGAGCCAACTACAATGCATTTCTTTTTCGTACGAGTGAGGGAATCCTGGAGAAGTTATGAATCCTGAGTATGCTGTGAACGTTCCTCCGCACTCTGACGCTGTTGTCATGGTGGTTGTTATGGTGGTTGTCATGTTGGTCGTCATGGTGGTTGTTATGGTGGTTGTCATGGGGGTTGTAATGGTGGTGGTCATGGTGGTTGTCATGGTGGTTGTCAGGGCGGTCGTCATGGTGATTCCTTTGTTTAAAAAAACACATATACACGCATGAGAAAAAACAACATGCATACACATACAATACGCACGCAAAAACGCACACATTCACAAAAGAAAACACACACACACATACACTCACAAACACAAACACAAACGCACACACAAACAACAACGACGACAAAAACCAACATTGTTCGATGGCGTAGGTGAGTAAGAATCCCATGTCATTATCCGAGTGGTCACTGTGGAAATAGACTTGAAAAATTGGTCCTGTGGTCTTGACTGCCTGAGGCACCACGGTGCTGCAAGCCTTGGTCAACAAAGGACTGTTCTCCAGCGGCCCATCTCTGACCTAATGTGGTTTTTCAGTGCAGCGTTGTGTCCCAGTGTAGTGGGGTGTCCCAGTGTAGTGGGGTGTCCCAGTGTAGTGTGGTGTCCCAGTGTAGTGTGGTGTCCCAGTGTAGTGTGTTGTCCCAGTGTAGTGTGGTGTCCCAGTGTGGTGTGGTGTCCCAGTGTGGTGTGGTGTCCCAGTGTGGTGTGGTGTTTCAGTGTAGTATGGTGTTTCAGTGTGGTGTGGTGTCCCAGTGTATCGGGGCGCAAATCATTTAGTTTGGAATCATGAAACAAAGGGTTATATTTAGTGTTGACAAGAGTAAAGATGTTATTTGAATATGAAGTTTTCAATAATACCCACATGCTGAATTAGTTGTTATTCAATGAAAATCATGTTACATTGATTGTTATACGAGAAAAATTATATGTCGATGAACACCAAATCCAACCCAAACAACAACATTCAACATGTCCCACAAACACGAAGTACACCCGAGTTGATCACAACAGACTCACCTCCAAAAAGTCATACTCGCAATTATCGTGGTGTTCCAGAGCCATTTGTCCGAAATGGATATTGAAGAAACTGCCTGCCACTCCTTCGTAGATCCATCTGCAGTCCCTGTTCAGTGGGTACTGGCCAGGGTAGCCAGGACTCACAATGGTGCCATGAGTCACATTCTTTTTCAGCTCACCACACGCTGTGTGCGAGGGGTATTGACTATCAGCACGTGGACCAAACTATTACCCCGGGGGTTGAATTATCGATCGAATGTTCAGTTGTAGGAGTTAATATGAAAAAATAATTTTCAAAAAAAATCGAGGATATTGAAAATTCCTACGTAGCTGATTGCCACTCAAATGTTAACTAGCTTGAAGATGGTAATATCTTTATTGCTTTAAAAAACTACTGTTTCAAAAGCGTGTATTGACTTTTAAGCGTTTATTTAAGGCATAATGTGAAAAGATTCAGTTGGGTTTTTCAAATTCCTACTTGGAGCATGGGTGGACCAGATGATGTTGAAGCCAGTTGCAGAGTCTGCGTGGTCTGTCTTGAAGAACAGTGTCAATGCGTGACCTTCGAAGATGGTTGATGTTGTTGGTAGTTGAGGTTGTTGAGCGTTGAAGTTGTAAAAGGTTGATGTTGTTGAGAGTTGATGGTTGAAAAACAATGAATGTTGATGTTGTGAATCGAATAACACTTATTTTGATATGTTCTAAATTGAGAAAGTTGATAAGTAATAATAAAAGTGGCTGGAATACAATTCAGTCATGAAATCTAAGTATTTTCCACTAGTTTACAAGTATTTTCAACTTTTTTTCAAACATTTTTTGTCATTTTCAATTATCTTTAAATAGTTTCAGTTATTTTGAAATATTTATTTTAAAAATTCAAATTATTTCAAGCAGTGTCAAGTCTCCAGAACATGTAGGTAATGAACGGAGTGTCATGCGGTGAAGCACCTGTAGAGTTGATGGTCTTTCCCTGCAGACTGTTCCCACAGTACTTTCCCACCTGGGGTCCTCGAGCAGACTCCCCGTTGTAGATGAAAAGCTGGTCGAACTGACAATTGTTGTCCCTTTCCAGGTCGAACTTGGTGAAGTTCAACATTATGATCTGTTGGCAAATGAATTTATTATTTAATTTTTATTTATTTTATTTTTATTTTTGAAGTATTTTTTAGTATGGAGGTTGTTTAGGTATGTGTTTGAGCTTTTGAAGATTCCTATTTTTAAAACTTGATATCTTACTGCGGAGGAAAGAATTTTTTAAAATCTGTTTTGGACTTTTCAAATTAGGACTTAAAGAACTTTGGAAAACCATCAAAAAATCACTCCTTCAAAAAAGCAAATCAAACTCAATACGACAAATAACAGCCACCGCAACAGACACACTTGCCTTGTCATAGTCACTGCTGGTGATTGTGAAAGTGCACTCAAGGTTGTGGGCGTAGTGGATGGTGTCCACAGGGTACGAGAGAACTCCTCCAGAGCCCGTCAACGAGTCTCCGCAGACTGTGGCGTGGTTGCAGACAGTCAGTAGCCCTTTTGAGTTAATCTAAGCCGATCTTTTACAACGATGTATTTGCACAAAATGCTCGTGAAAGAATTCCTTCAAAAACACTTTATCGTCAACTCTATTCAAGAAATTTCAAAAGTTTAATTCTCTATGGAAATAAAGTTGGATGTTGTGTGAAAAATGTTAAACTAAGATATAAACTTATCGATAAAGTATGGAGAACAAAAGATAAAACATATGGATGGTTTAGTCTCGAGAGAGAAAGCTCATGACACAAAAGGAGAATGTTTCAACTCACGCCAGCTCATACAGCAAACAACCACTCACAGGTTTGATGAGTTTGGCAGCGGTCTCCCGTGAAGAAGTTATTGCAGGAACAACTGAAGCTGCCTGGTCCGGTGGAAACGCAAGTGCCGTTGTTGAGGCACGGAGAGCTGCTGCAGGCGTTTGAGGCTAGCTCACAGTTGGTGCCTGCTCTGTCTGCTGGACAGTTGCATGTGTAAGAGCCTTGCGTCTGTGTGAATGTGTGTGTTTGTAAAGGTTTGTGTATGTATTCGTGCATTTATTGGTTTGTGTGTGTGTGTGTGGGGGAGGGGGGAGAAGAAATAAACAACTACGCCCATAATTATCAAATAAAACAATCAAAAAAATTTACGAAGACAGCTCAATCAAGTTTGCTTATAACTCTTTAAATATTCCACGTAAAAATTCCACTAAGCAACCGCTTACTCGTTCAAAACACACCCAAACAGCCTTCTGAGCAATCCTTCAAACAACTACTTGAGAAACCACCCGAGAAAGCACTCACAGAGACACAGTATCCAGCCATGCATGGATTTGAGGCACAAGCATCAAAGATCCATGTATCAGTGGGGCTTGGGAGGCTGCAGCCTGAGATTCCTGGGAGGGTTGGGTGGGAGGGTTGGGTGGGAGGGTTGGGTGGGAGGGTTGGGTGGAATGGCTGGATGCAAGGGTGAGGTGGAGGGGTGAGGTAGGAGAGTTGGGTAGAAAAATTGAGTAAGCTGGTTGGGTTGGTTGAATAGAAGTGACGGGTGGAAATGGAGGTGGGAGGTTAAGAAGAAAAGTTGGATGGAATGTTGAGTGGGGTAAATTACTCACTGGATGAAATACTTCAAACAAGGTGGAGTGAGGAGTGGTGTGGTTTCAACGGTATTGTGAGGTAAAAAATAAACAAGAACATTAATCAACCTTGAAAACGCAACTGTTTCAATAATGTCACATTCAATCATCAAGTAGTTATTCACTCGAGTATGCTTGGCCTAATGTGGAAAGTGGAACATGAACAAACCTATTCCATTGCCCACCAGTCCACCCTGACACTCACACCTTCTTCCGCTTCCCACTCCTGGAACCACATAAACGACTCAAAATCTCACTCAAGATCTAACAACAATCCATTGGAAACTGAATAAAAATTCACAATCTTACAATATTCTCGATGTATACTGGAAGCAATTGATGCTCAACATTCAAACTATTTTTATTAGTTTTATTCGCTGCAGTTCCCTTTTTTGGCGCTTCATAAATTTAACTTATTTTTATTGCTATTATTTAGTGTCATTACTTTCATTGTTTCATGTTATTAATTAATTTTTTAATAATTCGATGGTTTTCAACACACCTGGGGTATCGATGCAAATGGCCATGGAGTTACAGTCGTTGTTGTCACAGGCACTACTTCTCCGGCACACCCGACCATCTCCAGCAAAGCCTGTGTGGTGTTCAACCCCTCAACGTCAACCCTCAATCACTTGCAATCGTTTCTATCACATTCAAATGTTCAATACATCCCATTAAAGCGATAGATCAATGTATAGGTCTCCAATTCCAGGAACTACTACATCAGTACTTGCATTATGCATTATTTTGTATTTGTAGCTGAAAATGCTTCAAACACCCAAGAAGATGGCTCAACAGACGCGAAAAAGCTACCTCGAGGACAGGAATCACAAGAGAAGGAGCCAGGGTTGTTGTTGCATCGGACGAAAGGCGAGACAGAACAGCCTCCGTTGTTGCTCAGACACTCGTTGATGTCTGTGCACCGGTGTCCGTTGCCTGTGTAACCTGTGGTGCTAGGCGCTTTGTAGAACTGCCTTGTTCCGTTTGCTACCATATTACCAAATTGATTATAAATTCGAGCTGTCATCCACCAGAGTGATATAACAAGGGTATTGGTTTCTTTCGTGGCTTGGAAATTAAGTAAACAACGATTATCTGTTGATAAACCACCTATTGATTAACTGCTCATTTTATTTTTAATAAAAATCCATTCAACATTTTTCAGATTATCTTTCATTATTAAGTTCTATAATAACTATACTCATTTGATCTACAACTAACGAGGTACACTTGGAGAGTTTTAAAGCGGCAAGACGTACCGAAGGGACACGGTCCACAGCGGAAAGAGCCGGGCAGGTTTTCACAGTGTACCAGCGAATCACAGGGAGATCTGAAGGTCATAGAAGCTCTTGCATGTTTCAACGAAGAAAAATAATGAGAAATCCTGGTGCTAATTTTTTAGTACATTAGAATCAAGTAAAATATACAATTCATACACGTTTCAGGTTATTCCGTTTATTCTAGATTCAAAAATATTCAAACTATGCCAAGTTCCAGAATGTTCCAAGTAGCTTATGTTTCAAACTATGCCAATAGTGTCACATCTCAAAATATCCAAACAATGTCACATCTCAAAATATCCAAACAATGTCACATCTCAAAAGATTCAAATAATGTCTCATCTCAAAATATTCAAATAATTAATCAGTATTTAATTAATTATTTAATATTCAAATAAATTATTTAATATTCCAATTATCCAATTTAATCTAATCATTCCATTCATTCCATCTATTCCACTCATTCCAAAGCTTTCTCGAACCTTCCGGTTGAGCACTCGTCGATGTCGACGTTGCAGTGAGGAGTGACGCCATCGGTCTTCCATCCAGTGTCACACAGGCACTTGTAGTGGGCCTGGTTGGAAAGATTCTATGAAAAGTGGAAGATTCATTTGAAAATGACAAATTATTAAAATATAAAGCTATACTTTTTTGAAGCTTCTATAAATGAGATCGCACTAAACTCATTTTAACATTTCATAAAATTGTGAAATAAATACAAATTGATAATATAAATATGAATCTCGAGGGCTGTGAGTGAACGAATGAACGAATGCAGGCACTCACGCCGCCATGCACAGAGGGGCTCTGGTTGACGCAAGTGCCATGACCACAGAGGGCATGGCTCGAGGCGTTCTGGCAGTTGTCCACTTGCACGTTACAAAGAGGACCGTACCAGTGAGGCTTGCAATTGCACCTGGCCAGTGGCGCGTTTGGAGGGGGCTTTGAAGTTTTTTCATGAGGGTTTCAAAGTGGAGTTATGAGAGGGTATAAGAAAGATTTCAGAATGGTTTTGAAAGGTTGAACAAACAACATTAACCACCCAAAAAGCACGTACTTTAGAAAAATTAATAAAAAAACATGAGCATAAGTCGTAATAACTCAATTTCAAAAATACAAACTCTCAAATAAAATTCAAAACGTGTATAGAAGCTAAAAAGTGGTTACAGACTTGAAAGAGCCTGGAAGATTGACGCATTGTGCCTCGTTTTGACAACCCATGTCAGTTCCTTGCAGGGTGTAGCACTCGTTCACGTCGTCTGTGCACGTGGTGCCCTGTGTGGGTGGGTGGCCAAGCTTGAGAATTCAACAAAGGTGTTAGAGGTTGGAAATTTGTATTTTTGGGAATAAATGTTTTTGTTACTTTTGAATAACAAAATGATGAATGTAATGATCGATTTCATTTTTTTTTGTTTTGCTTTTATCCGAAATAACATGATATTTAAGGTATCAAATGAACAAATCGGGGTTCACGCATGGGACCAGGCCGAAACCATGCATCAAAACCGATTTTATTCTCATGATTTCATTGTAACCTCTATGTCAACCTACCGTCCACCCATCACGACAACCACCCACCATCTACTCACCACCACACCCACTCACCACCACACCCACTCACCATCCATTCATCAATGCATCTACATTGAAACTTTTTGTAGGCGTCAAAACACTGTCCGCTGTGTTGGCAAGGATTGCTTAGGCATTCGTCTGTTTCCAGATCCTGACGTGGTTGAAGGTGCAAACTGTTATGAGTGCTTCAAATTTGAATTATTTATATCGTGGAATACTTAGTTAATGGAAAATCTAACTTATCGAGGATTCAATCAACGGAGCCTTTAATAAAATTTTAATTGTATTCATTGAAGATTCAATTCTTAAGGGAATCAAGCACAGAATACTGCACCAAAACAGGAATATTTTTTTGAAGCAGCAATATAATATATTTTTATCATGGTAAAATGTCCTAATCTAATCCAAACAAAACATTTGCGTAGTGTTGGTTACACACTGCTCAAGAGCGCTCTGCTACGAACTGCTTAAAGAGCAATGTTGAAGCGTTTAGTTACCCGTTGGAGTTGCTCGATCGTTTCCGTCAACCTCTCCAACTTGAAAAGGTTTGAATTAATATTTTTTACAAATTAATTTAATTTTCACCCACTAAAAGTACATTTTCAATTTTAAGCCCTTTGATCATTGTTTCATCAGCGCCATAAAAATCTTTTGATTAAATTGAAGTGGATTTTTAGTTGCAAGTTTGAAAAACTTTTATCAAAAGTTGTTAATAAAATACAATACAAACACGAATTTTATTATAGTGGCATCAACCCCGTAGAGTTTCGAGGCCACTTAAGTAGGCAGTATGTGAAAACTATAAAAGATAACCATATCGACACTCACATTTTCCTTCACCATTCTGATGTTTCGGTTCGTGGTCTGAAAAATAGATTAATTGCAACAATTTTAAATGTGTATTAAGGGATGGAACAGCCACGGCCACCTTCAACTTAAACTAGAAGACAAGTCATTTTTAATGTTGATAAATAACCTTATTAAAAACATAAATAATATTATTTTTGAATTCTTTTCAATATATCGTAATTATTTGTAATATTTTATATTTTTTCATAATATTCAATAATCTTCCATAAGTATTCTCACTGTGTTGAGTCTTCTCAAGGCATACGTGGAACTCTTGAAAAAGAAAGAAAAAAGGTTCAACATTTGAAAAACATCAAAAATGAATTTAAAAATATCTTTCATAAATATCAAAACGATCTTTTGTTTTCATTCCTTTTGTGAAATACAATGCAACTCGGTTTTTATTCCTCAATGGATCTTTACTTAGAGCGAATGAAGGATTTTTTTTTAACTCACTCTTGAAGACGTCTGCAAGTACGAAGAAGTCATCAGTTGAATAAGACGGAATAATTAAATGAAAATTTAATTTTTTAATAGTTTTTATAGCTGAATATTTTAAGTAGTTGGAACAAAGATTAATAACCAACATAAGCACTATGAACAACAAGCAACAAGGAAAAGCTAAGAAACAAACCACACTAAAATCAACTCAAAAAACCACACAACGGGTAACACAAACAACACAAACAACTGACAGATCTGCTCAAGGAGGCAAGATTGATGTTGTTGAAGTATATGCCTCCGTTGATGGTGCGGAAGGAAATGTTGTGGACATCTGCTGCCTGGAACACCAGATTGCCATTCCTGCTGCTCAGCTGAGGACTATGGTGGTGGTGGTTGCAATGGTGGTTGTCATGGTGGTTGTCATGGTGGTTGTCATGGTGGTTGTCATGGTGGTTGTCATGGTGATTGTCATGGTGATTGTCGTGGCGGTTGTCGTGGTGGTTGTCGTGGTGGTTGTCGTGGTGGTTGTCGTGGTGGTTGTCGGGGTGGTTGTCATGGTGGTTGTCATGGTGGTTGTCATGGTGGTTGTGATGGTGATTGTCAGTGTGGTTGTCATGGTGGTCGTAGTTTATTTTTTTTTTAATTAGCGATGATTGTCACATTGACCCGCATTAATTAATTTTTATTAGGTTTTAAAAAGTTGAAAAATCAGATTTTTGAACGTTATTCCAAATTCAATTCCAATCGAAATAAAACAAACTTATCTAAAAGATTATTTCAGAATTATAAAAAAAAACTCAAAGTATGAAAAAACATAAAACTTTCAAAACATAAAACTAAACAGGAAGCACTCGTAACACCATCAAGCTTTAAGAACCACTAGTAAGAACTATGGAAAATGATGAAAGGTTTCTTTAAAAACTTGAAGACGCTATGAAGAGGTTTAGAACACCATAAAGTAGCGACAATTACTTGAGAAGGGCGTGGGAGAGAGTGGTGGTGGTGGTGAGGACCACGATGATGTGGAACGTCAGCATGGTGATCATTGAGCCAGCATTACTCTCTGCAGGAACAAGCTGTGCTACTGATTTACTCTTGAAAAGTCCTAATTATTTCAATTATTTGTAAACGGTTTTTAATTATTTTTATTTAAAAAAGTTAATATTTATCACGAATAGGTTTTTTATATTTAGTTTATTAAAAATAAGTCGAGCCAAACGAAATTCCTAAATTAAAGTCAAAAGAATTCGTTTCAAAGGCGATATTGGCAAAGAAACTTGAGCAGAGGTACTTATCAAATCTTTACTACTTTATATTGGCTAGCGTAAACAAACACCGCAAAAGCCTACAAGGCATCAACACGATACGCCTCTTGGTAAATATTTATCGAACTTCTGAGAAGAGTGCTGGACCGTGTGAGATTGTTATCATTAACTCGCCTGTATCAACCAACTGCTTCAATACTCTGTAGAATTCTTTTAATTGAAGCTTTGAACATTTTTGTGTTTAAAAACTCAAATCCAAGTGGATTAATTCACTACTGGTTGAAACGAACAAGTTGAACTGACCGCAAATTAAGTCAATAGAAAGCTCAACGAATTTTTGTGCCCATGTATTATTCACAAACCAAAGAGGTACGTTTTATCGTGCCTTTTCTAAGAAGCAGTAACCGACAACTCTTTTTTTTGAATGTCATCCCAACCATCGATCATTTTTATGTTCAAGGTCGCTCACCTTTTACTGTAGAAAGCGAAATTTCGATTGAAAGTATTGTATTTCATGAAAGTAGCTCTGAAACTCGTTAATTTTTATTCAAACAAAAGCACAACTCTCTAGCATCATGCCATTCTAAAGATTCAAAAATATATGTCATGAACACAACTTTCGTCAAACAAATTCGACCAAATCTTTCGTCATTTGAGTGACATTGGAGTTACGGAAACTCTAGCAGTATTTCATCTTTCAACAATTATGAGCTTCTTTCGTCGTTAGTTCAATGGCTATCGTGCACTTTTCGATGTTTTGAACCACGAATACACACGCATACATGCACACACACACACACACACACACACACACACACACACACACACACACACACACACACACACACACACACACACACACACACACACACACACACACACACACACACACACACACACACACACACACACACACACACACACACACACACACACACACACACACACACACACACACACACACACACACACACACACACACACACACACACACACACACACACACACACACACACACACACACACACACACACACACACACACACACACACACACACACACACACACACACACACACACACACACACACACACACACACACACACACACACACACACACACACACACACACACACACACACACACACACACACACACACACACACACACACACACACACACACACACACACACACACACACACACACACACACACACACACACACACACACACACACACACACACACACACACACACACACACACACACACACACACACACACACACACACACACACACACACACACACACACACACACACACACACACACACACACACACACACACACACACACACACACACACACACACACACACACACACACACACACACACACACACACACACACACACACACACACACACACACACACACAAACACACACACCAAGGTATTGTCAATAAGTCTTTCACAATTGAGTTTTCAAGAAAATGATCAAGTTATATTGAAAAATCAACCATAAAACATATTAAACAATTTTTTGGTGCAGAGGATGAAAAGCAAAAATTGGCATTCGGTGTGACTGCTAACGGATGAAATAGCCACTAAAACTACCATTGACGATGATACATTGACTGTGATATAATCATCCAAATATGCCATCAACATTGAACCCCAAAACCTCCGAAACATGAAAAGTTTGCAACTTTGTTTTTCATTTTTGGAAAACATTCAACGAGTAAAACTAATTAGTGTAATAATAATAGAATAACATATATTTATATTTATATTATTTTTATTTGAAAGACTCAATGTCACAAAACTTTGAAAAGGGTTTAAAGGTTGCAGATCGAGTCTGCAATGGCATGATGATGAAGCTAGTGGCCTGTGAAAGATGCCTGAAAGACTGATTTTGAGTTTTAGTTGCTAGCGAAATATGAGTAGGAATAACGTTTAATGCCTTTTTTTGGAGAAAAAAATGTAGAAAGTAATTTTTCAAAAAGATAAAAGTTTTGAAAGTGAAAAAAAGAATGGGAATGAAGATTGAAAGAAAATGCGGAAATTCTCATTAGTTTTGAAATCCCATCAGAAAAGTATCTGATCGAAGTATTTTGTTGAATGAGAGCAAAAATAAAAATAAACTTTAAAATTATTGAATTCGTGTTTTAAGCATAAAAACGGAATAGGGCTTTGAAAGTTTTAAATTGTTCTAGAACATTCTATCTTGACAATAACAACATGGACGATTAAACTATGCGATGTTAATCTTCAAGTAACACACTTGTCTCGTTGAGTTTACACTCTCCTCATTATTTTATCTATCTTTTCTCAACATTCTCCAGTTCTCTCAACATTCGCAGGTTCTTTTTTCAACATTTCCAGGTTCTTTTCTCAACATTTCCAGGTTCTTTTCTCAACATTCCCAGGTTCTTTTTTCAACATTCCCAGGTTCTTTTCTCAACATTTCCAGGTTCTTTTCTCAACATTTTCCAGTAATTTCTCAACATTCCCCAGTTTTTCTCTCAACATTCCCAGGTTCTTTTTTCAACATTTCCAGGTTCTTTTCTCAACATTTCCAGGTTCTTTTCTCAACATTCCCAGGTTCTTTTCTCAACGTTTCCAGGTTCTTTTCTCAACATTTTCCAGTAATTTCTCAACATTTTTTTCAACATTTTTCTACATTCCTCAACACTCAATACGCTCTTCCTCCTTTCCATCACTTCTCAACACTTCCTAAAACATTAACTCTCAACGTTAAAATAACTCTTGAATGGTCAACCGATGTCTGCTTGGTTGTGTGGCATTTCACTATGTACAGGGACAGCACTCCACAGCCCTGATAGGAGGTCAGTATGGCTTGACGCACTGTGACACTCCGTAGTAGGAAGGTGGAATGATGGGGAAGGATGAATCGAACGTGAGGCTTCTGATACAGCCAGAAAACCGGTGTTTCACGATCTGTCGAAAGGTGGTTGAGTTTTAAGATTTGTTTCAATTTTTTTTATTTTCGAGTTATCAATGGCGTCGGAATATTACTCTCAACAAAATACTAGCAAGGGTTGCTGTTTGACCTGGCTACAAGACTATACGCACGACTACCTATAAAATTAAAGTGAGCTTCAATCGGTAGCATGTGAATTGTGTATATATTAAATTTTATATGAGTCACAATTCCAACTTAAATAATGGAAAAAAATTCGGATGTTTTTTTGAATGTACCAGATCAAAAAGTTGAAGATTGTTAAAAGATTTTTAGCGTGAAAAATCAAAACTTATGTGTTTGCAGCATCCTTTTGAAATTTTTATTTCGAAAATTATTTGGTATTTTAACTGGCAAAAAAGTCTCAAGGCGTTTGTGAAGAAATACAAAAAAGTTTCTTTCGAGTGCACGGAAAACTACCGCGAAATTTGATGTTTTTTTCAATTTTGATTAACAATGTGTCTCATTATAACTTTTACTCAGCAGTGGCAAAAAAATAAAAAATAAAAAACAAAAAAAAGTTGACTACATGAATAAAAAGGAAACAAAAAAACTAAACAAAGGCATAAAAACAAGCAACCCACTTCCGGAGCCTCGTAGTCATCAACAGTGGTGCTCGGAAGTCCGTCGAAGGTTTCCTGTGAGGAGTGAGGAAGAGGTGGAAAGGACTTGGAAGGAAAGTAGGGAAGGAGAAATAAAGAGGTAAATAGAGAGTGAGGAAGGAATGAAGGAGGAGTGAAAAAGGAGTGAGGAAGGAGTGAAGAAGAAGTGAAGAAGAAGTGAAGGAGTGTGAGGAAGGAGTGAAGCAGGAGTGAAGAAGAAGTGGAGAAGAAGTGAAGAAGGAGTGAAGAAAGAGTAAAGAAGAAGTGAAGAAGAAGTGAAGAAGGAGTGAGAAAGGAGTGAATAAGGAATGAATAAGGAGTGAGGAAGGAGTGAAGAAGGAGTGAGGAAGCAGTGAGGAAGGAGTGAAGAAGCAGTGAGGAAGCAGTGAGAGAAGGATTGAAGAAGGAGTGAAGAAGGAGTGAAGAAG
>OX387248.1:10732468-10752975 GCA_947562095.1 Branchellion lobata | reverse complement strand
AATTTTCAACCAACGCCTAAATAACTACCTTTTGCCAAATTACTTAATAAGGATTGTCATAAGAACCGTCAATTGTATGTGGCAAGAAATTTAATTCATTCAAGAGTTATAGTTTTTGCTGATTGCGAAGATTTTTAAGAGATTTTTTTTTTATTGGACTTGATTGTGTGTGTGTGTATGTGTGTGTGTGTGTGGGGGGGGGGGGGGGGAGGGGGTGTTCGTCTGGGTGCCGTGTAGCTTTTCGGGCGTGAGGTTTTGAATACCTCAACCGCTTGCTCAACAACCTCAACATAGACCAAAACAGATTTCCATTGATTGATGAGGTTTCACGCGTTTTTTTACTCTTCGAACAAATTGAAAATGTATAAGTTGTTCAAAATTTTTCATTCATTTAGTAACTTTAAAAAACAGACCATAATTTTTTTTATTTGGGGATGTAGCAGCGTGAACAATGGTGTGATTAATTGTGCAAACAACCACAACGTTTACTCCGCATACAGATTTTATTACTAGGGTTCTTGCGATGCAGGTAACAACCTTGATAATATGATACTACGTACTTTATTCAATTCAAATCTTTCATCGATTTTTTCGTATTTGGATCAGTTATACGCAACTTGAAATCAAAAGTTCTCTAAAATATATGGCTTTACAAATGTTAGGTATAAATTGTATTCTCATAGTTATAGTCTTTTTATTCTATTGTATTTTGAAGCTTTATTTAATCTAAGCCTGAATAATATTTTAAGCTCAGTTCAGTTATATATTTTCATGTTTTTTTCAAAAGCTTCGAAACTAAAAATTTAGGTAAAAGGTATGTTACTGTTCGAAATGGTATGTTAAAATTCTTTGTATGATGAATGAAAATTAGTATTTAATAACCTCAACAAATTATCGTGTCACAAAATGAAAATTATTAAAATTTATTTGAAATTGTTGCCATGTTTCCACTGATTTTGTTGGGAGCTTTTATTAACTATTTTGTAGAAATTTTTATCTTTTTCAAGTTTTGAAGTAATAATTGTTTATATGGCTTAATTTAAAACATTTATACAGTGGTTTAACCTTTTTTTAAATTTGAAAAAGAAAAATGTATTTATACTATCCATCTCTGGAAAAAAAAATGAACATCAAGCATTTTTTCCAAAAGCTGCACCTTATACATTTCAAGGTTTCGAGCGCTTTATACTGGCATCTTGCAAAATTTATTTTGGTTATATATTTTTTATAAAACAATACAAGTCAAAAAAATTAATGTTTTAGCGCCTCAATTGTGTATTTTTAGTCTTTGTAAATTTGAACTTTGCTTGTACCATGTATTTTTATATTTCATATATGATTTGTCATTGAAGGATGTTACGTGAACTTGGCAACATTGGGCTCTCACGAATTGTAGGACTTCATTTGAAGCGAAACTTTTGCAGAACAACTTCGGTCAAAATGAGGTCAGTTTGACCTAGAGAATTTTTTGGATGTTAGAATTAAATATAAATTTTTTAAATGAAATTTTTGAACTTTTCTAAGAGTATTTTTTATAAATGATTCCATGTATTAAGTTATTTTTCGATAATCGAAAATTCCAGTTGGAGCAATGTTACTATGGGCCCACCCGATGCCATTTTGGGCGTGACAGAAGCTTTCAAAAGAGATACGAATCCCAAGAAAATCAACCTTGGGGTTGGAGCCTACAGAGACGACAATGGAAAGCCGTTCATCCTTCCTTCTGTTACCGAAGTAAGACTATCGAAAATTATAGTTTATCTTAACCTGAAAGCACTGAAAAACATTATATTTTGTTAAATAACAGTATTTGTTAAGCTATTTTTTTATTCTCAGTTATATAGTAATGTTTTTAGCTACAGTTTGTTCAAGAATTTACATGCATTGCCACCCTCACGTAGGCCGAAAATCGCTTGAGAGACCTCAAACCAGATCATGAGTATTTGCCAATTGGAGGGTCTGCAGACTTTTGCAAGTTGGCTGCTGAGCTAGCCTTTGGAGCTGACAGTCCTGTCATCAAGAACAGCCTGGTGAGTTTTGTAACTTTTGTTCTTTTGTTTTTTCCTTTGTTCATGGCCTCATCACTATGCTTATAATTTGTTATCAATGGTGTTTTCTTTTTTTTATCGTTTAGCATTTTATTAAACTCACTCAAATATTTTTTATTGCAGCTCTTGAGAAAAATCATTTTTCACTGACACTTCCAAATTCACAGAATGCCACTGTTCAGAGCATTTCAGGCACTGGCTCTCTGAGGATTGGAGCAGAATTCTTGGTAAGTTTTTTTTTTTTGATAAAAACAATCACCAAGCCTTATGCTACTGAGATTTCAACCATGCATTTTGAAATTTTTTTTTTGACTTCACTGGAGTTTTCCCAATATTTTTCCACATAGTTTTAATGATTTTCTTGAACAAATTACCCTTCTTTATAGCTTGTGTATTCATTTAGAAGGAATTTCAGAGGCCTGATTATAACTTATCATGTGAACTGAATGTTAATGACAAATTGATTGAGGCCATAATATAGAAAACACATCTACAAACATTTATGAATGCTTGAGGTAATACAGCAACAACAACTACCACAGTACACAAACAACAATCACCACTACCCAAAAGAACAACAAGTAAAGTAAACAAGCTACAACCACCACTACCTACTACAACAACAACCACTACTGTAAACAAAAAATCACCACCAACTACACACTGACAACACACCAACAACCAACACTCAGTCTCGTTGGCACAGCAAGAGCAAGAGCATTTACCTGCCTAACCCCACATGGGGCAACCACATCCCCATCATGAAGTAAGTAACCCCTTATCAACGCCTTGTTGACTCTAGTATGTTCCATGATATACTTATGATAAAAGGGCTGGTTAAGTGATAAACACAAGTGGTTTTGTTTGTTTCAAAACATTCAGGAATGCCATCATATAGCGTTGAAGATATGAATCTTAATATATAGTAGCAATGGCTTGTTGCTTCAAAAGTGGATCTTCTTTCTCAGGGACGCTGGTCTGGAGGTGAAGAGGTACAGCTACTACGACCCAAACACCATCAGCTTTGACTTCAAGGGAGCCATGCAGGACATCCAGGTATTGTTCAGTTTGTTTTTATATGTCTGAATATGTTTTTCTGTGTATGTATGTATTTTTATTTGTGCTTGTGTCTGCTTTTGCAAATCTAATGGAAAAATGCTGCATGAATAGATTTTTTTTCATCATAATTTGAAATCAAGAGAGATCACAAACTATCATCTCTTATTATTTATTTTTCTCTTCTTTTCCCTTGTTTTCTTTTTATATTTATTTTTTTATCAGTCTGACCTCTGTTGATAAGTTTTGATTATCTTAAAGTGCACCCTCCCAATGATTCAATACAATATTCAATTTCTTTTTGTTCTCAACCTTCCAGAACATTCCAGAAGGTTCAGTGATTTTGTTGCATGCTTGTGCACACAACCCCACCGGAGTTGATCCCAAGGTACCTCTTCTGTTTGAGACCACTTGACCTCCCATTTCCCAACTTGCCCATCACACCACCAGTCCACCAAGCAATGTTTCCACACCAACCAACTCAACGCTACACCATCTATTTCACGTCGCCAACACCATCCAACACCACACACCACCACTGCAGCAAGAGCACTGGAAGGAGATAAGCAAGGTGGTGAAGGCTCGTCAGCTATTGCCCTTCTTCGACATGGCTTACCAGGGCTTCGCCAGTGGTGACACTGTGAAGGTTATCCATGCATCCTTCTCCAACTCTTGTTTCTTCCATCCTCATCTTTCTTCTGATTTGGTGTATTGAAACATGACACCTCTGATAAATCATTCTTTGCTCTCCAAATTGTTACACATATGGATATATACATGAGTCTTCAGAAAGATATGCACCTTGTTAACCACACACTTATTCATTATTTGTTATCCACTGATTGGCGAAAATTGCATCTCGCAGGATGCGTATGCGATCCGCCTCTTTGTTGAAGACAAGCACCCCACTCTGCTGCTCAGTCAGTCCTTCGCCAAGAACATGGGCCTATATGGTGAGGAGATAGTGTGGTGGTGGTGGTGGTGGTGGTGGTGGTGGTGGTGGTGGTGGTGGTGGTGGTGGTGGTGGTGGTGGTGGTGGTGGTGGTGGTGATGTTTTGTGTGGTGAAGAGATGATGTGATGGTGTGGTATGTAGTGGTGGCGGCGCGTTATGTGGTAAGAAAAAGGTGGTGTGATGGTTTTTTGTTTGATGAGGTGGGGGTGGCGGCGTGTTGTGTGGCCAGGTGGTTGTGTCATTACTGTGGGGTGGGTTAATACTGGGTGTTCCAAGAGAATTGTATGTGCTGTCACTAAGTCCTGTTGAATTTGACAGAGTGTGGAGTGTGTATGTATGCGAAATGGCAGCCACAACACACCCACAGGTCAGAGGGTGGGTAGCTTCACTATCGCGTGCACGTCCGAGGAGGAAAAGGCTAGAGTGATGTCACAGGTTGGTCACGTGTTAATGCTCAGTGGCTTCAATGTTGCTCTTGTTGATCTTTTTGTTTATGTTGTTGCAATTTTTTTGGATTGATGGGGGTTGTTTTGTGATAGGTTAATTTTGGTGGTGGTGTGGAAAGATGAAATGATAATAAAGGGGTTGTTATGACGCAGGTAAAAATCCTCATCCGTCCCATGTACTCCAACCCTCCCCTGCATGGAGCCCGCATTGTCCAGACCATCCTCTCAGAACCTGGTCTCAAGAAGCAGTGGTGGGTTGTGGTGAGATGATGGTGGCTTGCACTGGGTTGCAGTTGTAGTGGTGGGTTGGGCAGTTAGAAGTTGCGTATCGAATGGATTGATTGCAGTGTTTGAAGCATTGCATTGTACGGTCACCGCCATGTGCGTTTCAGCAACTTTTTTGTTGCCTTCTGTTTCGGCATCAGACGTGCTTTTAAAGGCTGCCACCACTGGCAGGTTGGCGGACGTGAAGTTGATGGCGGACCGCATCATCTCGATGAGGAGCACTCTGGAAAAGAACCTCAAGCAAGAGGGCTCTACCATTGACTGGTCGCACATCTCCGACCAGATTGGCATGTTCTGTTTCACTGGACTCAAGCCAGAGCAGGTTTGACTGTTGTTGTAGTTGTATCTGTGTGATGCTGTGTATTAGTTATCTATGGTGTATTGTATTTATGTATCTGTTGTGTTAACTACCTACATTACATTTTATCAATTTATCTACAACAAATTGACGTTACAAAGCGTATTCTTTTAATAAAAATAAAAATATTTTCATTATTATTATTATTAAAAATAATAAAATGAGTGACGTATGAGGTACATGAACACCCCACCACCACCTCTCTTGATGCGCAGGTGGACAGGCTGTCGAAGGAGTTCTCGGTGTACCTCACGAGGGACGGTCGTATCTCCGTGGCGGGCATCACCTCCTCCAACGTCGGCTATCTCGCCCACGCCATCCACCAGGTCTCCAAGTAACCACCCTTGCGACTTTTCTCAAGACTTACTGGTGCTAGCTATGTTGCTAATGGTGGGTGGTAGGTTTTAGTATGTGTGTGTTTTGGTACATTTATGTTGGCTGTGTGGTTCTAGTATTATTTGTACTCTTCATCATGAGAATCGCGGGCTTCGTCTGCAATGTTTCCATCATGTCGTCTACTCAAAAAACCTTAGTCCAACCACAGAAGTAACGTTTCGAGTTTTTTCTCTTCATTTGCTCCTCGCTCTAGCGTAAATTCATGGCCCACTTACATTGTCTTTCCGCTCCTCAGTCGTAAATGTTTCACTTTTAAATTTATATATCTTTTTTAATTATGATAAAATACCTTCATATCTTCATTTATAAATTTATATATCTATTTAAATTATAATTTAATATCTTTGTTCCTTCAAGTCGTTTAAATTTAAATCAAAGTTTGGGGCGGGTTTTGATTTTTGTGTAAACTATGCATTTCGTCATTTGACCAGCTTTCCACTCAATCACGCTAACCTCCCTAACTTCAATAACTCTTTTCACAATAACCTTGTGATCACTCGATAATGATGAGAGCTTAAGCTATTTTTATGAAATAGGATATATTTTTTAAAGAACATTTGTCATTTCTAATCACCACGCACGCATCTCTGTGACTTCTCGAACAACTGTGTTTGCTAGGCTGGTTGATATTTAACTTTATTTAATGCACATTTTCTAGGAGTTTGCTCAAAGTCGCTTTTTTATGTGATTCTTAGAACGTCTTATTTATTAACATTGCCATACCTCCCAGTCCGCCGACGTTTTGTTCTGCTAGTGTGGCCGTGCGTTTACTGAATCAGCGATGAGCCTATTTCTTGTGGCTTGCACGAATTTAAACAATAATTTCGCCGATGCACGTCTTGTGCATCAGGCAATCAATATTTCGAAGTTGCGTGATAACGACTTTTTGCAAAGTTCACGAGCGTGATGAAACATTGGCAATAAATAAAAAAAATAAAATAAATAAAAATAAAGGAGACTTGTTTCTCATCAATCGATTCGGTCTTCTTATCTAATCTTACCAAGACATTTGTTACTCGCCCTTTGGCACTATGTTCAAAGGCATCCACATGAAAACGATTTTACCCGCTGTGGGCTACTAGAGGTTACCTATAGGCTAACTCAATGGTTCTTTGCCCTTCACTACAAGGGAATCAGTCTGTTGAAGCAATGTGCCATTGTATCAAGGGAGAAATAACAAAGGTCATTTAAATCGTAAGTATTATTATTTTCATATAATCAATTTATTGAGTTAATACAAACTGATAATTAATATATAATGGAAAATTAAAAATTAGCTTATGAAAGCCATTGAAGGTCCATCAACGAATTCAATGAAAGTATGAACATTTTAAAAATAATACTGAACTTTAAGTAAAGTTCTGCGAAGAAATATTTAAAGTGATTCAAGGACGTATGCAGAAGGTGAACCACACGTCCAATTTGAAACTGTCACAAGTGAGTCCCCAGCTTTCAACACACCTCTTTTTGCAAACGCTCTTTTCAATTTCATTCCTGCCGTCAAATTGTTTATACACTTATAAAGAAAATGATAAGGATTCTGTTGAATATTCGATTAAATATATAATTATCATTATGAGCTATGTCCTACAAACTGCCTTGCATCCATCACAACGCCTCACAGTCGTTAATGGAACCTTGAAAGGGACGCTTGCTGCACGGCCGATAAGAGGGAATCCACCTTGGTAAGTCTCAGCAGCAACACGCCATTGCAGATGAGCAACAACACCGCTCTGCAGTTTCAACATGCTTTGCTTGCAAGTTTTGAATCGAATGGAATAGCAACGAAAATTATGTTCCATATTTTCATAAACTAAATGAAATACGTCACAGGTGAAAAAATCGATCGATTTGTTTAAGAATTACAAAATTGAAACGACTAACATGAAGAGGGAGACTTTGAGAAGGGTAGCTGTATTGAAGCTGACAAAGTTCTGATAGTTCCAGGGCGCGTTGGGGGCTGATTGAGGCGTTGTGGAGTTGCTTTCTGTGGTTTGCAAAATTATTGAACCTACTACTCCCAAGCAACAAACAGACAACAACAATTACTACGAAGTTTAATAGACTGGGTTATGCGACAACAGTGGTAAGATGAAGAAAAAAACACAAAAGTTACAAAAAGGTATGAGATAACTCATAAACATTGGCGAGATCTTTCAAAAATGATCAAAATTCGAAAGAGGAAAAATTAAAGTAGTTTTCCACAAAATTTATACCTTCTGTTTTTTTGATCAACTCCCCGATGACTTTCGCCACTGGGAACCTATTGGCATCATGCAGAGGGTTGTCTTGTGTCTTCAGCTGAATGGGTTTCTTGGAAGCTTTCTTCTTGGGAGGTTTATGGGCGGTGTGGTCAATAGAACTACCACTCTTGGAATCTGTTGTTCCTTTCACAAGCGCTTCATTCACCCTCATATCTGCCTTCAGAAACTTTAGAGGGGTGTGCTGTGCCTTGAGAGATGGTGCACTAGTGGTGGTGGTTTCTCCTTTAACTTCTTCTGTCAAACCTGACTCCTTCTTCAAAAGGTTCTCTGTACGGGAGTTTCGAAATGAAATTGTCAACGTGGCAAAATTTAGTTAATTTTTTTATTATTATTATTGTTATTATTATTATTATTTTTTTTTTTTTTATTATTATTATTATTTTTTTTTTTTTTTGCATTATTATTATTATTTTCTATTTTAAAATATATTTTATGTATTTATTTTACTTCGTGAAATCAACAATAGTCCTTTAAAAGTTCTATAAAAAATTAATTTGTTTTAAATAGATACTTTTTTAATTCTAATTAAAAAATAATCAAAAATTGAACGACTGCTGACTCATGATGTTGAATGTTTCCACCAACCCATTGGTAGCGTTCTTGTCGATGAAGGCTGGAAGAGTTGAGAAAGCTCTATTCAAAACGAATCTTCATCAATTCATTAAGAAATTAAATTGATTGTTTTTGAACGTTCAATTTTGTGGAAAAAACTACTGTTAGTTAGTTTGAAATGTGGAAAGTTTACGTCTAGAAATTAAAAAAAATTGAATTTCAAACTTATTGTAGTTTTAGAAGTTTTAAGAAGTTTCAAGTCACTTCTGATCATGCCCCACACCTTCTTCTTGTACACGATTTGACTGACCACTTGCAGTCTGGTCTTGTCTTCAGTCACTTTCTCTATGCAGTACCTGGCAAAGCAACAACAACACTGCATCAGCACTGCGTCCAATGCCTTGCAGGACGCATTCTAACTCTAATCTATTCAATGCATTGCATGGCGTCTTTTGAATCCAATCTAATCAATGCATTTGTATGGCGCCTTCGAAGCCACATGCTTTGGAACAACTCAGAATACTTTGCATTGCTTCAACATATTTCATGGTTATCACTTGATAAACTTACCTATTGGATTTTTAAATTATCAACTTTTTGATAAAAAGTTTTTTAGGCATAAAATCAATACAAACCATAACAATAATAACAAAAAAACGCTAACGTCAGACAGCAACAACAAAAACACAAAAAAACAACAAACCCCACCACAAATATGAACACCACAACAGCACAACCAACAATAACGCCAAATACACAACCAACAACAACACCAAAAGCACAACCAACAACACAATCAACAACACAATCAACAACACAACCAACAACAATACTAACACAGCCAACAACAACACAACCAACAACAACACCAACTTGTTAGCGACGAAGAAGCAGTCTCCGTATGGCAAGCCGTCATTGATGCATTTGGTGTCCACCAGGTAAAAGTGGCCCTCCTTGCTCGCCTTTATCACCTTTCAGGTGGTGGTGTGTTTGGGTGTTGTACTGTTTGTGTGGTGAAGTGTTTGTGGGGCAGTGTGTTTGTGTGGTGGTGTGTTTTTGTGGGTTTATTTTAATGTGGTGGTGTGTTTGTGTTGTAGGCGGTGGTTGATGGGGTTGGGGTGTTGCATACAGTCTATGTTGTGAATTGATCGTGGCAGTAGTAGGTATTCTATCTCAATATCTTTCACATTTGAAGTAGATGCACTGAAAAGTCAATAAAATAATGGTACCCATTTTAATATAATTTAATGTATCATTGGAAAGTTCCCGTTTGCATTGGAAGATAACACCTGTTTTTCCTTGGTGGGAGACTGCTTGGAGGCGAAGGGATAGTTAAAGGAGAGGTTGTAAGTGATGTATCTGGCCTTCATCGACTCTCCCCTCCCGTTCTTACCGCTCTCTTCCCACGCTGTGAACACCAGGTCTTGAAGGAAGTATTTTAACCATCGTTAAGCCATTGAATTGAATTTCTTCTGAAAGTTTTAGCGGAACTTACAGTGCTTCTGAAGGATATAATTGCTTTTATGGCAATAAATTATACATTCAAGCTTCAATGATGATAAAATTACTGAAACTTTAATAGTTTCTAAGTTGGAAAACAACTTAACGGATAATAACTAAATTAAAATATTTAAAAATAATAATTGTTAAATAATAATAAAAACTTAAATTTTAATTTTAAAAAACATAAATAAAAAAATATACAATAATATATACAGTCACAACCGGAGGTCTTAGCCTGCTTCGAGAACTCCATGTAGACATGTGAGCAGCTGAAGCAATGCTCAAAAACCGAGTCAACTGGCATGTCGAGCAGTTCGTCAATCACTGCTATGGGAGGACTGCTGTTGCTGCTGCTGTAACTGCTGCTGTTGTTGTTGCTGGTGTTGTTGTCGCTGGCGTTGTTGTTTCTGGTGTTGTTTTTGTTGTTGCAACCGTCGGAAATGTCAGATAAGTCATTGTCGGAGGCCGATGACGTGAGAAATTCTGCGATAAGCATGGTTTCAGTAAAGTTGATGCATTGAATACCTTCATGTCATGATATTTGCCGATATAAGGTTGATTATAAGATGAATTAAAATTGCTTTTGAAGTGTAGGCATGAGTTCGAAGGAGGAACAGCACTGAAGCTCACTTCTCGCAGGGACTTCATCGTTTTCGGCACTGCTTCCACTGCTGCTCAGCCCTTCGTCCACCCTGCTCGAGCGTGCTTGACCACTCGCCACTGTAGCTTGACCATTCGCCACTGTAGCTAAGCCACTTGCCGACTGAGCTCTTTTAACCGCCTTTTTATTGACTGGTCCGGCTTCTTCCACCTTTTTCATCTCTATTTTTGTTTTCTCAGTGCCTCTTCCATCAACAACCTCCTTGACAGAGGCGCCATCTACAGCGTCTTCGTTAGAGATGAGGATTTTGATGGGTTCAAAAGACTTGGAGCGGTGTTTCTTAAAGGGAGACCACAGCGAGTTTTTGTTGATTTTGGGCACGGGAGACGCTTTGGAGTTCTGCTTCAGCAGAGCCTCCTTCAGCGCTGGAGCTCCTTCCCCGCTATGCCAAGAATTTCTTCTCGTCTGCTGCTTCAACTTCCTTCCGTCAGCATCGTCGTCGTTGTCATCCAGGTAAGGTGTGAAGTACATTTCTGGAACGTTGAGGTAATTTCCTTCTGGAAGTTTGTGGTCGCTTTTGTTCTCGGAGCTCCCTCCACCATCGTCCTTGCGGGAAATTATTATTAAATGAGTTAAGATTAATTTTTAAAATTTCATTAAAAGTATTAAGTAATAACACTAAAAACGGAGAAAAGAGTTTTAAATCAAGTGCGTGGAATGTTCCTACATTTTTAGCATTGGCAGAACGCGAAGGAGAAGAGAAGGGAGAAAGACGCGTTTTCTTGGTAAAAGAATTGAACAGACGTGGTAGGTTTGAGGCCATGATTGACGAATCTTTCGAGAAATTCACTCTCAAATAATTTTCGAATCTTTTCGAAGTGGTGCTTTTGGATGTCTCTTCAGCCTAAGAAAGCACCGACTAGGGTTTATATGCAAAAAGGAGAGCTTTAATAAGGCGCATTTTGCGTGGGTTTTGTCGTATTTATAGCCTTGAAGATGAAACAAATAATCTGGATTTAATTCTCAAAATAACTTGAGAAAATTTCATTTCTCAATAACCGGTCGTTTTGGGAGATTCGACTTTTTGAGAAGTTATTTTCGATTTACTTTCAATATAAAAGATGATTTTTTGATGAGATTTATGAGTTACTTATATTTATTGAAGTATAATGTCTATCAAAAACGAAGAAAAAATCTTTTTAAAATACTTTCTTTAATGGTATTAATCATCGTCATTAAATTAATTATTCGGTAATACTCAATAGATTCCTGTGATGAAAAAAACTGAAATATTTTATAAATACGAAATGCTATGGTTTTTGGAAGCTAAACTAACTTTTGACCAAATAAAACCATTTTAAAAATCCCATATCGGCTTAAAGTTTTGGCGTTATTTAAGCTGATTGCAAACACAATCAAAATTACCTCTCTTATTTCTAGTTGTTGTTTTGGGGCCTCAAAAATATAGATATAAAATATATCAAATGTAGCCTATGAGACATTGAAAAAATTGAAAATATTCATTTATTAAGAAATTATTATAATCTTCAATAACGATAATAATAGTTTAAAAAAATAATATTAACAAAAAAAAAAACAAAAAAAAAACAAAAAAAAAATTATTAAAAAAAAACAAATAAATAAATAATAATAATAATAATAATAATAATAATAATAATAATAATAATAATAATAATAATAATAATAATAATAATAATAATAATAATAATAATAATAATAATAATAATAATAATAATAATAATAATAATAATAATAATAATAATAATAATAATAATAATAATAAAATAATATGAAAAAATAAATAAAAGAAAAAAATAATAATATAACAATAATAATAATATTTCTATTATTATTATTATTATTATTATTATTGTTATTATTATGTTTTTTTTGAAACTATTTTCATTCTTTTTCCCTTTATTTTGTTTTAATTGATTTTTCTGGTTTCAAATCTAATCTAATCTAATCGAAATTTTTTTAATATAATCAAACATGATCTACTAAAATCATTTATATAGCCCCGATCCACACTGTTCAAGAGTGCCTTATAGAACATCGTTCAAAGGTGATTCCAGTGAAACTGTTTGAATTGCAGTGGGCTACCATGTGACTAAGCCACTTTAGCACAGCGACTGTTCTTTATTTGAGTTGCCACTCAAAACTCAAACTTGAGTTTATCCGTTCACGCATTCCAGCGGAATAAGCTAACCATTATGCCACAAACAAGTTTAACAATTTAAAGTATTGAATATAAATCTCTAAAAAACATAAACCAGTAAAATGAGAAAATCACGTATATTTTGATTAAAATGTATGTAACATATAAATCAACTCTGAAACATCGATTACATTTTTGTCCAAAAGTTGCGGAGGTGTACCCCTCGTCATTTGTTGACATAGTTCGTGGCTTGAGCTCTGTACAAATTTTTGAAAAGCTTTTTGTTTTGTTTTATTTGTAAATAATAACCAATATTTCTAATGGATATATTTGCAAATCCAAAAATGTTGGTAGATAGTGTTGACAACTTGACAAAATATGAAGATATCATAAAAGCCTATGAATGTTTGTCAGTTGAAGAGGTAAATTTTGAGAAATTTCTCGCAATCCTAGTTTAATAAAAAAAATATTTTCAAATATTGTTTGTTCATTTTCATGAGTTTCATGAATAAAAATTAAATACCACAAACAAACAGGCAAAAATTGACAAAGAATTGGAAGAACTAATACAGTCGCAGCCTGAACTTGAAACAAAAATGCATAAATTAGATTCGATAACGTAAATTTAAATTTAATTTTTCTATATTATAGTTTATTAAAAATATATCTATTGTTTATTTTTTGTGATAAAATTTAAAATTTAAAAAATATATTTCAGACCGAATTTGGAAATAGTGGTAAATGATTCAAAGCAGTTGTCAAAGATGATTGAGTTCACGTCATCACTTGCTGAGAATGTCAGCAGTAAAGTCAAGCAGCTCGATGTTGCAAAGGTGTGTCTTGAAGTCAGCCATGATGCTTGAGACCTCCATCTTCATTGCAGACACATGTGCCCCACCACCAGTATATTCATGGAGGATTCAATAATCATATTTTTTGCACCCTTCGTTCTATACCAACACTGAGCTCCACTTAGCTTCCAATGATCTCATGATCTTCTACTAACCTTCCACTAATCATTCATCAACCTTGCACTTAGAACCGGGTGTTGCAGTGTTTGCAGCGTGTGGAAGATGTGATGGATTTGAAGTTTTGCACTGACGGAGTACAAGCCGCCCTCCAAGATGAAGACTTTGAAAAAGTTCTCAACTCCTTTCTTCTTCTTTTGCTTCTTCTTTTCTCTTGCTTTTCCTCTTTCTCTCACTCCTTTCCTCTTCTTTTCTTCTCTTGCTCCTCTTCTTTCTCTCACTCTTTTTCTGTTCATCTTCACTCACTAACTTAACCTCTTTCTCACTTATGCAACCCTTTCTTAGCCAATCTTCTATATTTCACTTAGTTGAAAGTTCATTACTGGCGTTACTACTGCTACTACTTCTACTACTACTACTACTACTACTACTACTACTACTACTACTACTACTACTACTACTACTACTACTACTACTACTACTACTACTACTACTACTACTACTACTACTACTACTACTACTACTACTACTACTACTACTACTACTACTACTACTACTACTACTACTACTACTACTACTACTACTACTACTACTACTACTACTACTACTACTACTACTACTACTACTACTACTACTACTACTACTACTACTACTACTACTACTACTACTACTACTACTACTACTACTACTACTACTACTACTACTACTACTACTACTACTACTACTACTACTACTACTACTACTACTACTACTACTACTACTACTACTACTACTACTACTACTACTACTACTACTACTACTACTACTACTACTACTACTACTACTACTACTACTACTACTACTACTACTACTACTACTACTACTACTACTACTACTAATAGTAATAATAATAATAATGATAATACTTATACTACTAATAAAAATTAACTAAACAAAATCCACTTTGTAAAGCGCCAAGGGCAAGCAGTTGAGGTGATTATTTTCAATATTTCATTAGTTATTTTAATATTTACACTGCAGGCGGCAGCTCACATTCACAGGTTTTTGACACTGGATGAGGACATACTGAGGATGAGTGCCCATGCCGATGAAGGTGCCATTGAGGAAGATGAAGATGATGATGATGATGATGAGGATGATGATGATGATGATGAAGAGGAGGAGGAGGAGGAAGATGAGGAGGATGAGAAGAATGATAATGATGATGAAAATGAATACAATGACAACGACAATGATGATAATGATGATGATGTTGATAATAATAATAATAATAATAACCAATAATAAAATTTTCCAAATGACCACTCAGGCAGCACACTGGACCAGTCATTCAAACTGCTGCACGAGTCACAAACCAAGTTGAAGCTGATCATCCACGCCAAGTTCGATGCTTCCGTCAGGTGGTGGTGGTTGTGGTGGTGGTGGTGGTGGTGGTGGTGGTGGTGGTGGTGGTGGTGGTGGTGGTGGCGGTGGTGGTGGTGGTGGTGGTGGTGGTATGGTGATAATGGTGGTTGTGGTGAGGGTTCTGATGATAATAGTCAGATAACTATACAATAATAAAAGAAATTCAAAGAAACTCTCTCTTTATATCAATATAAACAACATTTACAACGATTCCAGCTTATTAATTAACTCTTCCATCCAATCCTCCGTTCACCCATTTATCAACCCATGAATCCATATTATCTACCCAATCACTCATCGCCCATGCATTAATCTAAACCATCCTATTCACCCACACAGCTGTTCAACCATCCATCCACCTAGCACATCAATCCATTTATCCTTCCACTCATCCTCATCAAACCAATCACTCATTTTCATCCAGCCACCCATCAATTCACCCACCTATCAATCCATCCATCAATCCATCCACCCACCCATCCACAACACAGGGCTGGTGACGTGGCGAGTGTGGAACGTTTTTTCAAAATGTTCCCCCTCATCGGAGACAACCAGGAAGGACTCGTCAAGTTTTCCAAGTACCTGTGCAGCCAGGTGCTGTGTGGGGGTTGTGGAGGGGAGTGAGAATGTTTTTGTGGGGAGATGATTCTTTTGTTAGTGTGGTTGTTAGTGCTGCTGTTGTTGGTGTGGTTGTTGTTAGTGCTGCTGTTGTTGGTGTGGTTGTTGTTAGTGCTGCTGCTGTTGCTGTTATTGTTAGGCAACTGTTGTTGGTGCTGGTAGTTGTGGATAGTGCAGAGTGCAAGGGGTTTTGATGGATTTGGCGTGGTTTTCATCAGCATCCACTACTCCAACCACTCTCGTTTTACCACCAACAATCCTAACCACTACTACCCGCATCACCACTGCCACCAACAACACCATCAACAACAACACTTCCACCATCAACGTCAATACTACTACCACCACCATCAACAACAACACCACCACAGCTGAGTGAAGGTACGGAGCGCAAGGTGGCTGATGTGTTGGCGACCGGTTCGAGTCACAAGCGGTGGAGTGTCCTTTTTGCAGATGCTCTAGCTCTCCTCTTCGAAGACATCGGAAACGCCGTGGAAGCCCACCAACCTTTGGTGGAAACGTACTATGGTGCGTGGGAGTGGTGGTGGTGATGATGGCGATGATGACGCTGGTGATGGAATGATGGTGATGGTAGTGGTGATGGTTTTGATAGATGAGAAAGTGGAATAAGGGGGGATGGTGGGGTGGTTAGTGTGGTTAGTGGGAGGAGAGAAGGATAAATACAACAGTTGCGACATCAGCAGCCAATGAAGCAACATTTCAACGTTGACAACAACAACAACAACTTTAGCGCATCTGAGGACTATCCTCAAGCGCTTAAGGTAAACAACAACAACAACAACAACAACTGCACAGGCCACGGTCTGATGATCACTATGATGAAGCAACTGCAAGCCGAGTGTGACCGACAAGTAGGTGCATGAAAAATGGATGCATGAGAGGATGGATTGAAGGATGGATGGATGAGTAGATGGACTAAAGGATGGATGGATGAATGGATGGATTGAAGAATGAATGGATGAGTGGATGAGTAGATAATTAAACGAACAGATGATTCAGTATAAGATTGGGATGTTTGTTATAATTAATAGAAAAACAACAGTGACGAAGTATTTGGATAAAAACGATAACATAATGATACAATAGTGATACAGTTGTCAGGCCATTATAATCCACAATGGTACACACCAAGGTGAGAGTGGTGGTGCAAAGATGGAGGGAAGCTCGACAGCTTAGCAAAAAGGTGATGATGATGATGATTATTATTATTATTATTATTATTATTATTATTTTTTTTTTTTATTTTTTTTTTTTTTTTATCATCATTATTATTATTATTATTTTTATTGTTATTATTATTATTATGATGATGATGATGATGATGACGAATACCACCCGACAGTTGAGCATCATCAAGCAGAGCTCCTTGTATCAGAAGGGCAACCCGGAAAGGTGCTAAGGACTTCATTCCTTCCTCTCTTTCTTGCTTCCTTCCTTCATTGCTTCGTTTTCTGCGCCTTCAACATTTTCACAACAAAATTTAAATCTAGTTAAAAAATTGTAACAAAATCAACAACAGCGACAAATAATCTCAACAACAACCTTACAACAACAACATCACAGGTTGGAACCGAAGGAGTTGGATTCGCTGTTGACGGAGTTGGCTCTGATGTGCACCAGGAGCAACCTCTATATCAGCTTCATCAGACGCAGAATCAATGTAGGTTTGAGAAGGAGGAGAGGAAGAGGGAAGGGTAGAAGGAGGAGGAGGATGAGGAGGAGGAAAGGAAAATGACAATGATGGCGATGGTGCGAATGATTGGGATTAATTAATTAATTAAAAAAATAAATTAATTTAATAAATGTAGCGCTTTTGCAGAATGACTTCGAAGTAGCCTTCCCTAACGAGGAGCACTGGAAAGGTAGACCACCAATTTTTTGCTGCGCATTAAATTATAAATAATGAACAGGAATTTCAAAAGCCGCCCAACAAGTGAAAAAATAAAAAATTCAATTTAGATATCAAACGTCACACAATTAACTAAAAATATTCTCTAACATATACACGATATGTTAGTGCTAATATGTCTATTAATCTATTTAAGTTTTAAAAGTCACGCCTATTTTCCGATTAAATACATCCGAACTGACGTCACAGAGAAGAAACAAGAGACAGAAACCTTCCTGAACAACTGCGAATTGAGTCTCATCGTGCAGGTGATCATACAATACAGTAATTTACCTATATGATGATGTCATTGGGGTATAATAAAATTATTTTATTATAAAATAGTGAAAAATAATAATCACTATTATGACATATTATTTTCAATTTTTTAAAATAATTATTCATGATCATTCTTCACCATCACCACCAGGAGTTTGTCAGCACGTACATCAGCGTGGAAGAGCACTACATGAGGTCCATGATCTTCAAGGTCATCATCCTCGTCATCATCACCATCATCGTCATCGTCGTCATCACCATCATCGTCATCATCGTCATCGTCATCATCGTCATCATCGTCATCATCGTCATCATCGTCATCGTCGTCATCACCATCATCGTCATCATCGTCATCGTCATCCTCGTCATCATCATCGTCATTATCGCCATCCTCATCATCACCATCATCATCATCGTTGTCGTCATCATTATCATCATTCTTATCATCATCACCATTATCATCACCATCAGGCAATCAGCATGGAGAGCGTGGAGGAGGGAGTGATGGTGTCGAGTGTGGTGGATGATTCCTTCTACGTGGTCAAGAAATGCGTCAGGTAGTTTCTTGTTTCCAATTTTTCATTCTTTGTTTCCACTTCACTCACCACCACTTTCAGTTCCACCCTACCCACTTATACCATCCACACCATTCAATTCCTTCATCCCCACCACCACTCCAGCTCCACCCAGTTTCGAAACCACCCCAACTCTATTCTTCCCGCAATACCCACAACTCTAGCCAACTTTTTAGCCATTTCAACTCCAGCTTCCATTGAACCACCACCCTTAACTCCACCTTCTTGGTACCACCACCTCCACAGGAGGGCCCTTTCCACCTCCAACGTGGATGGAGTTTGTGCCATGTTGAACCACTCTGCCGCCCTGCTTGACAAGGAGTACACTGAGTCTCTGCAGGGTTGGTGGAGGTGGGGGGGATGGAAAGTTGATGAGTGAGTAGAAGGCGTAGAGGGTGGAGGGGGTGATAGTGATAGGTGGAGTAGGAATAGAAAGATGAATGAACTGAAAAAAGTTGGGTAAAAGTGCCTGAAAGGGGGTTAAAAGAGGGGTGAAGAGGGATGGGAATTGAAAAAGTAAAAAGAGGGGTGAGGGTGGTATAGGTGGAGGGCAGAACGGCAGTTCTAAATGTGTATCGGGTGGCTTGAAGGGTCGCTGTTGAAAGAAATAATTATAACGCAACGACCTCACTGCATAAAGTTCACTCTTGACTTCTCGTATTGCGTCACGAGCGTGCACACACACACACACACACACACACACACACACACACACACACACACACACACACACACACACACGCACACACACACACACACACACACACACACACACACACACACACACACACACACACACACACACACACGCAGTAAAGCTGCAGCACGGCTACAGCAGCAGTGGCTTGGACTCCATCACGCACGCCTACAACCTGGTTCAGTCTACCTTCGTCACAGCCAAACTTCCCTCCGCCGCCTCCTCAACCACCCTCAGCAACGTCAACGACAGTGAACTCGAAAAGAACCGGAATAATTTTTTGGTTGGTGTTGTGGGTGTGGTGGTGTAGAGTTGATGAAGGGTATGGGTGGTGGTGAATGGGGGGATGAAAGCTTCATTCATCCACTTCAACACCTACCCATCCACATCATTCACACGTTATTCACTTATCCACTCACTTATTCATCCACCCATTCATCTTTCCATCCACCCACCCGTCCATTCATCCACCCACTCGTCCATCCACCCACCCATCCATCCACCTACCCACCATGCAACAGACAGCCCTCAATAGCCTGGAGGTGAGTGGCGAGTACATGGGGAGCTTGAAAGAGAATGTGGAGGAGGAGATCTCTCGTCTGTATGCAGGCGTGTCTGACCAGGCCAGAGCCAAGCTACAGGTGATTGGTCGGTGAGAAAAGGAGATGGTTTTTTTATGTATGGGCCGTTTCAATTGGTGGGTTGGGAAAGGAATGAGGCGTTTTGATTGGTCTGGGAGAAGATGGCATGTGCTTTTGAAGAGAGGGTTGTTGTTTTATGCCCACTGAAATGCAGATAAGCCAAAATAGTCGTTTTACTTGGCAATCAATACTAATCAAGAAGGAAAAATTGCAACTTACCTTTACCACTTACCACCACACACACAACCACATTACACCGAACCACACACAACGAGCACATACAACACCTCACACGACCACGCAGAGCTGCCTTGGCGACTTGAGCCATATCAGCAACAAGTTCAAGGACGTCTTGAACTTCGGCTTCAGTCAACTCATCACCTCCTCCATCAAACCTCGCCTCAAGTCCGCCATCGAATCATTCCAAACCACCAGCCACAACATCACCGAGGTTGCTTCACTCATTTTTCCCCATCCATCAATCCATCATTCATCTTTTCATTCCTTCATTTGTTATCTTCCCATAATTACTTCATCATCTTTTCTTTTTTTTTATTATGAATTCATTGTCAATCATCTATCCATCCATCCTTCTCTTCGTCCACTCTTTTATCCATCCAGCCATCTACCCTCTCATCCGTCCATCCATACATTCACACAGGATGAGTTCAACCAGTACGAAGCCAATGATCCCTGGGTGCAGAACCTCATCTTCACTATCGACAACATCCTCACCTCCTTCAAGGTCTTTGTGACGTCATATTATTTCAAATTT
>OX387248.1:10724968-10729968 GCA_947562095.1 Branchellion lobata | reverse complement strand
CGATGATGGTGGTGGTGATGATGCTGAAAGTTTGAAGTATGAGTCAGTGTTGAAGATTTCAATGGGAGAGTAGCTATTGGAAGTCTGTCTTTTCTGAATAATTGTTTTGAAATTTTATGCACTAAAAAATACATTGAAAATAAATAAATAATTGTTATAAGATATGTTTGGAATAATTATTTCACCCAACACACTTATCCTCACATTTAATAGAAAGGGCAAAGAAAATCTTTTCTTTTCATCCTCCAAAGCAACCACCCTCTCTTCCAATTCATCAACCTGCTTCTTCACCACACCCACAAATGCCTGTAATGGAAGGATATTTAAAACTTGATGAAATAATCAATAAATCATTCATCCTTTCATTTAAAAGGTCTCGAAGCATCAAATTGAAAGACAATGAAGCCCTAATTCAATATTTTTTATTGAGCAACCCTCACCTCAATCTTGTCAACTGCCTCAAAATGCTGCTGCAGTCCCTTTACAACATTATGCAGCTGTTCTAGCTTGCCCACCACTGCTCTGTTCTCCTGTCGCACCTGAGTGCCAATGTGGCATTGAGAACTAAGCAAAAACTGCTTATGTGGTTTTTGGTGAAAAGGTACTTTTACAAAATGTTTTTATTTTGAGTTCAGTGTTGTAAAATTAAAAACCTCATCAACAACATCCACAAATGTTTCCACTCTTGAAACTCCCTCCTCTAAAACAGACTTCAGCTGATTTTGCAAATGCTGTTGATCATAATTATTTTTAGAAGTGTCATTATAATTTTCAAATTACAAAAAACACGAAGTACGCATTTTCAATGAAATTGAAAAAACTATGAAAATTTATAAAATTTTTGCTGGATGCACCTTGTTGACTCCGCTGTGACGAATGAGCTGGGAGTAGTCTTGAACCATGCTATCCACCACCTCATCAATATTGCCATCCCTCATTTTTTTCAAATTATATTTTACTTATATATTTCATGAATCAATCATTTAGTTTGAAAGTTCTAGACGCCCGAATAATAAAAAATCTGATAGAAGTAAAAATACGGAACGAATTTTATGACATTGTCTTAAATCCTAAATCCTTTACAAGCTTTACTATCATATTATTCAAAGCATGATTTACTTAAAAATTTACAATGATTGTCTGATTTTTTTGCATATAGTACTTGAAACTTATTATATAAGATTCCATGCGAAAATCTTTCAAGCTACTTTTAAAAAAGGTGATTTCTTCAAAATCTTCTGAAATTAAGCACAATTAAAGAACTTCCTAAATCAAAATCGAGTATTAAAATCAAAAATATATTTATATATATTTTTATTTGAACTTTTTCAAGTTTTTAAAATAAAATTAATTTTTTCTTGAAAAGACTTTTATTTTACAAAATCAGCCACCAGAATCTATATTTTCTTGCAAATATGAAAACTTCATCTTCGAGAATTTAAAAAAATTAATTCACAGATGTTTCAATCTAATTATACACCGATTGACTTTTTTCCACGATTTTACTTTGGTAGGTTAATCTTTTCCAAATCATTTTGTATTTTATATAAAATATAATTTTTTCATGAATTTAGATTAACTATGATTGTTTAAATAGTGATTCAAAACATTAAAAATATATTAATGAGTATAAAATAATTAACTAGAGAAGATAAGAAAAGATTTTATGATAACATGAGAGCATACATCACAGATAATTAAGAGTGGGAAGTTAAAAAGTTGCTGTGATATGGGCTAAAATAAACAATCTTGTGGGAAGAATTGAGGAATCCGTTTAACAGTGATCAATTAAACACCAGTCAAAAAAGGCGTGAAAAAATTAGCTAGTTACTTTCTTTAAAAGGGCTTTTGAGTTCCTATAATAAAAAGCTTTTAACGCTTAGTTCCAACTTTCGAAAGTGTTATTCAACTAAGAAATATAAACAAAATGTAAAAATTTAAAGGCTAGTGGAAAAGTGATCCATCAAGCTCAAAAGTTCACTCAAGCGTTTGTTTTACTTTTTCCTCACTACTAAGCATCATCAGTTCAAATCCACTCCAAAATCATCTCCAAGTTTCAAAAATTAGGCTTTTTGTCTCTTTTTTTTATTTTTTTCATGCTTTGTAACATTTCCAGCCTCTTTTAAAGTCTCTTTAAAAAAGTGAAAAATTATCGCAAAAATGGGGAATAACCAAAAAAACTAATTTTCCGATCAAATTCTCAATAATTTGTGAACCATTACAGAGATAAATTTTTAGTGGCGATAATGAACTGATTAGTCATGAGCATAATGCTGAACTCATGGATTGTCTTAATGTTCCTTGTAATCTTTATAGTTCCACTGAGGCATTAGTCAGCTTGATAAGCTTATAACAGGCTATGCAAGGCCTGATTTGCAATGAAATCACAAATATAATTCAAGCGGCGTTGGCCATAGAATTAAGTTTCACTCGCAGAAGTCTCAGAATTGAGAACAGATTTGTTAAAAAATAAAAAAAACATTCCATCTTTATGAGGGAAAACAAGACGGAATTTATTATAAGTTAAGATTTCTAACAGCGTATAGCTCGGTTTATTACAATATATACTTTATATATTGTAATATTGTAATTGTATATACTTTATATATACTTTTTATTACTATACTATTATATACTTTTCAATTTATGCAATACTACAGTGATGATGTAAAAAGGACACAAACTAAAAACCTCACCCACAAAAACTGAAAACTTTTTTGTTTAAACAGTTACTAGCAGAGCGCTCTTGACAATGTGATCAGCGCTATACAAATGTTTTGATTAGATTAGATTAGAACCATCGACGAAAAATAAATGAAAAATAAATTTCAAGCAATGATTCGAATTCTATAAATTAAAAAGTTAAAGATTGTATTGATTGTTGGCACGATGTAGTGAGTTCAAGGTGGCCATGCTTAACGTCAGTGATAAGAACGCAGAGTACTTGGAGTGATGAATAATTGATGGAAGTTGAGAAAAAGATTTTCGAGGAAATTGAAAAAAATAAAAAAATAAAAAGCTTAAACGGGGAACAAACGCAAGGAACAACTATCGAGAAGTGTCTGAGTATGGAAGTCCTAGACTGGACAGTTGAGAAGCATCAACACCCGCACCACTCGTCGGTACTTTCATTCACTTTCCATCATTTTTTCTGCATTTCTTTCTTTCCCACCCTTCTACCTTTGAATTAATCTTTTGATCCATCTATTCTCCCATCCACACTTCCCACCCTTCTTTCATCCATTCATCATTCACGTCTCATTCCACTACAATAGATGTTTGTGTATGTGTAGGTGAGTTTGCGTGTATGTTTCACTTTATGTGTGTGGGTGTTAGTGTGTGTATGTTCTAGATTATGTGTGTGTATGCATGTACGTGAGAAGCAGACTGTTCGTGTGAATGATTATTTATGCTTGTGAGACTAGGCTAAATAGATCAATCAAAGACATGTGTTATATTTCAACAAAAAATCGTATATTATAAAAATCATTTTCCACACCATAGCGTAGCCAGGCATGCTGCTATAACTTTCGGAGTCATCTGCAAGTGAAGGAATATGTTAAAGCTTTCGACACTTGAGCAAAACCGATTGAAACTCCAAAAGTGTTTATGCGTGGTGCCGCTAAGGTGTTGCCATGGTGATTTATATAGCGCTAAATGGGTCGACAGTGCTTTTTGTTTATTGCTTCTTATACTCACATCACTTCTTTAAACAAACTTTCACCAAAAACCTCCAGAGAAAATTTTTCTATGGACAGAAGATACACAATGGTTATATAAATATAAATATATATATTTGTATATTTATTTATTTATCAGAACATATATATGCAATAACGAGATGTACAAACTTCCTACTCATGCAATGCTGTATAAATAGACGGCTAGGGATGAAGGAGGAAAAAGTATCTGTGTGACTTGTCTCTGATTTTTTTTAATACAGAACATTTACAGATGATTGGAAAGTAAATCATTTTTGAGCTGTGGTCTAGAGACTTTGAAAGATTTAAAGCTATATTGAGTCAGGGTTGCTGGTGGGAGTGAAAGGTAAATATTTAAAGTGCAGGCCGCGTAAATCGAAGGTGCGTTGAGAGAACTACTTCACAGTTTACTGGTCAGAATGCCTTTGTGACATCCTCAAGACTCACGTGGATTCGAAATAAATACATCCAAGGCTTGCAAACCCAACCAGCTTAGCACTAGTGCCCAGTTGGCTACTTTTCAAGTTGTAAAACAGTTTTGTAGGCTAGCTTAGTTAGTTTTGAGTTCTAAAAAGAAAAACACTTTGGAGGAAGGTCATCCGTGGTGGTTGTACATAACACTGAAACACCATCCACGCCATGGGAGCCACAAAGGCTGAGTTAACGGACTGTCAGTCCGACCAGAAGTGTCTTACAAGCAATAACTTCAATCCAGCCACCGCAGCCTCTAAGAGCCTTTTCCACTGCCTCCCATCCACTAGCACCGTCTTCCATCTCTCCGTCAACCTTGTCGTTGTCGTCATCCTCATCCTTACAACCCTCAACAACAACTCACGCATCACCTCTGTGGAGCAACAATTACAACAACTCAAAGCATTACATCCAGACAACCAACATCAACAACAACCGGTTAGTTATTTTAATTTATAATTTTCAATAGTTTTTATTTCGCTCTATATTTCTTTTTGCTTCCATTATTATTTTTATAATAACAATAATAATAATAATAATAATAATAATAATAATAATAATAATAATAATAATAATAATAATAATAATAATAATAATAATAATAATAATAATAATAATAATAATAATAATGGTAATAATGTTTTATTACTTTTATTGATGTTTATATTATTTATCCTTTTTATTATTATTTCTGGTTCTTGTTAGCATTGTATTATCCCTGAGGCTCGGTGGAGCTTTGAAACTGGTTATGAATCTGCAGTAGCCCATCGTTAAGATAACGTTGAGATCACTACCATTAGTAAGCCTTTATTCTCGATAGTGGTAGTA
>OX387248.1:10717468-10719968 GCA_947562095.1 Branchellion lobata | reverse complement strand
AAATTGAAAGAAGTTTGATCAGAAACCTTGTGAGCATTTTTTTCAAGGTAGTTCACAAGGTATCCTGTTCCCATTTAAATGTCATTTCTTAGCAACTTTAAAACGATTTTTTAAATAAAGTTTTATATTAATTGATCTAGTTTGGTATTTTATTCGTTCAAGCTCAAATTTCTTATTCCCAATTTCGAGTTTTTAATGGAATAACGAAATACTTCAAGTTTCAGCTCCCTCTGCGCCCTGTTTCAAATTTCTAGTTCCGTTTGATTATAGCATTTTTTATTATTTATATGAGGGATATAAAATATTTTGTTTACTAATATTTAAAATATTCATCTATCTAATGGTTTTTTTATTGTTTCAGCACATTTAGCTGCCATCTACTTAGCAGCAGCGAGCTTTTAAAAACAATTTATTATTTTTTAAATCAATTTTTTTCTTTTTTTTCAACATATTTCCATATGATCGCTTAAATGGCGCTACAACAACTGGAAATTGTTGGCTGGGGGTAAAACCGACGTCTTCGGAGCATTGAGACGGAACAATCAAAAGAACCGATAAAAATTTATAAGTTCGAAAGGAAAATTTCTGTATGGTGTAGAAGTGTTATGGGGTATAAGAAGGCTATATGGTAGGAAAAGGTTATAAGGTATAAAAAAGTTACACGCTATTAAATGGAAACGTGTTTCTCTTAGGGAGATTAGATGAAAGCGGGTTACAGAATTATGAAAGAATTGACGTTAAAAATAGATAAAAGGTGTTTTAAGGTTTGGGTAAGTGTAAAGCATTCTCCAAATGTGCAGACGAAGTGGTACGGAAATTATTAAAGAAGCATATAAAGTAGGTATGAAAGAAGGCTCAATATGGACAGAGTAGAGAAGAAATAAGAAAATTAATTTATATTAATGAAAATCAGTGAAGAATTTATAAAGTCAAAAAGGATGTGAAGGAGGAAAAAATTGAGGTGTAGACAAGCGAGGAGGTAAATGGAAGACACGTGTGGAAAGATCTCAGTAAATAATCGATCCTGTGAATAAGGAACAAAACAAAAATAAGAATGAGAAAAAAAGAAAAAGAAAACGAAAAACGAAAGAAAAAAAAGGTTTTGCGAAAAATTGATTATAAATAATAACCGTTAAAAAATATACGGATATGAAGTTTCCTTGTGATGAGCGGCATGGCGTACAAATAAATTAATTTTTTTTGAATCATAAATTTTTGTTTGAAATTGTTTTGTCCTTGCAAGGGAAGGAGACCAAGCCGAGAAGATAAAACATAATTAATAGCCTGTAGTTATGTATCCGAATGCTTTCTTCTAGGTATTTTTTGCTTTCAAGAGTACAAAAAAATCTTTAAAAAATATGAAATATTGCGTCAATATACAACAAATAATATAACTTCTTAAAACTAAAAGTAAAAATAGTATAAAAATAAAAATACAAATAATAATAATAATAAATAAAAGTTACTTTTTTCAAAATTGCAAAAGTCATAACGAATAAAACATGGCGAGCAATGGGGGAAATAAAAGCGCAAATGGTACACCGGTGTGTCCGCCTGGAGAATCAGTGGCAGAAGGGCAGGAAAAGAAAAAAAGATATAAAGAGAGAAAGAAGAGGAGAGAAGGTATGAGAAGAAGACAGCGGAAAGATAGGAAGGAGGGATGAAAAAAGAGGTTAAGAAGATAGGATAACAGGAGGATAGAAAAAAAATAAAAAGAGAAGTAAAGAGAAGAAAAAAATGAGAAAAGAAATAAAAAAAGAAAAAAAAAGAAATGAAAAGAAGATGATGGAAAGAAGAAGAGATAAAGAAAGAAAGATAGAGGAAGAAAAGGAGGAAGAGAAGTGAAAAAACAAGAAGAGAATAAGAAGGGAGAAAGAAAGAGAAGGGGGATGAACAGAAAGTGAGGAGAAAGAGGGAGAAAAAAAAGAGAGATGATAAGAAAAAAAGAAAGAGGAGAAGAGAAACGAAGAAAAAGAAGAGAGATGGTTGTTAAAGGCCAAAGTTATTGTGTTCATGTTTCATAAATATTGGTGTTGTTGATGCAGACGCTGACAGAGGTGAATGCTTGCTTCGTGATTGATCGATGATGGATGGACAAATGGCTGTGTACTTGGAAGAATAATCGTCTTTTTTACCTGTTTTTTACGTCCAACGAAAAAGCAACGGTAATTAAATGGTTGCCTGTAGATAAGCCTTTATCACACTTGCAATCACGCAGGAATGCCCGAAAGAGTTTCAATAAATCAGACGTGGAATCGAACACTTTAAACTCTCGATGTTCTCGATGCATCAAAGTTCCAGTTTATGACCCAAAATAAAAAATAAAAGTACAAAATAAAAATTAAAAATTAAAATACAAAAAAAAAAAAAAATAAAATAAAAATAAAAAATAAAATAAAATGATCAAATTAACCCAGAGTAATTCTCCTGAAACGACAAACTTGACAGTATACTGGTTGGGAAGGAGGAAATGATAAGAGGTTAGAAGGCAGTTGCGGAG
>OX387248.1:10704968-10712468 GCA_947562095.1 Branchellion lobata | reverse complement strand
TGGATGAATGAATGGATGAATGAATGGATGAATGAATGGATGAATGAATGGATAGATGAATGAATGGATGAATAAATGGATAGATGAATGAATGGATGAATGAATAGATAGATGAATGAATGAATGAATGGATGAATGAATGAATGGATGAATGAATGGATGAATGAATGGATGAATGAATGAATGAATGGATGAATGAATGAATAAATGGATAGATGAATGAATGGATGAATGAATAGATGAATGAATGGATAAATTTAATTTTAATCAATATATTATATGATTGATTATATGGACAGATGAATAAAACGTTAGATCAGAGGCTGTGTCGATGAAAGATTAGAAAAAATTGGGGAACTGATTAAAAATTAGATTGTGAGATAAAGGATGGATGGATGGATGAATGGATGGATGAATGGATGGATGAATGGATGGATGAATGAATGAATGAATAAATGGATGAATAAATAAATAGAAAAATAAATGAGTGATTGAGATGATGAATGAATAAATAAATGAATGAAAGGGTGAATGAATGAGTAAATAGATGAATGAAAGAACAAATTAAGAAAAAGCTGTTGAATGAATTTATAACTATACACCCGTTTGTTTGGAATGGTGAAGGGTGTTTAGTTCTTCGCCCGAACTGCAGGCGTGATTGTGTCTGCGCAAGTTTGAAAACACATGGGAACACCTCCAGCATTTTACACGCATTCTACTTTCTTTTTTTAAATTATTTATTGTTATTGTTATAATAATAACAACAACAATAATAATAATAAAAAATAATAATAAAATTCAAAAAATATTATTATTATTATAATTATTATGATTATTATTTTTTTTATTAAATTCCTTACTATTTATTCTTTTTTTTCACCTTTTCTTCTTTTCCTTCCTCTTTGCATCCATCCTTTCTTCATTAGCATCGATTACTGCAGTACTCCACAGTACAAGCGCTAGTAATACTGAAGCTTCCTTAAGTCATTCGAGCCTCGACCACTGTTTTATCGACGATTTATGGCCACAATAAATAGAGAACATGTTTTATGAGTATTATTATTATTATTATTATTGTTATTATTTTTATTATTATTCTTATTGTGATTATTGTTATTATTATTGTTGTTGTTATTATTGTTATTAACATCCTTTTGGTTGTTAGTGTTTTTTTCATAACTTTATTATTATTTTTGTTTTTTATGATGCTATTATTTCCACAGGGGCCTCCAGGCAGACCCGCATACTCGGTGAGTTTGTGATTGTAAATTATAGAAAAGAAAACTTACACGATAATTGAATACTATAACTACTACTACCACCACTATTACTACTACTACTACTACTACTAATACTACTACTACCACTACTACTACTATTACTACTACTACTACTACTACTACTACTACTACTACTACTACTACTACTACTACTACTACTACTACTACTACTACTACTACTACTACTACTACTACTACTACTACTACTACTACTACTACTACTACTACTACTACTACTACTACTACTACTACTACTACTACTACTACTACTACTACTACTACTACTACTACTACTACTACTAATACTACTACTACTACTACTACTACTACTACTACTACTACTACTACTACTACTACTACTCCTACTGCTACTACTACTACTACTACTACTACTACTACTACTACTACTACTACTACTACTACTACTACTACTACTACTACTACTACTACTACTACTACTACTACTACTACTACTACTACTACTACTACTACTACTACTACTACTACTACTACTACTACTACTACTACTACTACTACTACTACTACTACTACTACTACTACTACTACTACTACTACTACTACTACTACTACTACTACTACTACTACTACTACTACTACTACTACCACTACTACTACTACTACTACTACTACTACTACTACTACTACTACTACTACTACTACTACTACTACTACTACTACTACTACTACTACTTTTACTACTACTACTACTACTATTCCTAGTAGTTAACTATCGTTATTAGTATGCTATTAACAAATAATAGAAAAATAAAAGTAGCTATAGTTGCGAATTTCTGTTGTAATGGTTACTTCATGATATTTATAATTGTTAATTTATTCTTTTGAAAATGATTAATTAATAATTAAAAAAATATTGATTTTAATAATGGTAAATTAATGATAATAATAAGGGATGGTCACTGAGCAGTAGTGACCGGGGCTGCATAAATAAAGCGATAAGTCGTGAACGGGCCTCAGCAAGATCGAATTAATGTAATCTGAGCTGATAAGGCGTCTCTAAAGTCACCTACACACATACTAACGCAAGTAGTAAGGTGTACTTACACAAATACTAAAACATTCCAACAGACATATCAACAGATTTACTAACACACACATACGTGCCTACAGACATACACAACCCAAGGAACACATGTGCACAACCAACCACACACAGTCATCCTTACACACACATGCACACTGATCCACACACACACGCATCAACGCACAGCTATGCGTGCTAAAGCACGTGTAAACACACTTTCAAACACATAGAAAAAAAAACAAACAAGCAGACGTCAACATAAACACCAACACACCCTCAAACAAGTATGAAGATATGCTTACTTGTCGAAACATACACACACAAACATAAACTAACTTGCACATACAAACATGCATAAACAACATAAAATTATTTGCTAACATGTAAGCAAAAGCGCGCACGCACGCACACACACACACAAACTCAAAAAAAAAACACACACAGAAACACGTACGCGTACACAAACACACGAACACGCACAAACACGCACACAAACTCACACATACACGCACACAAAGCATACCTTAAGAATACGTTCACACACACACACGAACGTTCTACTCATTTTCACCTATTTTCCATTAATACTTCCTCACTACTTCATTCTTCCTTCATTCCTCCTTCATTCCTCCTTCATTCCTCCTTCATTCCTCCTTCATTCCTCCTTCATTCCTCCTTCATTCCTCCTTCATTCCTCCTTCATTCCTCCTTCATTCCTCCTTCATTCCTCCTTCATTCCTCCTTCATTCCTCCTTCATTACTCTTTCATTCCTCCTTCATTCCTCCTTCATTCCTCTTTTATTCCTCCTTCATTCCTCCTTCATTCCTCTTTCATTCCTTCTTCATTCCTCCTTCATTCTTCCTTCATTCCTTCTCCATTCTTCCTTCATTCCTTCTCCATTCTTTCTTCATTACCTTTCTACTCCTGCTTTATTCCTCTTTCATTGTTTCTTTTTCCTTCTTCATTCTTCCTTCATTTTTTTTTCATTTCCTCCTTTCTTTCTTACTTATTCCACTTTTAAATCCATAAACCACTCACACCACTCGCTCCTTCATTCTTGGAGAATCTTCTTAACATTAAGCATCTTTTTGGTTGATTGAGTGAGACTTTCACACATAATTCTTTCATCACCGCCATCATCTTCTTGCATCCTTGCATTCTTTAATTTTTCCATCCTCCCATCCTCCCATTCTCCCATCCTCCCATCCTCCCATCTTCCCATCCTCCCATCCTTTCATCCTTTCTTCTTTCCATCCTTCCATCTTCCCATCCATGCATCTTTTTATCCATGCATTCTTCCTTCATGCATTCTTCTTTCATGCATTCTTCCAACATGCAATCTTCCTTCATGCATTCTTCTTTCATGCAATCTTTTTTCATGCATTCTTCCTCCATGCATTCTTCCTTCATGCATTCTTCTTTCATGCATTCTTCCTCCATGCATTCTTCCTTCATGCATTCTTCTTTCATGCATTCTTCCTCCATGCATTCTTCCTTCATGCATTCTTCTTTCATGCATTCTTCCTCCATGCATTCTTCCTCCATGCATTCTTCCTTCATGCATTCTTCCAGCATGCATTCTTTCTTCATGCATTCTTCTTTCATGCATTCTTCCAGCATGCAACCTCCTTATTTATGGCATGCACTGCAGTTGGTAATTCTATACAGCCTTCCATGGCACTGTTTGAACTTCACAATAGCCTTTTCCGAACATTCGCGTAAAACACTTTTTCTCTTGGGCGTTTATTTAACTTTTCAACCATGCAGACTTCTTCTACTGATGTTCCAAGCATTTCACGCGTAGATGGAAACAGCGTTGCTCATTGGGCGCCTCGGCTGCTTGCCATGTGCTTTACGGCATAGATTCCCTAATAACATAATTATTATTGCTTTAAAGGCGTTCAAAAGCGTGATGGAATGCACTTTTGAGGTGGCTGGGAAGTGGGTATGAAAGTCGTTTTTGAGGGGGTTGCGCCTTTACGACGTGTTGAAGCACTCACGAAGTAGGCAGCAGAGTGGCAGTGGAAGAGAGGAGGTGTAAGAAGGCAATAAGCCTTTATGCGCTTGTGTGTTTTTATGGTAACAACGCCATTCCTGTGATCGTGCCCTTTTGACCTTCGTGGGTGATGTGTGAATGAAAGGTGCAGCATGGATCGCTGAAGGCTGAGGGATGCATGGATGGATAAATGAGTGAATTGATGGACGGATGCATTGGTGCATGTGTAGATGAGTGGATGAATTGATGATTGGATCAAAGGATGAACGAAGCTATTTTTGATTTTTTGATTTATAGTCATAGAAATTGATAAGGCGTGGTTCAGAGATGTCGAAATGTGAAAGGAATAATCATGAAAAATGAGTGTTTTAAAGGGAGGAAGTCGAAAAGCAGCTAATAAAGAAGAGACCATGTGAGTTGGAGTTCACTTTTAAAAGCATTATGAGCAGTCATGCCTGCTCGGAATGCAATAAAAGCCTCCTTTTTTTCCTTTTTTTTCTTTTTTCCCTGTTCCCTTTTCTTCCATGTTTCCTTCTTCCGTTTCTTCCTTTTCTCACTTGCTTTCTTTTTTTTCTTTTTTTTTCTTTCTCTTCCTTCCTTCTTTTCTTATTCTCTTTTTTGCAACAAGCGAGAACAATCTCTCAAATAAACTCTTAAACTCAAAAACAAAAAAAATAATTTTTCCAAATTATTAGTTTCAGACGCGTAATGAAATGTTGTAATTGAAAATGTGGATTTGCAAACAAACAAAATAGACGTGTCTAAAGTTTTTTTGTTAAAAACTTTGAGTTTTCAAGGAAATTAAACCCTTCAAGTAATTACAAGGCATAGCATTTCACTGGCGATATAACGAGCCGGGCACGGCATTACACATCGTTAATTTAAAAGCGTTTCTTTCTATAGCGAGATAACCAACAAGCAAGCTAAGAGGCTAGTTTGGGAGTTAATTCGTTACCTTTACGCCTCACCTCCGTTGCCTTTCGAACATCAAATTGAAGATAAGAGGCTACACAGTTCGTGGAAGTGGAGCTGTGCGTTGGAAGGATGAGGTGCAAGGAACCACTCAAAAAGCCAATAAATGCATGCAATAACGAACCTTGGCACAGCAACACTCCATAAAACACACCTCGTAATTAGAGAGTAGCGAAGATGTAGTGGTGTTCTTTAAACATTATTTCTACCCATCATATCACTTCTCACCTACATTAAAGTTCTTCACCACATCACTTTTCATCCATCACCGCTCATCATTCCATCCCTCTTCATTACACCACTCTTCACAGCGCCACTGTTCATCATCACATCACGTCACATCACCACTTTAATATTATCTTCATTTTCAGCAAGGAGTCAGAGTGGAGAGAAAGTCGCGTGAAAACAGGAAGCAAATGTCCAAGTCATACAAGCCACGAAACAGGGTCTCTTTTAAACTTTCAAAATGTGTTTTTTTCAGATTTACTTTTTTTACTTTAAAACATTCCACTTAAACTATTGGTAGGCGTCAATAGGAAACCCTTGAAGCCATGCGGGTTGAATGCCACTATACTTATATTCTTCGTTGCATTGTCTTGCATTGAAAATAAACATCGGGGTTGTATTGTTAAAGAAAATATCAAAGTGTTAACATTAAGTTTCCGAAAATATAAATAAAAATTCTAAACAGTATTTATTTTTCATACTGTTTTCACACATTACCTTCCTACCCTCAAACTCCAGTACGCCAGAAGGTCTGTTAAGCTGAATGATGGCTCTTATGGATATGTGGAAAGTGTCACTATCAAGGTGGTGGGATGCCTCAAGCTGGTCTAATTGTTTTATTTATTGTGGGAAAGTTCCATGGACAAGAACAACGTCTCCGTGTCCAACACTTATCTATTAGTCTTATGTGGTCTGAGCTTATTCCATACTATAATCTCATTTTACATAAAACTTTGTTTTATGGTCTATTATAACCTAATTTTGATAATTATTTTATTTTATTTAGTAAAATACTTTTATTGATAATTTTCTCTAGGCCGCCCTTGAGTAATCAATCTAATGAGAAATAATTCGGTTTGATAGAATTGAACTTTTATATAACTTGAACTAGTTTAAGCTAATTCAATCAAACCATTGCAGTCTAATTACTTTCAAGCTTACGCAATTCATATAGCGCATAGTTTACAGTAGAGATAAAAAGCTTGAAAGAAGATGAGTGATTTATTCTAAGGTTTGGATTTAAAAACTAAATAAATATGCAACTTCGAAAATATTTTACATTGAATTCTCGGCGAGTGGTTTTAAAAATTAAAACAGGAATTATGTTTTAAAACGAATTTATCAGCGAACCATTTGCAGGGTAAAAGATATGAAGTGCTGACAATTAAAGTGAGTGCTCATAAACAACAAACCCTTTCTAAAAATGTCAAATGATTTGTTTTTGATTTCTTCACTTCAAAGATGCATCCACACACTAGAAGATGTTTTTTTTAAAATTATGATTCTTTATGGCAGTTTTAAGGCTTTCGCGTAAAAGGGAGTAGACATACCCACATACACACACGCACGCACACACACACACACACGCACACACACACACACACACACACACACACACACACACACACACACACACACACACACACACACTCACAGGGTGATCCAGGAAGACCTGGAAAAGATGGATACCCGGGACTGCCTGGAAAACAAGTTGATGGGTGGATGAAAAGAATGATTGCAAAGGCATTGAATAGATAGATGGATGATTGAACAAAAGGGTAGTTGAAAAAAATGATGGATGGAAAGATGGATGACTGAACTCGAAAATGTCAAAAATATCATTTATTGAACAGAAAACATCCAAATATATTCTAGAATAAGACCAAGCAAGAACGTAAAAATAGAGTTTTTTTTTTACAAAAGATGAAAAAAATATTCCTCAGGGGCCACCGGGGGAAGCAGGCAAGAGAGGCTTCGATGGAGCTCCGGGAACGCCAGTAAGTTAAATATTTTTTCATTAGCTAGAGGAACTCATTGTCCGACTGCCCGCCTTCATCGGCTAGCGCTTCGATGGAGAGATGACCCTTACTTTTGCCACTCTCAGCATATGCAACACCACTACTATAAGTATTTGTTACTTATATTAGTAGCAAAGAAGGACAATTGCAGCCACTACAACCAC
>OX387248.1:10699968-10702468 GCA_947562095.1 Branchellion lobata | reverse complement strand
TCAAACTTCATTTTTTTTCTCTCTTTCTCCATCTCTTTCTTTTTCTCCTTCTTTCCTTAATTTTTTTCTTTCCCACTTCCTCTTCCTAGTTATTTCCTTCCGCCTCTTTATCTTTTTTTTTCATTTTTCTTTTTTATTTAAATTTTTTTTCATTTTCTTGTCTTCTTCGCAGGTCAAAGGTCCTCCCGGACCTCCAGGCCCAATTGTGCGTTTGTTTTATTAAAGACAATTTTTTTCAATGAGTACAAATAACAATACCATTACTTTTAACAATAAAAAAACTAATAACAACCATTATACTCTCACTAATAATAAAAATAATAATAATGATACCTCTTTTCCAGGGTCCCCGAGGCTTGCGTGGCATCAACGGATACAAGGTGACGAGGAAAAATATAATGAAAATACCTCTTCAATTGCATCAGTTGTATTCAATTAAAAGAGGGTTGGGTAGAATAAATAAATTCAACTGAAGTTGTTAAAGGTTCTTATCAGATGAAGTTGACGTGATATTAATATTATTTGAGAATATATGATAAAAATATCATAAAGAATATTATAACTTATGTTTTTTATCTCGTGTACAACAAAGGTTGAGATGTTCAAATATTAAACGGTTGAATACACTTTGTACGCAGGGCGATCGAGGAGTTATGGGGCAGAAGGGAGAAGTGGTGAGTGGCTGTTGTTGGCTGCCTAATGGCAACGCAACAGTAGCTTTCGAAATAAAAATAATAATAGTTTAAACATTTTAAATACGAACTATAGGCATTAAAAATATACAAAACATTAATTTAAAAGTTAAATTATTGTTGATTTATTAATTATTCAATTATACTACCAGCTGATGTGCTGATTCTCCATCACTGCAGGGCAGCAAGGGAGAGGTGGGAGAACATGGACCCATGGGATTGCCTGTGAGTGACGTTGTACCACCAATGAAACATATTGGAAATTATATTGCGTGTTTCTTCGTAAATAATAATATGTATTTATATGTAAAATGTTATTTATTATTTTATAAATATTATTGAATATTTATTCATAACTGATGTTATTTATCTTTATTACTCATAACAATTATATAAGTGTTGGTTAATGTTTTGCTTATAACTTTTGAAAAGTTGTTTCTAACGAGTTAATTGAGGTTTGTATCTATGCACTATAGATACCAACTGTAGATATTTTAAATATTTCTATAACACTCGTTAGGGTGCAGAACTAACCTTCAGATAGTTTGTCACTAACAGCTTTGAGCCGAGCCTTTTTTAACTTAACACAGGCGTTTATATGAATTATAACTAGTTAGTCGAAAGCAAAAATTCAAAGTATTGTTAGCGTTACAAAGTGAAGGTAAACCTTTCAAACTTTTTTCTAAAAAACCTTTTAATAACAGCAAATACGCACCGTATGTAAAATGTATAGTTGTTGTAACAATGTTAACACCCAATAACAAAACTAACATATTTGAAGGGAAAGGATGGAAAAGTTGGAATGATGGTTAGTGACTGTTGTGGAATGTTTCCGAATAGGATTCTAATGGGTCGATAACTTAAATCACTAACTGTTACATTCGTAACCGCTTACTTGAACAACTTCATGTGGTGTTCTCCATGTCCTATCGTTGTGGTGGTGCTCAAGCATTGATTATAACAAACATACCACAATTATTTTTTTTATTTCATTAAAAATCATTTTCTATTTATTAAATGGCTTTTTTCAAACTACTTAATTACTTTTCTATTAACATCTAAACTTTTTTAATACTGAAGAAACACAGCAAGGCCTTTTGTTAAGACACAACCATCCCTCCACAGGGTCCCACAGGCCCTAGAGGCTCCAAAGGGGATAAGGGAGACATTGGGGCTGTAGGTCCTCAAGGAATCATGGTGGGTGGTGTGGTGGAAGGGTGGCTTGACGTAGCGGACGTATGTGTTGGTGTGGTGTAATGATGTGTTGGTGTGATGTAATGATGTGTTGGTGTGGTGTAATGAGGTGTTGGTGTGGTGTAATGATGTGTTGGTGTGACGGAATGGTGAGTTGATGTGGTGGAATTTGAGTTGGTGTGGAAGAGTTGGAAAGAAGGCTTGATGAAATAGAAAGAAGTGAAGTGGTTCAAAAAAGTTTCAAATGAAGTTATGAAATGACACTCTAAAGTCAACCAGCCAAATTATTACTTTGAAATAATTCTCAAAATTCACCATCACTCCCACAGGGAATTCCAGGCTCTATGGTGAACCTCTTTACATTGAGAAGTTTTTTCAAATAAATAAATTAAAAATTATTCAAAATAATAACTTGCCCATCTCTACCACCAGGGCCCACCTGGATTGAAGGGAGTCTCAGGCATGAGGGTGGGCGTCTGATGTTGCTGATGATGATGTCGTTGTTGTTGTTGCTGTTATTTTTGTTGCTTCTGTCAATGCTGTTGTTGCTGTTGTTTTTGCCGTTGTTTTTGCAGCTGTTTAGTTTAAAATTTGAGGTTTGTATAATACTGAAG
>OX387248.1:10619968-10697468 GCA_947562095.1 Branchellion lobata | reverse complement strand
TTTTATATATTTAAACTATACCATCATTTCGGCTTTGTATGAACATTTCAGTGAGAAATCGAAGACACGTTTATATTTTCAAGATTTTTCACTTTGTCAATTTGCAAAATTGAATCTCAGCTGGTGGTTTGAGCACTTTTCGAAGTCGTCGTGGTAAAGTTTCTGAATAAATTGTTTCCAATCCGGGCCCATTCCTTCAACCTTAAAAGCAATTAAAAACTACAAAAGGTTTTCTAACAAAATTTCATTCGCCAATGAACTAATTGAAAACCGAAACAGATCAATGCATAAATCCTTTTTCCCCTTCCTCCATATTCACAGTCGACCATTCAATGAAATCTGTTCACACTCGTATGCCATGCATTTCACCTGTTGTCTGTTCCTTCACTTTTCTTTTGATTTCACCTATTGCCTCATTGGCTTCTCTCATTACACTAGAAATACGCTTCTCACACTTCGACTATATCCACAATTACTGTAAACATCCAATCTGGCTTCTTCCTCATTCCATTCCACCCCGCATCCAGCTGCGTGGAAAATTTTAATAATTTCATACATACTCAAGTGGTTGAAAAATCCAAGTTTCGACAATTTTCAACTTTAGCTATTTTATTTTTTCATTTTTTCTTATAGTTCTTTGCACAGCTTTTAACAGCTCAATTCCCACGATCACCTGGACTCATTCATTTCCTTCGCATATGCTTCCATTCATGCTTTGTTTATTTCACCTAGCAGCTTCACATTATTCCTTGTTTATTATCCACCACCTTCCACTCTTCACCTCCCTGGGACTTCCCATAGCCAACCTCTGAAGGCTTTCATCGTTTCGTTGGTCTTTACGACCGAATGCCTTCTTACCACCGCCCAACAGCCTTCAGACCAATAACACAATCCAAACTAGAATCAAGATAGAAATTTTGAAAACCATGTTTAAAATCTTTTATGAAATTGATTTAAATTTTCAAGCACATCATTAAAATGAATTGTAAAATCTCCCTTCATAATGTTTGCAAGACGATATGTCGAATGGTTACTCAATAATCTGATCTAATCTGATCTAATCAAGGCATATTAACGTGCCTTTGAGCCCTTTGTACAAAAGCGCTTCCATGGAAACGCTTTTACTCCCTGTGGGCTGCTAGAAGACTGGAAACTCTAGAACGGCATCCGTAGTTCAATTGAGTTGCCGCTTTTAGAATTCAAGTCTATGCTCAATCGATCACACTTTTATAGCGGAACAGACCAACCATTATGCCGCAGGCGCTGAGATGAAAGTTAATCACTTCCTACCAATGCAAACAAGTTGAAGTTTGAAGAATTACAATGAGCGCTATACGAAAATACAACTAATAAATTGTAATGCGTGAAGGAAAGCAACTTAGGTTTCAGGGATATAAAATTTAAAGTACGTATCTATATGTGCACATGTGTGTTTGAATAGGAAGGATGGTGGTGTGTGTAAAGAGCTTGTGTGGTATCCTTCCAAAACATTGTGTACCAGGGCAGTAAGGGTTCAAGCTGAGTGTTGCTGGTATTGATTTGGTAGCTGTTCAACGGATCGGAAGATTTGAATCATTTTCAAAGAATTGCAAAGGATTTCAAAGGATTTCAAAGGATTTCAAAGGATTTCAAAGGATTTCATGGTCTTGCATGCAAACAAGGTAAACAGACTTTTTTAATCCATCGAATTCACTTTATTTTTATTTGTTTAAGATGATTTTGGATCATTAATCTGGTGTTTGGTTTTGAATTTTTTAACCAAAAAACCTTATTTATTACATGCCATTCAAGCGAGCAATTCCCACTCAATCCCTGCTTATTGAACTTCGATAACGAACACATACGGATAAAAGGAAAATAAATAACCAACCGAAAAACAATCAAACAGTTTAAACGGAAAACAAAAAACAACCAACAAATATGCAAAACAAAAAAAAAAAAACAAAAAAAAAACAAACAAACAAAAACAAACAAACAAACAAACAAAAACAAACAAACAAGCCAAAAAAACAAACAAACAGTGGCAAAAAAACGAGAAACAAAGCTTCTGGGAGTGTTTTTAATTGCAAACACATGAGATTTGCTAGTTTGAAGACGGCACTGTTGAAGATGTTTCCATGGGCGCTGCCGAAGGGCAGTCTATGGTGCAGAAGTGGGACTTTGGTGGGATTGAGGCAGTGAAGATAAAAGCTTGTGAAACGAAATAAAAATATTAATTAAAAATACTAAATAAAATAAAACAAAAATCTTAAATGAAAATATTAAACACAGATAACATGTATTGAATGCAAATATGAAATTAAAAAAACCATCACGAAAAAAGTTCGAATTCTTTTTTGGATTTTCATAAAAATTGAAGGGCTCTAAGGACGTATGTTGCATTAACTATAAATAATCTTTGCGGTTTGATGAGCGCTTGAGGGCTTTTCTAGACCCAACTACCACTGTGTATTCCTGCTGCCTGATACATTTAGAAGATGACTTATCATTCCCAGCAATTCTCAAAATCTAAATTTCAACTCAAGTTTTTGTTTCTTCGAGTTTTATTGATTTACGCTTCTTATCAGATAAGGCAATAGCTACGAAAACGTTGATAAATTATGCTTCTATAACTCAATAAAATGATTGAAAAAAAAGTTCAAAATGGAAATGAACAGGAAGAATATTTAGATGGTAGGCTTAATTGGATCAAATGGTAAGCCTCATGTTCCGAAAGGTTCACACTGGAATTCTGCACAGACACCTGTTCTTTGAAGGGAGTTGATGTTCCTTTTTGGGTCTTTTGATTCGTAGCATTGCATCTGTTCGAGCTTTTTTGAAATGTATATGTCGATGTATCAATAGTCAAAAGTCTTCAATAGTCTTCATTAGATCAAGTCCAGACATACGCTGGAAATGTATATATATATATATATATATATATATATATATATATATATATATATATATATATATATATATATATATATATATATATATATATATATATATATATATATATATATATATATATATATATATATATATATATATATATATATATATATATATATATATATATATATATATATATATATATATATATATATATATATATATATATATATATATATATATATATATATATATATATATATATATATATATATATATATATATATATATATATATATATATATATATATATATATATATATATATATATATATATATATATATATATATATATATATATATATATATATATATATATATATATATATATATATATATATGTCCTTGTATGAAGTCTAAAGAGGCTCAAACAGATGCAGTGTTACGTATCAAAGACCCGATAAAAATTCGAATGAGCTTTGATTGATCAAATAAACTCCTAACAAGGAGGAGTAATGAGGTGAAAGTGTTAAGTGTTGCAAACGACCAAAACCCGTGAGGTTTTCCCCAAACAGCGTGAACAATAAGAAACCCAAATTTTTTCACAGAACAGCAAATGAAATAGAATATTCTCACAGCAAAACACAAACCAACAAACTCAACAGCAACAACAACCAGCCAACAAAGCCATCCCTGGAGGCAAGTGGAGAAAAATCACTCATCGTTCTTTCTTCTCACCTTCGTCATCGTTGGAGCAAAAAACAAATGAAAGAAGAGACGGGGCATCAAGCACTGGTGCCAGTTGAAAGTACGGCAACGAATGCTACCATGGGAACATTTCTACGAAGGATGCCAAGCGAGAGTACATGAGAATCGACTGAAAAAATTCCAAGCTTCATTGAAACTTTTGTTAGTAGGTGATAACTTCTTAGTAAAAATGAGGTTTTGTAGAAAAGTTTAAAAATATGTATTTTTAAATTGTTTTCTGCGTGCTTTCAAAACAACCACATTGTGCATTTCTTGATGAGAGAAACATTCCGAAACAGACGTGCTTTCATTTTTTGAAACTACGAAAATTTGAAAAAAACTTTTTCGGAAAACTCTATAAAAACTCCCATAACCCATCGTGCCCCCCTTTCTGCAAACTTTTCAGTGGTCTCAAAATGAGGAAGCTCTTATCTCAAGTGGATGTTGCTGAAGCGGCACGAAAAACAAAAACACCAAAATGACTTTTGTTAATTTAATGTGATTAATTCATTTTTATTTGATAGTAATTAACGATGGGAGGGTTGAATTCGAATGTTTCCACTTCAAATACCCACGCTTGCAGGTGGTGAAGGAGCTTGGAGGAGAAAGGTAACTGCGTGCTATTGGATTGAATGCATTGGAGAGATCTAAATTTAGAAAAAAAATGTTAAAAAAACAGAAAGTTTTTAAATTTAAAAATAATTTAAAAATTGAGAATGAAAAAGGAACAATTAGTAAATAAATACACAGCCAACAACAGCGACGACGGCGATGCAAGGGTGATGTTGAACAGAGCCGATTTGCACCCACTCACACGACGAGGCTCAAGTGCCGAAAGAGGCTAAATAGCACAAAAGCACCAATAAGTTTTAATACAAATTAATAGAACTGCACCACCATTACAGATAAAACCAGAGATACAACCGGGAATACAACGGGAAGTGCAACAAAAGTGCAACTACAGCTACAACGAAAATTGAAAGTAAGGCTTCTTCTGAAAATCACACGGAATCTCTCACAAGATCAGTCAACAATGGCATCTGATCACGCAAACGTGGCCACAACTTTGGGGCTTGAAGCTGATAAGAGCCAGTACACACGAGAAGACACTGACCATAAGTTTTCTGTTTTTGACTCAACAACCACAGAAAAATCAATCTCAACCTCAGGGAATGCAACAACAAAACCAACGTTGACAGCTCAAACAACTACTCAAATAACACACACGTTAACAACAAAATCAATAACAACACAGCTACCAGCATCACAACCGCCAGCAACACAACCACCAACAACACAACCACTAACAACACAACCACCAACAACACAACCCCCAACAACACAACCACCAACAACACAACCACCAACAACACAACCACCAATAACAAACACGCCAACACCAAAACCACCAACAACACAAATATCAATATCACAACTATCAATAACAGATATATCAACAGCACATGCAACAACAACAACAACAACAAACTGCTGTGCATTTGATGACCGTCGTCAGACGTCTGATATAAAACAACAACAATCACTAACACCACCCTTCTTATCAACGCCAACAACACCAGCCCTTCTATCAACATCACCAACACAACTATTTCCTTCAGCAACATCAACAACACTACTATTTCCTTCAGCAACATCAACAACACTACTATTTCACTCATCAACTTCAACAACAACATCACTACCCTCTTTATCACCAACAACAACACCCCAAGCCTCTCCAACAACAACAACGCCACTCTCCAACAACCTTTTGCCATTCTTCCACAAATGCAGCAATTTTCTGAAAGAACTCGTTCAGCGGAAAAAAAACATTGAAAAGTAAACTTAAAAACATTTTTTTTATACTTTGCTTTTTCCATAATTAATTATTGCCATAATTTATCACACCATCTTTTATCACTTCTTGAAATATTAATTAATGACGGATGTATAAAGGTTACAATGGCTTAGATTTTATTTAACTAAGATCAACCACACCTGACAGCAACTTAAATTTTTTGAATATGTACAAACAGCAACACAATGATTATCAACAACAACATAAACAACAAAACAACCAATATGCCATCAAAAACAATAAAAATAATATTATCAACAACAAAAACAATAGTGACATGAACAACCATAAAAATTTCAACATCAACAACAACAATAATAGCAACATCAACAACAACAACAACAACAGTAGCAAAATCAACATTATCTAACATTTGCACACAAGCAACTCAACAGACGAAAAGAAGTTACGAGTGAACGAGCTGAAGATGGAATTCTATAAACACGAGGTTGTGTTTGTTAACATGAGGATTGGCTGGAATAAATAAAACATAAGTAACTAACAACAAGAAGGTGTGGGACGATGGAATAATAAAAGGAGGGGGGATGAAGGGTGGATGGAAGGGTGAATGGAGGGTGGATGGAAGGGTGAATGGAGGGTGGATGGAAGAATGAAAGGAGGGTGGATGGAAGGATGAATGGAGGGTGGATGGAAGAATGAAAGGAGGGTGGATGGGAGAATGAATGGAGGGTGGATGGAAGAATGAAAGGAGGGTGGATGGAAGGATGAATGGAGGGTGGATGGGAGAATGAATGGAGGGTGGATGGAAGGATGAATGGAGGGTGGATGGAAGAATGAATGGAAGGTGGATGGAAGAATGAACGGAGGGTGGATGGAAGAATGAAAGGAGGGTGGATGGAAGAATGAATGGAGGGTGGATGGAAGGATGAATGGAGGGTGGATGGAAGAATGAATGGAAGGTGGATGGAAGGGTGAATGGAGAGTGGATGGAAGAATGAATGGAGGGTGGATGGAAGAATGAATGGAGGGTGGATGGAAGAATGAATGGAGGGTGGATGGAAGGGTGAAAGGAGGGTGGATGGAAGAATGAATGGAGGGTGGATGGAAGGATGAATGAAGGGTGGATGGAAGGATGAATGGAGGGTGGATGGAAGAATGAATGGAGGGTGGATGGAAGGATGAATGGAGGGTGGATGGAAGAATGAATGGAGGGTGGATGGAAGGATGAATGGAGGGTGGATGGAAGAATGAATGGAGGGTGGATGGAAGAATGAATGGAGGGTGGATGGAAGGATGAATGGAGGGTGGATGGAAGGATGAATGGAGGGTGGATGGAAGAGTGAATGGAGGGTGGATGGCAGGATGAATGGAGGGTGGATGGAAGAATGAATGGAGGGTGGATGGAAGAATGAATGGAAGGTGGATGGAAGAATGAATGGAGAGTGGATGGAAGGGTGAAAGGAGGGTGGATGGAAGAATGAAAGGAGGGTGGATGGAAGGGTGAAAGGAGGGTGGATGGAAGAATGAATGGAAGGTGGATGGAAGAATGAATGGAGGGTGGATGGAAGGGTGAATGGAGGGTGGATGGAAGGGTGAATGGAGGGTGGATGGAAGAATGAATGGAGGGTGGATGGAAGAATGAAAGGAGGGTGGATGGAAGGGTGAATGGAGGGTGGATGGAAGGGTGAATGGAGGGTGGATGGAAGAATGAATGGAGGGTGGATGGAAGGATGAATGGAGGGTGGATGGAAGAATGAATGGAGGGTGGATGGAAGAATGAATGGAGGGTGGATGGAAGGATGAATGGAGGGTGGATGGAAGGATGAATGGAGGGTGGATGGAAGGATGAAAGGAGGGTGGATGGAAGGGTGAATGGAGGGTGGATGGAAGGGTGAATGGAGGGTGGATGGAAGAATGAATGGAGGGTGGATGGAAGGGTGAATGGATGAGTAAGTGGAATAGTAGAAGATTAAATGAATGAAGAATGGTTGGATTGGTGAATGTTGAGTAGATGGATGTGCACTGAAGTCATAGTGGCAATCACCTCCAACCCACAGAAGTTCCTGAAGAAAATGGCGATGAAAAGAAATACGTTGATAGACATATTGAAAGAAAGCAAGAACATAATGAAAGACAGTGAGACAAGCAAAAAGACTAAGAAGAGGGCAAAAGAGCAGACAAGACGGATACAAGAGGCATGGGAACTACTGATGCAGACGCTAGAAAGCAGGCAACTGAGGTTCCACTTCTGTATGAAATCCTTCGAAGAGTTTTCCACATAAATTGATTCAATGAAACGACACTCCACAATCTTCCCACTTCGCTCAACCGCTTTTCAACCACACTTCAACAAGCAACCTTGACCAACCTTAACCTCCTCAACAACTACCTCAACCTTCATCACCTCAACAATAACCTTTTAAGCTAATACATAAACAGCCACCTCAACAACAACGATGACCACCCCTTCAGCATCAAATCCAGTCTTTGCTTCTCCCAGCGGCAAGTGGTCTCCACCTTCAGACATCATCTTGACAGCCTCCAAGATCTTGATATTACTGCGGACTGCGTTTACTTGAGTGGGTCTTCTCCGATGTCCTCTTTTCTTCCCTCCAACGCAAGCCCCATTCAAGCACTGCTGCGCAATATGCCGGTAATGTTAGATTATTTGCAATATTCAGTATTTTTGTTTGATTTTTGCTTTCTTGCCAAATTGGCATGACTATAATAATTTTTTACTAACGCCAGCCAAAGTAAAAACACAAATAACAACTCTGACAACAATAATCATACATACACAGCAATAAAAAAATACCAACAGACCATAGAGAAAAAATTTCGATCGGCTAAGAGAATCGCGAGCGAATTAAAAAGTATAATCATTTTTTCTGAAAGTGAGGAAGAAGACGACGAAGATGGAAGGAGTGATAATGATCAAGACGATAGAGGTTAGCATTATCACTATGCAGATATTGAAAGCATTTTTGTTTGGTGATTGTTTATGAAACTGCATGTTGAAAGGCTCTGTTAACCTGAAGGGGGGGGAGGGGAAGGGGGAGAGGAATAGAAAGTAAAAATAATCAAATTACACATGTTAACACCACTTCAAAAAAAAATTGAAAGTAGTTTCAAAACGTTGTTGCAAACGTAACTACACACACGAAACAGAATAAATACTTATACACAAGACTAAAAATATGTCTTAATAACCTACTAAACATGTTCAAGTGACGGCAGAGCAATTAGCCGAATTATCGAGGCGGTGGTGCGAGTTGCTGAGATGGATGGAAGAATTGAGAAAGAAAGAAAACGCGATGAAAAAGTATAGTGAAAAAATGAATGAGTTGGAAGGATGGATGGATGAAGCATGGGAAACGCTGGAAAGTGATGGGAAGCTGTGGATGGGTGATGGAGGAAGAAAGAATATAACAGTGTTAACAGCAACAACTGCAGCAACAACCGAATCTTTGACAACCAACACGTCAACCAACGCACAAGAAAGACTGGAAAGAATTGTGGACGCAGTGAAAGCTTTGAAGGTGAACTGTGATGAATTATTTTATAAAAAATCGAAAATAAATCATCGGTTTTTTCGAGTTTTCACATTCCAAGCTTGTCATGACTGGCTTAAAAATTGACTTTGAATCAACATCTACATTAATCATAATACCACATTTCCACCAAAACGTCACATCACTTCAACATCACTCTTCTACTACTCCGAAACCACTCTCCCAGCACTCTCTCTCACTTCAACACCACCCACCAACTTCTTTGCTACCTTGACTACTCTTAATCCCACCAATACTACTTTTCCACTTTTCAATATTTCATCAACCTCATCCACCCACCACTCAGCAGCTCACAAATATCACCCTCCCATCATTCAACATCTCATCAACCCCATCTTCCCACCTCTCAACAGAGCACAGAGGAAATAGCGTTAACAGTGACGATAGGCTTCAGTCGCTTGAAAGGCATGGTGCGGTGGTTGTTTGCAGACAGCAACGAGCAAACCATCAAAAAATTTTTGAGTCAAGAAATCGAAAATTTCGAAAGCCGGTGGGTAGACTTTCAACCTATTTCTCTTGTACTCTTTCATCTGATTGCTTCTTTTTCGGTTGATTTTCTCTCTGTGGTGGGTGCAGCCGTGTGCATTACGTTGTAACGAAAGACACATTTTTCACGATGTTTTGATGAAGTAACGTATTTTTAAACAGTTTGAAAAAAATTAACAAGAAGATGATGGAGATGAGTGGAGCGCTGAAGTCGTGTGGTGTTGATGTGTGGGTGGAAGCTTCAACTTATAATGATGACGACGATGACGACGACGATGGAAGAAGTAGTACCAGTACTTGTACTCATGACGAGAAGGAGAAGATTACTGTTGATAGTCTTGAAACTCTAGTCAGTAATGATGGTGAGGATGAAGATGAAGATGAAGAAGATGGAGGAGATGAAGACAGTGACAATGATGATGATAGTGATGATGATGATAGTGATAGTGATGGTAATGAAAAACACTTAGTATCGAGTATCGATGCATCGAGAAGTAGGTTGAGCGATGGAGGTGATGAGCAATTGAAAGCTATAGGGAACCTTGAGAAGGCAGCGAACCGAAAAAAGAATAAAATAAAAATTAGTAAAAAAAATAAAAATGGTCAAACAAAATTCAAATGGAATATTTCAGAAGAGCTGGATTTGAGCTATGAAGAAGACTTTCTGAAAAATGTAGGTTTAAGGGAGGGTGGGTGGCATGATGAGTATGAAGATTCTGTTGGAGAGAAAAACATGAAAACAATATTTTCTCCTTTTTCCTCGTCTTCTTCTTCTTCTTCCTCCTACTTCCTTCCCTCCTACTTCTTTCCCTCTTGGCCACTTCAAGAAAAATCCGTAGTAGATGGAGAAGAATTAAAAACATTTGAAATCAGCTACGACCAGCTAAACGATAGAAGACTTGAAAATGACAAAAGTGAGAGGTGCAATGCTGTTGTGGATAGCAACAACAACACGACAAACCTGCAGGTAGTAACAGTTGTAACAAGCCTTGGTGTTTCCAAGTTTACCCTCCCTGCAAACAAAAGTAACAATAACAATATTAAAAAATCTAGTAATAACAATAATAACAAAATTAACAAGAATAATAATAAAAAAGCTAACAATGAAAACAAAAATAAAGTTAACAAAAAGGTTGAAAACAGAGGTTTCCAGAAGGAAAGGGGGCAAAAGGTTGTGGCCAATGGCGGAATCAATGAGGTTTCCATGCAACTGCAACATAACCGCTGCGATACAAATGAAAATAACAAAACAAACATTCGAAGAATTGAAACAAAAAACGGAACAAACAATGAAACATATAACAAAACAAACAAGGAGATACACGACAAAACATACAATGAGATACACGACAAAACATCCAATGAGATACACGACAAAACAAACAAAGAAACAAACAAAAAAACAGTGGAATCCTCACAACCACCTACAATAACAACAACAATGCTCCATGCGAGAAAAACTAGAAATCCAAAGAGGAATGGGAGCTTAAAAGTGGATGAAGTTTCGAAAAAGAATGGAAAGTTAAATAAAGGAAAAAGTCCAGAAACAAATGGAGGTTTAAAAGAGAATGAACTTTCAAAAGTGAAGGAAGGTTTGAGATTGGATGAAGGTTTAAAAGTGGGAAAAGGTTTAAAAGTGGACGGAGGTTCGGAAACGAAGAAGGAGCTCAGAACGATGCAGACGTGTTTGTTGGAGTGGATGGACCAAGTTGACATCACTCAGGAAATGATTGCCTTTGGGGCATCATCATCGTCATCATCATCATCACAACCACCACCTTCCTCTACATCACAACCACTCTTCCCCTTATCATCATCTTCTTCTTCACAAATACCTCCTTCATCATCACATTTCCACATGAGTCTAACGACTGAAGAGAAGCTGGAGTTATCTCAAGTGAGTTTTGAATTCCTTCATCACTTGATTCGGTTTCAGCAAAAGAGACCATGTCTTTCTTTTTGTTTTGAGCGCGGGTTTTTTATTTGTGATTTTAAATGAGGAAACGAAAAGAATTAAAGTTACGAAAAAAAACGGTTAATTGCAGAACAACAACCACAACACAACAACCACAACACAACAACCACAACACAACAACCACAACACAACAACCACAACACAACAACCACAACACAACGACCACAACACAACAACCACAACACAAAAACCACAACACAACAACTACAACACAACAACTACAACACAACAACCACAACACAACAACCACAACACAAAAACTACAACACAACAACCACAACATTGGCAACCACAACAACGGCACTTACAACACCCGCATAACAACACTAAAGACAACAACAGAACCCATGATAACACTTTCAACAAAACCCACAAAAAAACAATAACAATGCAGAGTCTGGACGTAGAGTTTTTGGAACAGACTCAAAAACTGGAGGAGATCAAATGGTTGATGATGTCATTCAAACAAGGTAGTCCCAATTTCCGTTACATCGTTATTCCCTCCTGCTTCTCTTAGTAATTTTGTTTGTTGAAGCTGAAACGAATATTGAATTTCTTTCAAATTTATTTTAAAAATATGAAAGCAATTTATTATTCCAATGTACACGTCTGAGGCTGAAACAACAACAACAACAACAAAAACAATGACAACAACAATACTAACAACGACAACAACAAAAACAACAATCATACCAGAAACAACAACAACAACAGAAGAGTCGGTAGCGGAGTTACAAGGAATGGAAGAGAGGTTTGGGAAGGTGTTACTGAAGCAGGGCAGTAACAGGAGGAAGCTGGAGAGTGCAGTGGCTTGTGGGGAAGTGGGCAGGTGTGTGGAAAAAGTGCGTGCATCTCTCGCCACCCACCAACGGTGGTTGGAGGCCAATGAGTGGAAGAGCAGCTCCAACTTTGGCTTCGTGCTTCTCAACAAACTCTTGGAACAAAGCAAAGTGATGTCGTTTGACTTTTTTCAGAATTTTCATTTGAACTTTAGTTTGCGCATTTTATCGTTGGAGAGGGTTTTGAAAACAATGAAGTACAGCTCAGTATTCCAATAGTTTAGTCATTTGAACTACTAATGATTATGATAACAAAACCCATTTGTAAAACGCCAAGACAAGCGACTGTGACGCCCGATTATCAACATATCAAAGGTAAAAGCAAAATCGCTACAAAGACAAGGCAAGTTGATTGATAAGATGGAAGGGAAAGTGAAAGAGTTGGCAATAGATAGAGCTGAAGGAGAAGGAGGAAGATTCGAAAGTTGCAGTGGAGTTGTGGAAGAGCTTGTAGAAACTCGAGGAGCGTGGCAAACAATCTCACAAAGAATGGGTGGGTGGTGAATGGGGTGGTTGTAGGTGGGGGGTGAGTGGGTGGGTAGTAAGGGGGTGGGTGATGAGTGGATGGGTGGGTGGGTTGTGAGTGGGATGGATGGTGAGTGGGTGGGTGGGCTTGTAGGTGAGTAGTGGAATGTGAATTCATACTATTTTTAACCCCATTTGTTATTTAATTGTTCCCACCAATGAAACTTTTTAAGAATATTATGCTTCATTTCATCCCGTTTCAACTTGAACGATTATTCATTGTACTCACTCAACCTTCAGAAAACATTTTAAGCAGCCTCAGCGCCACCTTGCGAGAGACTCCAAACACATCCTTGACGTCATCAGTGGATGAGTTCAAGATATTCCTTCGGTCAATCCGGGAAAAAGTAGAAAGCATGGACGAGAGAGGGAAGGATGAGAAAGAAATTGAAAAAAGTTTTGAAGAGTTGAAGGCGGTGAAAGTGGAACTAGATAAGAAGAAGAGTCATTTGGATTACTTGAATGAAGCAATGCTCAAAAAGTCCAGTGTGAGATAAATGGGTGATGGTGGATGAGTGGGGGTGGATGAGTGGGGGTGGATGAGTGGGGGTGGATGAGTGGGGGTGGATGAGTGGGGGTGGATGAGTGGGGGTGGATGAGTGGGGGTGGATGAGTGGGGGTGGATGGGTGGGGGTGGATGAGTGGGGGTGGATGGGTGGGGGTGGATGTGTGGGGGTGGATGGGTGTTGGTGGATGGGTGATGGGTGATGGTGGATGGGTGTTGGTGGATGGGTGTTGGTTGATGGGTGATGGTGGATGGGTGATGGTGGATGGGTGATGGTGGATGGGTGATGGTGGATGGGTAATGATAGGTGGTTATTTAATAATGAATGAAATGATTGACCGATGGCTGAACGGAAAATATTTTCTTCACCGAAACACTGCAAAAGAAATTAGTAAGGTTTTGTTCTTTTGGAATAATCAAGTTTGAAAAAACGAAAATGAAAACTGGAACACCTTCAGGGAAACGTGGAGTTGGACGAAAAGTGGATCGAAGTCACAAATCTGGTAAACTCCAAACTGCCTCTGCTACAAGGACAGCAACAAATGATCGAGAAGCGTCGGGTGGGTCATTGTTAAAAATAAAGATTTTAAATGAAAGTTCACATTTTTTGATGATATTATTCAAATTTATTTGAAATATAAATTTGTAACCAATAGAAATTCGATAGAAAACTTTGAATTTCATGGTTAGGACTTGCTGGCAGAGATGGATGGATGGGTGGATAGAGTGATAGATTCATCTTTGTTGTTGGATGAGTACGAGATCTACAACCTGTCTCTGTTGCAACAACAAGTGGTCCTACTGCAGGTTACTCGCTGTTGCCATTGGAACAGCAACTAAGCGCAATATATTCCTTTTTAAATTTCCTCCTCCAACTAACAGAACACACAAACTCACATGGAGACCTACAGACAAAGATATTCAGACATAATTGGGGAGACTGTGGGGGAAGGTAGTCATGAGGGTGTCTTTGTTGGAGTTAACAACACCCCAATGGAGTCTTTAACAGAAAAGTTTGTTGGTCAAAAATGGGGAAATAATTTCGAAAGTAGTTCATTTTGATATTACTTCAGGTCAATCCCGTATTATAAAACAAACAAACATTTGAGCTCGAAAATAACAAAGTTCTGACTATAAATAACATTAAAAGAATAAGCACGAAGTATGATTATACATTCAAATAATAATAATACACCTTGCCTCTTCAATGCCTGCCTTGAAGAGGCAAGAAAACACCTAATCAAAATCTGTTGGTTATCATTACCAATCACAAAACCAATTTAATTCCCTTTCAAGGTGGAGGTTCATAGAGAGTGAGTCGAAGAAGAAGCAAGCGAAGCTGGTTGAAGTTTATGACGGCTTGGTGGTGTTGTCGGCGCGACTTGAAGAGGTTTCTGCCTGCATTGAAGAGGCAAGGGAAAAGTGGGAGACAAAGTGTGACAAGAAGGAATGGGGGGAAAGCCATGGGGATGAGAAGGGGGGAGGGATGGGTGGGTGGGAAAGTGTCACTTCTTGTGAGGAGGATCCACCTGAACCCCTCAAGGTTCAAATGCCTGTTGTTTTCAGATTGTATTTGTTTTTTTTTTGGAATAAGAAATTCTCTTCAAAAAAACATCAAAAACTGTTCAATCGAAGGCGTTGAGAGAAAAACTTTTTAAGGGGGAAGCAACAAAACTGGAACATATAAAGACAAACCTTGACATGATACAGAAACAATACCCACCCCAGCAACAAAAAATCGGTTATTGTTTAATATTTTCAAAAGGATTTCCGCTTTTTTGTTTGATGTTCTGTCAACACTTTGATGCATAATTTTTCCACAACTTAAGTGGAACAGTTGAAACTCACGTTTCCTTTGAACTTACAGACATCAAAACTGGCTGTGACGACACCAACAAGAAAATCAACAACGGCGACAAAAACAACGATAGCTACAACAACAAACACACGAATATCTTCATGCAACATCACAACACATCAACAGCTTTAGAGGCGCTCTTGGACGAGATGGAAGATGTGCTTAACTTCGAAGGTAATATGTCACTGTGGTTGTTTCTGTAGTTGTCTCTGTAGTGTTTCTGTGGTTGTTTCTGTGGTTGTTTCTGTGGTTGTCTCTGTGGTTGTCTCTGTGGTTGTCTCTGTGGTTGTCTCTGTGGTTGTCTCTGTGCTTGTTTCTGTAATTGTCTGTAATTGACGGTGGATGTCTGTAAATGAATGTAGTTTTATTGTACTTTCTTTGTGTTTGTTGTTTTGGTTGTCGTTGTGATTGTCCGTGGTTGTTTTAGTGAATGCTGTCTTTATTTTTCGATTTTGTCACTAGCTAAGTGTCGATCACAGACTGCTTCCAATAAATTAACATAAATTGGATATTACAAATAATAACACTGAAAATTCATCAAAAAACGTTAATTTTCAAAGGAAAGTTGAAGGAGGAGGTGACAAGAACAAGGAAGGTTGAAGCGATGGTGGAGCAAGGTTGGGAAGTGGTGAAGATTGGTGACAAAGAACAGTGGGAGACGTTGAGAGAGGTGATATGGTGGGAGGGTGGTTGGTGAGTGATATGGTGAGGTAGATGGCTTGTGGAAGGATGAATGAAAAGCTGGAGTGATGAGTGGAGGAGTTTGAGCGATAAATGGACCAAAGAGCAAGTGAAAGCAAAATGTTCGAAATGGTCGATATCGTTTGGAGTTGTTTGATTGGAACCGATAAAAGTCAAGAAAGTTCAAAAAAATTTGAAAAAATTATAATAATTTTTGACATTGTTATCAAATTTTCAAAAATGTTTAAGCCTGTTCAAGAATGTTTTATAAGATAATGTGCTTGTGTTTACCTGATTGACTTGGACCTCCGCAGAGCCTGCTTCTAAACTCCGTTTGGTTTGAGGTTGTTCGCGATGAAGAGTTAACAAGTCAAAAGTTCATTCACGAACACAACGATGAACAGGCGAACATCAAGGGGAACATGAACAAGAAGGAAGACTTGAAAGATATGTACGAAAGGCTGTCGAATGGCAAAGTGTGTGGAAGAATGAAGAAGAAACACGAAGAATGTGTGGAAGAAAAACTAAAAGTGAAGAAGGAGGTTGTTTAAAAGCATTGAAGTATACTATTTTCATGCCGTGCATCACCCTCACAACACAGACCGATAGGCTACTGGGTGAGTTGAACCGTCTGGTGGACGTGAGTGTGGAGTGTGACGAGGTGTTGAATAGATTGTCGTTGTGGCTGTCGCACGCGGACGAACAACTCAACCACCAAATCATCGAAACACCCACCCTCCCATCTCTTCTGTCCGTAAGTTGAAAACCCTTTTATGTATATTTAAATGCCGACTTCTTAAGCGTCTGACTAGGTAAAATAAAGACTATAAATGTTTTATGCATTGGTATTCTGGTGTTTGTTTGTAGTTGTATAGTTATGTATGTATTTAGTTGTATATGGATGTATATATTTAGTGGTTTTATATTGATATGTGTATTTTGTGTTACATTGATAACTTTACGGTGTGTTATTTTGACCAAACGTTCACTTTCAACCCCTCCTTCCCAACCTAACAGCCTTCTTCCAAAAACCACCCTTTTGCAAGCTACAGAAATCTGTTGAATGAACAGCTTAATGGAACAAGCAATAAGGTTATTGGAAAGGGATCTGGAACTATATGAAAGAGGTCAACAAAAATTTAATGAAAACTTTAAATTTTCAAAATTAAAATTGAAAAACAGAAATTGAAAAACTTTTTTTGAATACAGTCCTTCAAAAGAGAAATGGAGAAAAAAGAGAGGATGCTGGAAAAGGTGGAAAGAAGGATGGATGGAGTGAGAGGCACTTCTTACTTGCATGAGAAATGTCACTTCATGGCGGTGGTTTCCTTTTCATTGTTTCCACTGTTTCAAAAGTCTTTTATTCATTCTTTGAATAAATTAACTTAATTTCAATAAAATTAGTTTTTAAAAACGTAAATTCATATAATATAAAAACTAGTTCTCAATTCCTTCAAGGACTGATTCGATTATTCAATGAAAGAAGATAGTCAGACACCAAAATTGTTCAATGCACTAAAACCTATTTGCTAGATTTTTTGAGTTGAGACTTACGAATCATAAGGAATCTTAAAAACTCCACAATTTCACAAAACTCCACAATCCCATGGACCTACACACGGCTCCACGCGACTCCATGCATATCCATGCAACACCAAAAAACTCCACACACTTCCACACAACTCTGTACAACTCTACGTAATCTCATGTGACTCTGCGTAACCTCATGCAACTCTACGCAACCTTATGCGACTCCATCCAGGCCCAACTGAAAGAGGTGAAGGTGAAGTTCATGATGCTTCTGAGACCTCCAGGATTTGATGGCAAGCTGCAGCAAGTGGTGATTGAGTTGGGAGAGCTTGGAAGGAAACTGGAGGCGAATGGAGGAGTAAGTGAAAAGGAAGAAAAAATTGAGAAGAGAAATCAGTTTACAAGAGAAGAAGAGGAAAAGGGAGAAAAGATGGATGGATTGATGGGTGGAGGAACGGGAGAGGTGGATAGAAAGACAGCCATGATGGGAGGAGAGGAGGGGTTGATAAAAAAAAACAAAATGATGGGAAAGAATAAGGAGGAAGGGCTGTTGGTGACTTCATGGACGGAGGAGTGCATCAGGAAACAGTGCAACAAAACAAAAGTGAACTTAAATTTTGCTATTTTGTTTTAAATTCATATTTGGCTTTTAATTAAATTCATTTTTTTACTATACATTTTTGTTGCTCACGTGGTTTCATTGTTCGTCATAATATTACATTTGAATTAAAAAGGATCTGTTAGCTGACACCTTCCAAACCACATCTTTGTAGGACATATTCTCAAGGCTGAAGAATTTGAAAGGTGACATTGAAATGCTGATCAGACTGGGGAGGGTGATGGTAGAGGATGGAGGGAGGGTCGGTGTGGTGGAAGATACACTTGACTTTACCGAACGTCTCAACAACTTGAAGGCCTCCTTCAACAAACTTGGAATCGAGGTTGCATTGAATGAAAATCGAGAATGAAATTTAAAAAAAATTTTTATAATAATAAATACTAATGAATTTTAAATATTTTTAACCATTTTTTCCAAATATAAAAATTAAACTCTAGTTTGAAAAACATTGAATGAGATTTGGATGAGTATTGAAAGTGAGAATGGGTAGAAATTATGAAGAAAGAAAACATTTCAAACTAAGCATTGACATTGTTTGGCAGGTGACAGAGAAGAAGAAACATTTGGAAAAGTTGTTGAAAAAGAAGGAGGAGGTTGAGATGGTGATGTTGTTGTTGGAAGAAAGGTTGACTGAGATGGAAGAGCAGGTGGTGGAGTGTGATGAAGTTGATCCGGATATCCTTGAGGTTTGTTGGCGAGGTTGCTTTGACTATAGAACAAATACGAATAGTATTATAGTGGCATTAATCTTGTAAAGCTTCGAGACTGTAAGTATTTTGAAGGGTATTGGCACGGAAGGTCACTGTTGTGGTTGAAAAGGCAAATTGAATAGCGCTGAATAAAACAAAAAGAATAACATGAGAGTATTTAGATGCTTTTATTTGTTCCTAATCTTATCTAATCAGTGACTTTGTATAGCGCTTTTTAGTCTTTCACACAAGCGTTCCAAACCTTGGAGCACACTTTTAATCGATGTTGCCTATGTTCTAAAGAATTTTATCAATCCTCAACCCCTACAGCTGATGATAGACGAGCTTGATGGATTGAGAGAACGATTGACAACGACAGAAGGAACATTGGATGAGTGCAACTGCCTGCTCGGTGAAGGAGTGGTGGAAGAAGTGAAGAGAAGGTTCAAAGGAGCGAGAGATCGTATTGAAGAACTGCATGGAAAGCTGGTTGCTTTGAACTGTGGAAGCTTCAGAGTCGATGTGAGTAGGGTGTTCTCATTGAATGTTTCCATGGGGTGTTCATATGGGGTTTCCTCAAAGAGGATTTTCCGTAAAGGCACCCATAAAACTTTTCTACCGAGTTTTTCGCAAAAGGATTTTCTCACAGATTTCCAATAAATTTTGACTTATTTTTTTATCATTTTTATAATTTTTTCAAAAATATTATCAAAGTGGCATAACTCAATGACAAACATTTCCACTTTGTGCTTGAATCTTCCATGGTTTATCACAGCAACCATCATTTTCGCACACTAAAGCTTCCGAACGCTAATAAGCACACATCTCCTATGGTGATTAAGAAGCTTTAAAGGTTCATGCGCGTTAGTGAGAGTGAATGGGATGAGAGAGAAGAGGAAGTTTAATTGGAAAGTTGAGTAGCAACTGCGAGAGTGACTAAACGTTGAGTCACTGAGTTAGGTTTGCCGTTGTTGTTGTTGTATGTATGTTGTTTAGCTTAAGCGCATGAGGATAGTCCTCAGATGCGCTATGTTGTTGTTGTTGTTGTTGTTTCAAATGATTTAATTGAAAAAAAAAGATCTCTAAATTCAAACTACTTGCAATAAAAATGCGTTTTTTTCATAAATTGCGTTTTGAGAATCTTTGAAACATAGTAAGTTTAACATCGCCAATACTTTCAGTTTTCAAAAAGCATTTGGAACATCGAGCTGAACGACTTAAACGGGAGCGATACAAACAACACCAACAGAAACAACAACATCAACAAAACTCATAAAATTTCTACCATCAACAACAACCTTAGCAACAAAATAAAAACAAACAACAACATCGACAGCAACAAAACTATCAACAGCAACAACAAAATCAAAAAAAACACCAACAAACACAGCAACAGCGACAACCCAACATGCAACAACAACAACAATAGCACCAGCTCTACCAACGCTAATTCACCAGGTGTTTCTCATCCAGATAAGACCATCCAGCCTCATAAAAGTACAACTATAAAAGATACATTGTCAAATTCCACAGTCTTCAGCATGGATTGCAAAAAAACAACACCCCCAACCTTAACAACACCAGCTACACCAGAAATACCAACAACAACAACAGCAACTACAGCTTCGAAGACAACAACAACAAAAATTTCAACAGCTTCAACAGCGGCGACAACAGCAGCAACATTTGATGACTTATACAACAAGTACAAAAGTGTCAAAAGAAGTCTGCCATCCCTGCTTCGATTCGTTCTCGAGCCTGACGTCTGCTGCGACGACAACTATGGGGAAGAAGGTAATGACGATGCAAATGTTGGTGGTGAAGAAGACAAAGGCAATGAGAGTGATGATGATGATACTGACGGAGGGGAAGGAGGAAGAGTTGTGACTGCCACTCAACAGCTGAAAAGGTTACGACGATGTCTTGTGAACCTTGAGGTGGGTTGTATGTGGTGGATGGTTAAGAGAGGTGGTGGTTAGTGGTGGTGGTTGGGGGTGGTGGTTGGGGGTGGTGGTTGGGGGTGGTGGTTGGGGGTGGTGGTTGGGGGTGGTGGTTGGGGGTGGTGGTTGGGGCTGGTGGTTGGGGGTGGTGGTTGGTGGTGGGTGGTTAAGGAAGATGGTGGGTAGCTAAGAGAAGTGGTGGTTGGTGGTGGTGGATGGTAAGTGGGTGGTTGATGGATGTATGATGGTTGATGGACGAGTGAAGCTTAAATGATGGGTTATGGTTGGTCGATGGGTGAGTGATGGTTAGTGGGTGGATGATAGTTAGTGAGTGGGCTATAGTTGGTGGGTGGGTTATGGTTGGTGGGGGGCTAGTGTCAGCGGCGGTGGCTTAATAATGGGTGGTTGGTGGTGGCCAGTGTTGGCTGGTTAGTGGTGGCTTGTGTCTTTGCTTGAACACATATTTTCTAGTTTCAAAAACTGCTGTCGCTCGAAGCAACCATAAAAAATTGTAAATCTTAATCTACCCACATTAATACCTGCTAAAATACTTAAAGTTGAATTTAGTTTTGTGTACCTGAGTTTTTCTTGGTTCTGTGTGAAAAGGATTCTCTTTCAAAATTCATATCTTCACCATCATCATCTTCGTCATCATCATCTTCGTCATCATCATCTTCGTCATCATCATCTTCGTCATCATCATCTTCCTTTTTTTCATCATCATTATCTCCATCATCACCATATACATCATCATCATATCTACCTTCATCATATTCGTCATCATTATTTTCATTATTTTCCCAATTTCTTGAAACTTCAAGCATACAGCCACAGAAGCTCTCTGTAAAAATAACCTTAACTCTTCAAGGTTCTCAAAGGAGCAATGGAAGAGTGCTGTGGAAACAAAAGAGACTTGTTGAAGGAGGTGGAACAAGGTGTGGAAAGATTGCACTACCTGGTTGAGGTTAGTTGAAACGAGTTGAATGTGAAAGTAAATGGAACATATGGAAGTGGTTGGTTGGCTGGTTGATCGGTTGGCTGGTTGATCGGTTGGCTGGTTGATCGGTTGGCTGGTTGATCGGTTGGCTGGTTGATCGGTTGGCTGGTTGATCGGTTGGCTGGTTGATCGGTTGGCTGGTTGATTGGTTGACTGATTGATTGGCTAGTTTTTTGGCTGGTTGGTTAGTTTCTTGGCTGGTTGGTTTGCTGATTGATTGAATGGTTGATTGGTCGGCGAATCGAATGATTGGTTGATTATTTGGTTGGTGGGAATATTCATGATTTTGATTTTTTTAAATTTGTTTCACAAGGCGCTTACTGCTTTCAAAAAAAAAGAAAAAGCTATCCTACCAACTCTCAACAAAGTTGAACAACAACTCAACTACTTCACAAACAACATCCTCACCACTACCACCACCGTCAACGACGATAACAACAACATTATTTCCACCACCTCCAACAACAACAATAAAATTAACAAAGAAAACTATACCAACAACAACAATAAAATTGACAAAGAAAACTCTACCAACAACAACAATAAAATTAACAAAGAAAACTCTACCAACAACAACAATAAAATTAACAAAGAAAACTCTACCAACAACAACAATAAAATTAACAAAGAAAACTCTACCAACAACGACAATCCAAAACAAAATCTCAGAAGGCATTTGAAGCAGTTGGAGGTTTGTGTTGCTCTTCTTCAACACCAAAAGTCAATTTGGCATTTTTCTTTCAAACTAATCTCCGCTGATGGATTGATTAAAACTCTCCAAAGAAACACCCTTCAACAACGACCTCTTTAACATCACAGTTGAACAGACAGACTCTGGTTAAAGCTGAACGCGAATGGAAAGATAGAGAGAATAAGCGACAAAAGCTCGAAAACGACAGGAAGGAAACGACTGACGATAAAATAAATGAAAGAATTTCGGTGTTGTTGCAGGAACAAACAAAGAACATCGACGACAGGTCACGTGTTTCCAACAAACATAACTTCCACCTTTGAATAAGTATTTATTTTTTCATCACTTCTATGGTAATGTTGTCAATGGCAAAACACCCGTATAAATAATATGTTGTAAACACCCGATCAACATTGCAACAAAGCGAAAAGTTTTTCAACATTCTTACATTGCAACATTTCGTTCAATATTGCAACGTTTTTTTTAAACATTGCAACATTTTTTTCTAACATTGCAACATTTTTTTCTTACATTGCAGCATTTTTCTCAACACGGCAATCTCTGTTTCAACAACGAAACCTTTCGTTCAAAATTCCACCACAGACTTTCAGCCTTGAGTGAAAGACTGCAACAAACAAGAAGACAGCTGGTGCTGCACACTCTGCCCCACAGCACCACCATGCTCTGCAGTAAGCCCCCCTTCACACCCTAGTGGTCTCCATTGAACGAATGTGTTTTTCATGTTCTCTATTGAATCAATGGACTCTTCATTGATCAACTGGTTAATTTCATTACACTAAATCATATTGTTGTTTTTTTCAATTCTTTTCCATTGAACTGAAATGGAAATTCAAGTTTGTGTAGTGAAGTGTGATATATGATGGGAGGGCTTTATGAAATACAAAACTCGATGTAGAAACGGTGGAGTTACCATGGCAACGTTCCCAAGTGGAAGAAACAGGAGTGCCTTACTACATCAAGTTGTTCTTGTTGTGGTTTTCATAACCATTGTTGTTGTTATTAGTGTTGTTGTCGTTGTTTTTATAACCATTGTTGTTGTTGTTGTTGTTTTTATAACTACTGTTGTTGTTATTAGTGTTGTTGTTGTTGTTTTTATAACTATTGTTGTTGTTATAAGTGTTGTTGTTGTAGTTAAATCAATTTCTTCAATGCATTTGGAAAATTCCTTCCGTTCATGGTTCTAAGGCGTTCCCAGAAGAACGTTTTTACTGGCCGCTGAGTAACTCTACCACTCTAACGTCTGTTCTTTACTTGAATTGACACTTTTTACAACTTACCTCTGAGCATAGACAGGAATCAAATCTTCAGCTCCACGAGAAACACGTGAAGCCGTTATGCTACAGCCGCAAACTATGTAGCCAATGTTGTTGCCGGTATTTCTGTTGCTGGTATTTCTGTTGCTGGTATTTCTGTTGCTGGTATTTCTGTTGCTGGTATTTCTGTTGCTGGTATTTCTGTTGCTGGTATTTCTGTTGCTGGTATTTTTGTTGCTTATTTTTGTTTCTCATTTTTGTTGCTTGTTCAGTTATGTTGCCTCAATGTTTTTTTGCTGGTATTTGCTGACGACGTTGTTTAAAAGTAATGTGTGCAAGAAACGCATCGATGCACCACCACAGCCACAGCCAAGAGCACACGCAATGGCAACATCCCATCTTCATGCAGCTGTTCAAAGAAATGGGTGAGTGATGAGTTGATGGTGATGAAGACAACGACGAGTTCATGGTAGTGATAATGAAGATGATGCTGTGGATGCTGAGGGTCATGAGAATGATGAGAGTGTATCTGAAAACACTCGATCACACAGAGAAACATTGTGAGGTTCGCTACTCAGCCTACAGAATGGCCTTGAAGATGAGAATGTTGCAAAAGGCAGTGTTGTGTGAGTTGTTTTTTTTGTTTTTTTGTTGAGGTTGTGTTAGTTGTTACTGTTGTTGTTTATTGTTAACTATATTTATATCTTTCTTTTTGCGTTCTTGTTATAAACGTGTCGTTAGTGTTGTTGCGGTGTATTGGTAATACAAGCATGTCCGCAACAACGTTAGCTACAGAAAGAACACACGCTTCCTCCTTTCAGTTCACAGGGTGTCAACCAGGAGGGTGTTAGAGGTGATAAAGAAATTTGTGATGTTTGAGGGGGAAGATGAAGAGGTGTTGAAAGTGCTAGCCAAGTTTGAAAGCTTCACTGGTGGTGGTGGTGGTGGTGGTGGTGGTGGTGGTGGTGGTGGTGGTGGTGGTGGTGGTGGTGGTGGTGGTGGTGGTGGTAGTGGTGGTGGTGGTAGTGGTGGGGGTGGTGGTGGTGCTATTAATAGAGTTGGTAGAAGGAGTGGTACTGGGGGTGATGGTGACATGTACAGAGTCGGTTACAAAGATGAAAGGGGTAGAAAAAATAGCCTGGTTTTTTCAAGTGTTGGTTCCATGAGTAGTGAAAACAACAGACCCACAGAGGATGAAAAGGCTTCAACGGACGTTAGCAGTAGGAACCACAAGGACAGAGGTTATTATAATGTTACCGAATGTCGCAAGTTGATAAGCAGGTGTTTGGATAGCGATGATGATGATGGAGACGAGGAGGATGATAGTGGAGAAGGCGATGAAGGTATGTGTCGAAAAGGGAAAAATAGTGATGGGGGTGTTAAAATAAAAAATGACAAAATAAAAAACAATAAAAATAAAAATAAAAACTACATTGAAACTATTGGGAAAAATATGATTAAAGAGAACGAAAGACAAAAACAACGTGCCGTACATGAATCCGACCGAAACAAAAAGAAAGACAATCACAGCAATAACAATAACAATAAAAACAATGACAATAACAACAATAATAACACTGCCAATGGTAGTAACAACAACCATAACAACAGCGTACTCCATAAGAGTGTTGCGGTTGAGCTGTTTGTCAATTGCTTGAGTGAATGCTTCGACAGGTGAGAAAATGAACTTTCAATAAACATCAATTTATGTATATTTATGTACGCACTTTTGAGATTGAATTTCAGTTTTGAAAACCAAACTCGCTTTGGAACTCATAACTTCTTTTAAAATTTAATTTTTCAGACCTCAAATCTTTTTTTAAACTGCAGTTTTAAAAATGGTCACGTGGACAAGTTGTCTGTGCATGTCTTCCTCGTCATTCTTTCTTGCGCGCCCTCTGTCGACCTCAAGCACCAAGGTTTGTGGATGTCATTAAGCTTTTTTTATGCAAAAAACATTTTAAGTGATTTTGCGGTTTATTTTTTAAATAATTTTTTTCAAAATAATTTTTTTGAAATTATTTAAAGCCTAAAATTATTTGCAGCTCTGTTGAGCTTGATCTCGCAGGAATCCGTCTCTCAACAACAATCCTTCCTCGTTTCTTCCACCCTTTCAACCACCACCGCTCCCATCCTCCCCCCTTCGTCTATCTCATCTTTTCCACAAACAACACCACCAGTAACCATATCAACAACACCACCTGTAACAATGCCAGCAACAACAACAACCCCAACAACAACAACTTCAAAAACTACAAAGCGATCTTTATCGTTACCACCGCTTGTAACAAACGCAACAACAGCAAATGCTACTATGACAACTACACCGTTGCAACTGAAGCAAGTGTTGCGAGCCTTGTTGCAGCTGCCGGCACTGCTGGGGGAGGGGGCGAGCTTCAACTCCGATGACGTCACTCCCCTGCTTGAACAATGCCTCAGCAAGGTGTTGCATGTTGCGTGTTGCTTTTTACGTGTTGACTCTCGTGTTTTGCATGTTGAAAATAATGCAACAGTACATTACCTTAAAACAAGTTAAAAATAAATGAATAGAACGAAATAAATGACTGAAGAAATGTCACAAAAGCATGAAAACCAGACAACTCTGAATTTCCAAATAACGTTTTCCACCACCAAAAGTCGAAGGACCAAGAGGTCATTGACAACGAGACGATACTGGAATGGTTGAGACGGGAACCTGAGGTGCTGGTGTGGTTGGGGGTGGCGTGGAGGGTGGGTGTGGCGGAGAGAGCAACACACGCCATCAAGTGCTCTTTGTGTCACACTGCGTCGTTCCAGGGCCTTCGGTGAGTAGTGGAGGAGCTGAGGGATCAGGAATTTAATTTTATTTTTTAATAAAATTTATTTTAAATTATAGAAAATTAATTTTATCAAAGAAAACTATTTATTATTTTGTTCGTGAAAGAAGAGGTTTTGTTTTATAGTCGCTTTAACTTGAGATATTCATTTCCACGTGGGTGTGGTATATTGTCTCAAATGTTTTAGTTATTTTAAACATTTTTATTCAAATATTTATAATAATAATAATAATAATAATAATAATAATAATAATAATAATAATAATAATAATAATAATAATAATAATAATAATAATAATAATAATAATAATAATAATAATAATAATAATAATAATAATAATAATAATAATAATAATAATAATAATAATAATAATAATAATAATAATAATAATAATAATAATAATAATAATAGTAATAATAATAAAAATAATAATAATAAGATTAATAATAATAATAATAATAATAATAATAATAATAATAATAATAATAATAATAATAATAATAATAATAATAATAATAATAATAATAATAATAATAATAATAATAAATAACACTTTTTTACAGTTATCGTTGTTTGAAATGTTTCACCTTCAACTGCTGTCAACAATGTTTCTTGAACAGCAGCAACAAGAGCAGCTACAACAACAACAAACACAGCAACCTCCATCCAATGCAGGAGTATTGGACCAATGTAGGGCATACAAACTTTACAGTCATCTTTGCCCTACTTTTTGAAAATCAAATGTTTTGTACAACGGTTTATTTAAAGTTTATTTTGTTTAAAATATGAACTCATTCTTATAACATTTAGGTTTATATATTTTTTTCACATATACCACACTAAACCATACTTAACTATACGACTTCATACCACACCACACCACACCACACCACACCACACCACACCACACCACACCACACCACACCACACCACACCACACCACATCACACCAAACCACACCAACCCACACCAAACCACGCCAAACCACACTCCACCACACCACACCACACCAACCCACACCAAACCACGCCAAACCACACCCCACCACACCCCACTACACCACACCACAGACAGGCACCATGGAAGATTTAAAGGGGCTCCCATCCATCTTGAGAAACAGACTCCGCTCCAAAGAGGCCCTCAAACGACAACGAAAACTGGGTAGTTCTTTCTTCCTCCTTTTCATTCATTTTTTTTCTTTATTTCTTTATTTCTTTTTTTTCTTCTTTCATTCCTTTCTTCCTTTCTTCCCTTTTTTCTTCCTTCTTTCCTTCCTTCCATCCATATTTGCTTATGATACGCAACGTATCATTAACCAATTAATGTTTTAATTTTTTATAAGATTTTAATTTACCGTTTTTGATAATATATTTTAATTCTCATTATAAACATAGAAGTTTCATTTTTCATAATATCTCTGCATTCTTTAATGTTACCATCTCTATACATTTTCCTTATGGCGTCACACATCGAGCCTCATACAAGTCACAGCAACCACACGCAGCGTATCTTCCCACATCACACGTGGCAAGGCGAGGTAGCGTAGAAGAGGATGGAAAAGTGGAGAGACAAAATGAAAAAACCATGGATGGTGGAGTGGTAGATGGAAGAGAAGAGAAGAAGGAAGGAAGTTCTGGAGTGGTTCACGAAAGAGGAAGAACAAGAACTACTAGGAGCAGCCTCATGAGGGAGACCTGCTCCAATGAAGATCATAAAAAGGTACATGGCAGCAGGAACTTCAGCGTGGGAGGGGAGAGAAACAGCAGAGAATCTTCCGTTTTTCGTAGGTTCTTCCAACGATCCACCTCCATGAAGAATTTGAACAATAAGGCGGTGGTGAATACTGCGAACACTGCAAAAAAATCGACCGCTGAGCACGCAGTTGTTTGTGAAGGAGTGGAGGTTGAGAAAATCAGGGGTGGTGTTGGCAAGAGAGATCCTGATGAGAAGAACTCGAGAAAATACCACACAGTCGCCAGGTGTCTAGTGCGCAATTTATTTATCATATTTTGAAATTTTTTTTTTCTTCAATTTTAGTTTTTCAACTTTTCATACAATTGTTCACACGCAGGTTTAAGTTTGACCACACCGCCAAGCAAAAAAAGCTACAAAACGTGTTCGTTGCGAGTTTTGGGCGCTTTTTATAATTAATTTCCCACTTGTTAAATACCAAAACACCATTTGGTGCAATTTGCCATACGACTTTTGAAACAACATCATAAGCAGCCTCAAAAGAGTTATTTTAATATTTTAAAAGAAGTCTTCAACCTTTTAAAACAATATTACTGCAGATTAACCATTATCATTCAATGGACACCCAGGTTTTCTGACAGTGCTGCTATGACTGCCGATCACAACACCCAAACAAATGTTAAAGAGAATATCTACGCCCGTGAAGGGGAAGAAGATGACGATGATGGAGAGTAAGAAATCCAACTTTTTGAATCAAACTTTAAACTTAAGCTTTAATGTATATTTTAAATTTTATTTTTAACGGGGTTTCCCCCCCATGACACCTAGACTCACTTTTGTCACACCTCCCTCTCAGCGTCAGTGAACATGTCTTGATCGCTCAATACAGCAGAATGCTTCAGAAACAGTGCAAAGAGAACGTGGTCCGTGATGACCTGAACCATTGTTTAATAATTTTTTAAACTTAATATATTTTGTTTTAGATTTATCAATCAACATGAACTAAAACCACATAACCGTACAAAATACAGCCATACAAACGCACACACATACAAATAAAAAACCATACAACCACACAGCACTACAGTCCTTTGAGTCTGATGTTGCAACAACAACTAATGCATAAACAACAACTCCAAACAGCCATTCAACTTCTCAACCAGGAAAATAGGTGTTGTCTTTCATTCATTTTCATCAGTGTTTTTATTTAGTTTTTATAAACTTCATTTTTTCAAATGACTTTCTCCATCATCCAGTACATCACCACCTTCTGTTGTTCTTTACTCTCGCTATTCTCTATAAAACTTGAAGCTATGGAATAACCCTCAGGGCCCTAATGAAAGAATACAATGAGATGAAGAAGAAGAAAGAAAGAGCTGGAACCAAAATCATGTATTAAACTTATATAAAAATATCAAACGTTGTATGAAGTGTTGATTTGAAACTTAATTCATCTATGGTGGTGATGGAAACCAGCTATGTTAACCTGCAACCACAGCGACAATGGCTACAGTAGTTTGCAGCGTGAACGGATCGAAAGACGTTTGAAAGGGATGGAGATAAAGAGTAAGAAGATGGAGGAGATGATGATGATGCTTAATACACAAGTGTGTGCTTTTGAAAAAAAAAATAAATTATAATTTTCGCATTTATCACCAGGAGATTTTTTTCTGTCAATTTATTAACAAACTAAAATTGTTCTAGACTTCATCCATGGCTTCGTTTCATTTAACGCCACACTTATTTTTCACCACACTCTACAGGGCTGCTCAGAGAAGGGTTCAAGAGTGGTGGTAGGCAGCTGGAAAATGGGTCAAACTCAATCCTTTTCTTCTTTATCTTCCATTCCCCCTCCTCCATTCATGCCACACAATGGTAATTGAGGCTTTTTACTAGCAAATGAATCATTTTTTAAAGAATTTTATCTCATCTAATCCAACGCGCAATTTATCACAAAGGCGCTCTCATGGAAATGGTTTTACTTCCCATGGGCTAGTAATCTATAAAATTAATCAAACATGAGAGCTATTGAAAAAAATTGATAAGTTTTAAAAATATCCTTTTTTTCAAAATTTGAAAATTTCAGTTTTATCATATTTAATTTTTCAATTTTTGAGCAGGTGATTCTGATGCTAGCAGAGAAGTCAGCTCAGAAGTCAAAAAGATGCAAGCGGAAGAAAAACGAAGCAAACTATCAGATGGAGATGATGACGTTTTTAACAGTAAGAGTAGTAAGAGCAAAAATTCGAACAGCTTGGACAAGCAAACCCAAGTATACGACAAAAAGTCCAACTACTATTACACAAGCAATCTTTAAAAGTGTAATTTGGTGGCTGAATCAGTGCCTTAATGCTTTCGACGGTATATAGAAGTATTTAGCCTTGTGTCTTTTCTAAGTTTTTGATGTACCTTTTTGAACAGTTCTCTTGAAGCATTAGTTTATAATTTATGGATGGTAAAATACTTTCGTTGAGTTCTGTTCAGATGCTGGTATCCAAGTCCAAATGCAACTTGATTGAGATGTAACCAAGTGAGTTTAAGTGAGCTTTGAGTTGTTTTATTAATGTTTCTAAAAAAATTGTTACTTTCTATGCAAAAATGTGTAATGTTTTTTTAAATCTTTTAACAAGTCAATTTCAACAATAATTTTAAAGAAATATTGCTTTTTTTAATTCCGTTTCAACGTTTCGTTTTTATTCAAAGTTTTTTCTCCACGTAAAATTTTGGCATTCTATCTTGTATAAAAATGCCCCAGAGTGGGTTATATGCAATGTGTTGAAAAATGGAAAAAATATACGAATGGTCCATAAATTTTATCTTTATCAAACTTTTAAAAACAAATTAAAGTTATAGTAAATCGAGAAACTGAGATACTCAAAAAATGTGTACATTAGTCTTTTCAAGAAATTCATAATTCTCAGTGTTTTAAATGTTCGCCTAAGTTTTCATCTGCGTCTGCGTATAACATCATCTCTAGGGTGGATTTTTTCGTGACTGTAGGTTAAGTGAAATAAATGGCCAAAGTCAAACAAGGTTACGTCAAGAAATACGGAAGTTTGTTAAACCATCATTCATTGGCATTTTTTTAAACCATTAAGTATTCATTATTTTAACTAGACGCAAAGTTTTGTTAGCATTTTTTATTTTTTTAAACATTTTTCATGAATTTTTTTTTGTTTATTTGTTAAAGAAATACTTTTTTTGCAGAGTCGTTATTTGAATCTTGGCACAAGGTGTTTTTAGAGTTGGACTCTGATGGGGTACTTAGCTGGCATAAGCACAAGGACAAGAAAAAGTCAGGAGAGATTCATTTGAAGGTTTTTGAATGCTTGTTGATTGTTGTGAAGCTTCATTTATTTATTCGAAAGCTATTTTTTCAATCAAACAATCTGAAGGCTATTAATTCTAAAGCAAAAGAATTCCACCACAGAGCACCCATGAGTACTTCACTATAGGATCATACTGCAGGGCTATTCCACACAGTCCAGACCTCCCTTCCAATGGCCGTCTCGACTACATGTTTGCTTGCCCTGATAAACCAACCAAAAATAGCAAAGTCCATTTCTTCTTGTGTGAGAGTGAACATGATTTCAGGTGAGGAAAAGTGTATGGGAAGCTATATTTGGTTATATAAAGTTACAAGCCATGAAGGGGCTTTAAAAGAAACAGGAACTTTCATTTGTATTACCAACTATTCTCCAGTGAGTGGATCAATGCCATTGTCAATTTTGTGAGTGCTCTTTCAAAAGCTTCCTTTGAAGATAATTTAAAATAATAAACAGCATGATGAGTTTAATTGTTGGTGAAACTGTTGAATTGTTGAAAAAAGTTTTGTTTTACTTGAATTTTATATTTGATGATGTAATGATTATCATCCAGTTTCCCACCGCACCAGTGTCCAATGAGAACAAGCCACCTCAACCCACTCTTGGTCACAGTCCTTATTCACCACCAGCACACTCATCCTTCCCTCCAACTCAGCCACCCACTAACCCATACAATCAACCAACCACTCCCTACCCTCCCACAAAGCCTCCAACACAGCCATCAGGTGCATTAGGAATAGGATTTGAAAACTTAATTAGTGAGTTGACGTTTTGGTCATTTGAAGCTGTTATCTTGTTTTGTTTCAGTATTTTTGGTAAAAGATCATTTTTAATTATGAAAATTAGTTGAAAAAATTGTTTGAAATTTATTCAGTTTGAAAGAGTGTGAAATTTCAGTTTTTCTATTTGAAAGTTTGAAAATCACTCAATCACTACAGTTTCACCATCTCCAGCTGCCCAAGCAAGTTACCCTCCTCAACAACCAATCTATTCTGTGCCCCATCATCCACCTTTCTCAACACAACCACCACCACCATCCCACTACCAAGCACCTACTTCTTATGCGCCTAACCAACCACCATATCAACCCCCTCCAAACCAACCACCCTATCAATCTCTTCCCACCCAACAACCTCATCAGCCGCCTCCAACTCAGCCACCATATCAGCCACCTTATCAACCACCGCTAAACCAACCCGCTTACCAGCAATCAACAACACACCAACCTTACCAGCAACACCAACAATATTCCTACTACCCACAACAAACCTACTCCACCAATGCACCACCCGCCATTCAGCCACAACAGCCAACTTACCCATACTACACTCCCAGTTTGTACTTTGTCTTATATTTATCGTTAATTAAACTTTCATTTATTTTTATTTAAAAAAAAAACTTAGCTTTCTCGCGATATAACACAGTTTTCATTTCGACTGATTTCGTTCACTGTAGCTATTGTTATCTTTATACTCTATTCCACAAAAGTCATTATCACCCACTAGATCAGCCTCCTCAGCAAACGGTTATAGTGAAAGATAAGAAGAAACACGGCACAGGAGAGATGGCTGCAGGTTGTGATAAAACCGTATAAAAGTTAATTTTTGGAATAATTTTCGAAGAAAAGATTCAAAAAATGGTGTAAGGCATCTAAAATCGACGTTGAAGTGATGATAGTGTAATAAACAACGATAACACCATAGGAGTTTTGGGGGGTGCAGTGGCTGGATATGCAGCAAGCAGGATGTTTGGAGGATGGGGTGGAGGATGGGGTGGAGGATGGGGAGGAGGGTGGGGTGGGGGGTGTGGGCCCGGCTGGGGCATGGGGCACAGATGGGGATCATGGGGGTCTTGGAGTTCCAACTCATGGGGCTCAATGTGCAGTTGGGGTTCATAAAAGCATCGTTTTATTTTTTGCTCCACTATTTTTTCATCGTTTTCATTGGCTTTTCTCTGTTCTTCCATGTATTGAGCTAGGCTCTCATAGAGTGTAACTAGCTCAATGCCAAAGTTAGAAAATTTCATGATTTTTCTTTTTTACAATCCTCAATTAGAATTTTTTTACTAATTTATTTATGTTTTTGCTCAAGATATTTTTGACCTTTTAACTGTTCTGTTTAACATTGGAGTTTTGATTTGAAACTTTAAATTATTCTTTTTTCTGAAATTAAACTAAAAACTCTCAAATTTTTGACCTAATAAAATAATAAGTGAGGCCCAAAAGCCGATACTTCTTGTTGATTATGTGTGAAAATTAATTAAACGCGGTTAGTCGATGAACCAAAAACCCAAATTATTATTTTATTGTTTGTGGGACGAAATTTTCCGAAAATACCTTTTAAGCGATTAAAATTCATAAATGTTATTTCGAAAATCTATAAATTTATCAGTTCTATCACGGACATTTTTTAATTGAAAAGTCGAAGTATTTGTTACAGAAAGCAGCTTTTTATGCAGTTTCAAACATTTCAAAATCACAAAAGGTTACCTAGAAGTAATGAAGCTGAATCTTTCAAACTGTTATTAGGTCACTAGTTGAGCTTTGTTACAAGCAATTGCCAGAAAGAAACCTCAGGCAAAATGTCCAAGCCTGCCAACTCCTATTCCAGACAAAGTTCGTTACAATTCCGGAAATTTAGCCGCAACGATGTTCATTGTTTCCAGTCTGACGTAATCATATCAAATGACGAGTTGATGTAGATGACCTTATAAACAAATAAATCAATTCAACCCTAAAAGCAATTCAGAATCTTCTCTACTGAAATTATTTACAGGCAGGGACTTCAGCAAGATCACCACGGTGGTGGCCACTCCAGTGGGACAGGGCCATGAGCGACCGCAAGAACTTTGTTACACGGAGGCAAGGCTGATTGGGAATGGCTCATTTGGGGTAGTGTACAAAGCTCTACTGTGCCAAAGCAACCAGATGGTGGCGATCAAAAAAGTTTTGCAGGACAAGCGTTTCAAGGTCAGTTGAGATTCCTGATGTTTTTAATTATTTTATGTTTCTGTATAACATTTTTTTAAACACTTTTTACTGGTGAGTTTAATGCTGCCATCAGAACCGTGAGTTGCAGATAATGAGGAAGCTGGACCACACGAACATCATCAAACTGCTTTTCTTTTTCTATTCTAGTGGTGACAAGGTTGTTGGCAGTTCTTCAACAATTTTTAATCATAGCACAAAGATTTTAATTCACTTGCAAAAATATAATTTTATATAGATTCATTTTTTCAATTGTTTGAACTGAACTAAATGATCTGACAGAAAGATGAGGTTTACTTGAATTTGGTGATGGAGTTCATTCCGGAGACGGTTTACAGGGTCGCCAGGCACTACAACAAGAACAAACAATTTGTTCCTTTTCTGTATATCAAGGTAGGGCAGTATCAAAAGCTTCATCAAAAGGAATGATTACACTTAACACTTTAACCACCCTCCAGTTGTACATGTTCCAGCTCTTCCGATCACTCGCCTACCTGCACAACAAGGGCATCTGCCACCGAGACATCAAGCCCCAAAACCTCCTTCTCAACCCTGAGAATGGAGTTCTCAAGCTGTGTGACTTTGGCAGGTCTGTTGCTCCCTTGCACCCTTCACCTCCAATGCTCATCAATTTTTACTTTGTTCCATTAAAAAAACTCATTATATCATTTTTGATTTTTCTTTATTATTTTTATCATAAGTTTTTTCATCTTTCAACTATTTATATTTGTATTTTCATCTTCATCAAGTGCCAAACAGCTGATCAAGGGAGAATCAAATGTGTCCTACATCTGTTCAAGGTTACATAACGTCATAAATTGGCTTCAAACATATATCATCACTTTAATATGAAAGCTGGTGATGACAACGATGATGATGATGATGATGATGATGAGGATGATGATGATGATGATGATGGCCACACAGGTATTACAGGGCTCCTGAACTCATCTTCGGAGCAACAGACTACACTCCTCGCATAGGTGAGTCAGTGACACTTCATCCCATTGCGCCACACTTCACCACCTTCATTCCATTGCACCATGTCACTCATACCTCCTCATACCACTCCCTCAATTATACCCAAGTCATTTTGGTGATACTACAAACACCACCACTTTATCAGATGTGTGGTCGGCTGGGTGTGTGATGGCTGAGTTGATGTTGGGACAGCCTATATTTCCAGGAGACAGTGGTGTTGATCAGTTGGTTGAGATTATTAAGGTGAGTCTTTATTGTTTAATTTGGTTGATGACTTTTCACAAAATTATAGCTAATCATCAACACATACATTCACATACACCAAACACATCCACACACACACACATACACACACAGGTGCTGGGCACACCAAGCAATGAGCAGATCCGGGAGATGAACCCCAACTACCAGGACTCAAAGTTCCCTCAGATCAAGGCACACTCTTGGGCTAAGGTACACCCACACCCTCACCTTTCACACTCAAACATCCACCCATTCCCGCACACCTCTCATCACTGCCTTCCACTCTCACATGACCTCCATAAGGGCCATTGAAAAACTTCACACCTCACCTTCCTCTTCCACCACACAGGTGTTCAGACAACGCACTACCCCGGAAGCCACCCAAGTAAAATCATCGCTTTTATATTACAACTTTATTCCTTTTATTTTTTTAATCATATTACCATTTTTCGAATTTTAATTTTTTAGGTAATTAATTTTTTCGTTTTAAGTTTCCATAACTACCATTATTCATAATTCAGTTAATAAAGTTTTTTTTTCTTCAAATTTTATGCTTTTCACTCGCAACTCTAACCCTGTCCTGCAAGTTTGTGTCTCAGTTGTTGGAGTATACACCGTCGAGTCGTTTGTCGCCAGTGGAGGCGTGTGCCCACACCTTCTTCGATGAACTTCTCGATCCCAACACAAAGTACTCGGCTGGAAAGAGCCTTCCTCCACTCTTCAACTTCACCCCACAAGGTTTGGTGTGGTGTGGTCTGGTGGGTTATAGTATGGTGGGATGTGGCGTGGTTTGGGGGGTTTTAGTGTGGTGTGGTGCGGTATGATGTAATGTGGTGTGATGTAGTTTGGTGTGGTGTGGTATGATGTGATGTGGTGTGATGTAATTTTGTGTGTTGTGATGTGGGGTGTGATGTTGTGGAGCTGTTTGGTGGCTGATGGCTCGATGATGTGGTGTGGTTTGGGACTTTGATGAGATGGTGTGTTGATGTTTGAGGCAGTGACGTGATGGTCAGGTGCTGAAATTACTGGGGAAGTTGCATATACTCAGTTAAACACACGTGTTGCAACTATCCACAGAATTGTCCCTCAACTCTCGAATCAACGGAAAGATGCTCTCTACAACTTCAACGACCACTACTACCGCCACTACCACCACCTCCAAAGCCACCATCGCCACCACAACCTCTACAGACAACCACGCTGCTTCAGGAGCCACCGCTAGCACCCATCCCTGATATTTTGCAGTCCTTCTTTTTTTTTCATTATTTCATTGAGGAAATTTTTATTTTTTTGGAGTATTCGAAATTGTTGTTCATCTCGATCCCTCAAATGGAAATATTAGAGGTACATTTTGTAAAATTTTTGACTGATATTATTACTTTGCCAATTTCTCGAAATCAACTAGGCTCTTCAATTCTAATGCTATCTTCACTTTCGAAATTCGTATCATCTTCATGTCCTATAAGTTTCGTTTTTTCATTCAGCTTCCATCTGTATAGTTGCACCACTACTACCACACGTCTCAATACCCCGTTTCGACCAGCTCCACCACTACAGAATGCCATCTCAGTTGCTGTAAAGCACGTCTCACCAATTGATTGATGTTCAAGACACACCCACATTCGCCTCTTCCCACCCATTCACCCATTACACATCATCCAACAATCCTGTATAGTCCACGGTGAATCCCACAATTATTGTGAGGAATTAATTAAAATTTCGAAATGCAGTTTGGCTTAGGAGGTTAGTTGGCATTCTTGAATATCAGGCTGTCTTGATAACAGTACTTACAACAGTAGAAGTAGTACGTTCAGGTAGTTCTGTAACGTGTCTAGGTAGCGCCACGCACACGCTGTTTACACGCACACGCGCGCACGCAAACACACACTACACCATAATCTTGTTAACTTCAGTGATGTTCGTGGCGTCGCTCATGTCGTCTCGTCGAATTTGTACGTGCTAGATAAATCTGTTGTTATAACGAAACCGTCACTAACACTCACCTTTCTTGTAACCCAATGTTTACTCCAAACAACATCATCATCATCATCAACATCATCAACATCATCATCATCATCATCATCACCACTGAAGTTCACCTCAATTAAACTGCAATTAAACTCCAACTTTATTGAATCGATTACTAGTAATTCTCTTAATGTTTTTCAAGTAATCTTATAACTTTTTGAACGGCTATTTGAACGTTCCTTAAAATAATTTTACCTCTTCTGATTTTTAGTGTTAATGACTTGACAATCGTTTTTTGTTACCATTATGTTTTTATGGGGGGTTTAGAGAGAACAATAATATTTATTTTATTTTGTGGTGAGGTTGTACAATTCAGAGACACGCACAGTCGACATAATCTCGAAGTCATCGCAGGGGTACACAACTTCGCAAGTCTCCACCGCGACAGCAACCAACGCTGTCACTTCGCACCCTTCAAATCGTCAAGTGGTGTTTCTAAGCGTCCGTGTGTAAATGCTTACCTCTTGCAACCACACTCCAATATACCACTAAGAATCGCTAGATTACATGTAAGATTTTAAATGATGTTCATTTCATCTCACCATCGCCATCATTACCAAGACATTTAACTCCGCGTATGTGTGACGACGTTCGATCACGTGTACATACACCTGCGTACAAACGTGTACACCCGTTTTGCTAAAGATTTCATAAAGATGACTATTGATGACTACTTGTTCATAATAACCATTTATGATAGTATTTTTCAGTATGTATATAAACTCATGGTCAGCTTATCATTATTTTTTTATGAAATAATTTTCGTTACGTGATTAAGGTTCGCGAAAAAGCTTTGTAACACTTCAACTCATTTCATTAAATTATCAAAGCTTTTTTTTTCCTTTTCCATAGAATCTCTCGGCCATATATACCAGACACACAGGCACAATTCTAAACGTCAGTTCGTGCGACAGATGGCGTTATTGCTTTACAACTCCACTCACCTCAAGTAATTTTCAAATGTTTAATCTTTCACCAATTAATTATTTGAAAGCAGCCACTCCTCACTCATCGATGTATTATACCCAATTGTAATCAATTAATTAGGCTACTTGTTGAACGAGCTTAAACTTTGAAGACAGCTAGAACTTTCGAACATATCCTGAAAGACTCTGAAAGTAGGTTCTTTAAGCCACATTCTAATCTGTTTCGACTCTTCCATCCATGTTACAGCCACATATCCACAAGGTAGGTGTTGTGGGAGTCGTATAGTGTTTTATGATTACGTAAGTGGACACGTGCACCTGCACGAAGTGGCAGGGTTGATTATATTGATCAAGCACACCAGCAACAACCACACAGTGCTTCCACAATAAGGTGCCTCAAAAATTAATTTTTAAACCAAGAATGCGCAAGTTATTATTTCATGCGTTAGGTGGTGAATTTGAAGACCACATAAACTAGTCATTGCAAGCACCTCTCTATTTCGATCGATTCCACTTACGGCAACAGCCGAGACGAATGAGTAATAGCGACGACGGGGCGAGGGGCGTGCGGTGGTGCGAAGACACCTCGTTAAGACGCCACACAGAATCAGCAAGGAACCAATCGAAAGAACCAGTGAGGGCTGATATGAGGGGAAGGCTATGTACAAGAACATGACAATGCAATAACGATCAACGCGTGACGAAAATAACATTTCGTAACCAAGTGGATTTCAAATCGCCTTCGAAACATAAACGCATGCCTTGATGATACACTATGCTTGATGTTATATTCCTTGTTCCACTCAGCCAATAAAAACTCTCTCGTTACAGAAATCGTATCATCCACATAAACACGCTCACACACAAACACACACACACGCACAAACGTGTGAATGCAAGAGAATGTATAAAAACTAGCGCGTATAAATAGCTCACGAAAACATATGTACACTAACACGGTAATATGTACAATCATTAATATCCACGACTTGTCGTACTGCTGTTATACTATACAGTTGAATACTTAATTATTCTATGTTATGTTAATTTACATAAGGTGTATATACAAGAGGAAGACGTAAGTAATAAAAAGATAGAAATAATTATAGTCATAACCATGCTGTTAACCAGCACCACCACTGATACCAAGCCAATGCACCAGCATCACCGCCGTGCAAGGGTCGTGTGGTGTGGCACCAACATACGTAGAGGTGAACAACAAAAGCATCAACAATATAAACAACAACACTTTCCTGTTGCAAATTGTTGTAAGCTGATGTTGCATGTTGAAGTAGTTGTGTTGATTTGATCGAAAAAGACTATACAAATTTAACTCTATACAAATTCAGTTTAATTTTTTTAATCAAGGTGATATAAAAAACTCAAAATGGCTAAAAAAATTTTGAATATAAAAACGAAAATAGAAAATGTACCATAAATTCTGCAAACTTCAGTTAGAAACAAAAACAAAGGTGTAAAAATTTAAAAAATTGTGCTAATGCGAAAACCATCAGACTGCAACAAGACGCATGTTAATATCAACTACTACTAATGCTACTGTTACTCCTACCACTGTTGTTGCTACAATAACTACTCCTAATAGTACTGCTACTGAAACATCTCATAGTAGTACTACTATTATTACCACTACTACTACTACTACTACTACTACTACTACTACTACTACTACTACAACTACCACTACCACTACCACTACCACTACCACTACCACTACTACTACTACTACTACTACTACTACTATTACTACAACTACCACTACCACTACCACTACCACTACCACTACCACTACTACTACTACTACTACTACTACTACTACTACTACTACTACTACTACTACTACTCCTACTACTACTACTACTACTACTACTACTACTACTACTACTACTACTACTACTACTACTACTACTACTACTACTACTACTACTACTTCTACTACAACTACTACTAGTTCTAGCAGTTTTAAGAAGCAAGAGAAAACTTCCCAAGCGAAAGTGAGAACAACAGCGAAGAGAAAAGCAGAAATAGAAGAAGAATGAGGGAAGAAAGAGAGAAGAAAAGAAGAGGGAAGAGAGAAGATAAGATTGACATGGAGCTCGACAGGCAATGTACAGCAAGCAAGAGGAGTGTCAGTGGAGAAGGTCGTCAAGAAATGCAGTGGTGGAAGGAAAAAAAAGAAGAAAGGAAGGAAGTAGGGGAGAAAAGAAGGAAGGAGGAAAAAAAGAAAAAAGTATGGAAGAAAGGAAAGAAGAAAGGAAAAAAGAAGGAAGAGTGATGACAAAAGAGATTGACGTGGACAAGCTTTACAATTGAAATCGCCCGTAGTGCATGAATATGTACAATGTTTGCCAGGGCGCCTCAACATATCTGTTTAATATCTTAGCGAAGTGACGGCGAATATAAAAACTCAAATATTCTTTCCATTGGTACTCAAAATATGTACAACTGACAAATGATGATTGGATGGTCTTGTGTAGAAAGATGTGAAGAAGGTTTAATGTAGTGGGCTAGTGGAAGTGAAGTGAAGTTTTGATAGTTTGATGTTAGCAATGTGATGTTGGAGGTGTGGTGCATTGGGTATTGGAAAAGTGATGTTAGGGGCTGGATGTTAGCAGTTGAAAGGGAAGATCAATCAGGGGACTCAAACTGGATGAATGATAGAGAGATGTACTAGTTAAAAAAGAAAAGAAGAAAAGAAGAAACACACCAAAATCAATTCACATTTGAAGTTACTCTTGAAAGAACTCACAAGGATCTAAAAGGATGTCAAAACGCCCTTATATAACACTTTCCTGCTCTTATAAGGTAGAACCATTGAAAATAATCTTTGTACAATTGACTGTGTGGGGCTTGTAGTTTCTGTGGGTTCCTTCGTGTAAGTATATATGTGTGTGTGTGTTTCAGTGTTTTAGTTAATACAAGAGGAAGGTATGAGGTGTATAATATGAATACCTGCGTGCGTGCGTACACGTTCATTAATAAGACGCATAAATACGCGCGTATTTGGTGTTTATACACCCAAGACAAGTGGGTATGGCTCATCGGAAGGGAGGAGGGTTGTTGGGAGAGGCCTTGAAATCATTCAAAGGGTCCTGGTTGAAGGGAGTGTTGCTGTAGTGGTTCTTGATGAGGTTGTAGTTGTGGTGGTCGAGCAGTTTTTCAGCACTGATATGTTGCGGTTTGATTCTGTTGTTGGCAACATTGGCAACATTGGCAACATTGCTGTTGTTATTATTGTTGTTGTTGCAAACGTGAGCAACAAGATCGAGGTTAAACCAAGGCTGGGTGGCAGGTAGGAAGCAGGGGGGAAGGGAGGGGGAGAGGAAAATGGAGGGTGGCACAGAGAAGGCATTCGACGAAGACAACAACTGCCGAGTGCTCAATGCCACTGGGAGAGCCAACAATGAATCAGGCACTCCTGAAGATGATGCTGTGGTGGTGGTAATGGTGGTGCTGTAGTGATATTGTTTTAGTGCTGGTGATGCTGCGATGGAGGTGTTGGGTATGATGCTGTGGTTATGATGATCATGATAATGCTTTGGTGGGGTGAGAATGATAATGCTGTGATTTGGTGTCAAGTGGTATGCGATGAATTTGTGTGAAGTGGATGAAGGACATCATTGAAAATTAAAATGAATATTAAACAAAATAAAATAACACACCCAGCCAGTGAAACTGAACATGTTAGTGATAACGACGACAATGATGATGATGATACCTATAATAATAATAAAAAGAATAATAATAATTATAAATAAAAAATTGATGATGATGAAGAAGATGGTGGTGATGATGAGGAGGAAGATGATGGTGATGAGACAAACCGTGGTGAGGAAGGACGTCTGGGGAAAGGGTAGGCAGTGCTGATGATGATACTGAAGGCGTTGACCACACGGGGATTGCATTGTTGCCCCATACATGCCTCGGCTTGTTGGCGTTGTTGTTGAAAATGTTGTTGTTGTTGTTGTTGTTGACTGTATTCAAAAAAGCCGCGTTGTTGGTGTTGTTATTTGCGTTGTTAGTGAGAAGTGGGTTATTATTATTATTATTATTGGTGAAAATGGCGTTGTTGTTATTATTGTTGTTGAGAAGTGAAGTGTTGAGTAGTTGATTGGTGTCAAGAGGGTTGTACGTCTTAAAAAAGAAGTCAGAAAGAAAGTTTGGAATATCGGCTTTGTTGTTGTAGTTGTAGTTGTTAAAGGTGTTGTTGTTGTTGTTCGTGTTGTTGTTATTATTGTTGTGGGAAAGAGACGTGAAATGAAGTGGTGGTTGTATGGCCAGTGTAGATGCAGGATGTTGATGGTTGTTATTGTTGATTGTGTTGTTGTTGGAGGAGTGAGAGAATGTCTTATCAGTGATGTGGGGAGAAAGGGTGAGAAAAGGAGGGATGTTGTAGGCGTTTCCAAGATGATTGTGGCTGAGGTTGTTGCGTAGGATGTTGTCGTGGTTCTTGTGGAAAAAGTGGTGTTGCAGGGCGATGGAAGGTGTGATGCGCACTCGAGCATCCAACTGCAACATCAGCAACACCAGGTCCTGATGGGCAAGTAACACGTCAACAACATGTAAAACAACATGCCTATAATGACGTCAAAATCAGTGACGAAACGTCACTATGATGACTTCAACATCAAAAACCCAATATCCCTATAATGACGCCAATATCAGTAACACAACATTGCTATAATGACGTCAATGTAAATTAAAAAAATATTTGTGAGTCAAACAGCAACAACGTCAGCAACCTTGAACTTGAGATAGTCGTGAGGAGTGTGGCCTGGCTCGTTGAGTCTCCGCCCACAAGGACCTCCTGACTCTACCCCCAACAAGTCCTCCAACCTGCTTGAACCTGGGCACTTGTACTGCAGTGAATGTGTGTGTGTGTTGATCATATACACTCAAACTCACACACACACACACACACACACACACACACACACACACACACACACACACACACACACACACACACACACACACACCCATAACATGACAAAAAGAATGACGAGTATAGGTGATTATTTAAGGTCAGAGCTTTAAGGGCACTGAAGTCATCGATTATTTTAAAATTTTAAGTAGAGTGCGAATTTGAAAATGGGATCAAAAGCATTGAAGATAAAAATAAAATAAAAATTATTTGAAACTTAAAAGCACCCAATTAAGAGCAATAAAAAGGGCTAGTTTAATGATGGAAATACAATGATGATGATGATGATGATGATGATGATGATGATGATGATGATGATGATGATGATAAAGATAATAATAATAATAATGATAGCAATAATCAAATACAGAAAAAGATCAATCGTGGTAGTGAAACAAACCACTCAATAACTCACAACAGAAAGAAGGATTGAAAAGTGAAACTAAATTCGATGTGAAAAATATCTTGGAAGACAATAGAATGAGGCCAGTGAGGTTGCTATGACAACTTGGTGCCAATAGGCATTTGAGTTAATATGGAAAAGCACGAAAAGGGTACAAATCGAAGGTTTCATTGTTGGGGCTTATCAAAGGTGTTTCTTCACACATGATATTAATATGTGGTGTTTCTTTACATATGATATTAATATGTGGTGTTTCTTTACATATGATAATAATATGTGGCGTTCCTTCACATAAAATGGCAAAGAGAATCCTCCAATGAGAACACAACAATGAAGTCAGCTAGGGTTGACTTGGATATTATGTGAGGCTGCCATGTAACAACACAATTAACCTCCTGCTGCTCAAAAAAACATGTTTTTACTATCGTTTATCATCAAACCACTCCGTGCACCTATCTAGCCCTCCACTACCCATCCAAAATTCTGAAGCCAATCAAGATACTACCCATCCAAAATTCCCCAGCCACTCGATCCATACACCATTTTCAGCTCTTCTTCAGTGCCCCTCCACTCACTCATCCATCCCACCCACTCCTCCACTAACCATCTTTCCATCGGGAGCCTGCTTGGGCATGTAGCTGCCATCGAGGGTCTTGTCAAAAAACTTGAGGGCCTTGGGAGCCCGGTCAAGCATGCCCTGCGGAGGCATGCCTAACACCTCAACGATCTTGTGCATCTGGTCAAACTGTGCAGTTTGTGATGATGCAATGAAGTTGAAAGTTGATTGAAGACAGGAGTATTGGAATCAGGCTTGGTAGCATCAAATAATAGATATAGTAACTTTGTATCAGATAGTATGAAATTGTGTCACATACTATCAAACATTACAGTCAAAATGGCAGTTAGAGACTTGAAAATCAAACGATAATAAATTAGTTGACGACTCATCAAAAATGCAATGTTTTAGGAACACAAAACTGCGGAATGATAAAAAATACATGAGGTTTTAAAAGGTACAATGCCATGGGTTTCTCTGGCACCTCATTAGCTCCAGAAAAGAGAGGTTCTCCCACGTGCATCTCAACCAGAATGCAGCCAAGACTCCACATGTCGATGGAAAGGTCGTATGGCAGCCCGAGCAGCACCTCAGGAGAGCGGTAGAAGCGACTCTGTATGTACTGGTAGATCTGGAGTGTGGTGACGAAATGTGCATCAGAAGAATGAGTACCTTTGATTGAACGATTGTAACCAAGGCAGTTGAATGATGGTGCTACTGATGACTTGCACATATATTTTGGAATTCTCCCATTGACTCAACATTGGGGGGTTGTTATATTTTTAAACTACTTGATACTAATTGATAAAACATGATATTTGATGATACAAGTAAGTTATGAAGACAAGACTCACTCGTTTGTTGAGAAAGCAAGAGGATCCAAAGTCGACGACTCGGATGGCGGAGCGCTTGGGATTGCAGAGAAGAATGTTCTCAGGCTTGAGGTCGCAATGGATGATGCCCAGATCTGGCCGCGACAAGAAGGCAAGTGCCGTGCACAATTGCTGTGCAAACTTCCGAGTCAAATTCAATGACACTCCTGGTGGTGGTGGATGCGGTGGCTTGGAAGAGTAGTTGATTGAGTGATTAATCGGCCATTAACTAATTAATTAGTTTAATTTGATAGGAGGATTTAGGTGAAAAATAAGATAATTTTTTTGACCCTAACATGCATGTACTGATAAATTTTTGTATGAGTGCATGAATGCATTAAGTGCATGATGAAGTGAGGTACCTTTGAATCCTGTGTTCCTGAGAAGGTCATAGAGGTTGTAGGAGAGGAGTTCAAAACACAAACAGAGATGCTTCTTCATCACAAAGTGGTGCTTGAATTTCACTATGGGCGGTGGTGTTGGTTTGGTAATCGTGTGGTGGTGATTATGATAAGGATGAGGATTGAAGTGAGTGAGTAGCTCTGAATATCAATTCAGTTCATGAAATAGGTTTTTTCTGTATTGAAACCAAAAAAATGTATCTGAACTAATAAAAGTTTTCTAAAAATAAAAAAGGGAGGTAGATCAGGAACAGACCGATGCAGAACTCGGATTGGCTGTCATGTTTGTTGATGAGTTCAAGGAGTTGGATCTCAATACGAGCCTGTTGCAGAAAGGGCTTTTTGTTCTTGATGATTTTGATGGCCACATGTTCATCTTGCATACAGTCGTACGCCTTCACCACCTGTCCAAATGATCCTTTCCCGATCAGGTGCTTGACCTCATAACGACCCAGCCACTTCTCTCCCTGCCTCACTATGTAGTCACTGTTTTCATCATCACAATCATCGCTCAGTCTCTGTTGGTTTTTTGATTGGTCTAGATTAGTTGTTTATGCCCTGAAGTAAATTGGATTTTTGACATTTTTGAGATTCCTTACATTCTCATCTGGCTTGTCTGTTTTCTTGTTTTTGTCTTTCCTGCACTGATAATAAACCTTCAAAGATTTATATAAGTCAAAATGTACTTGGCAAACCACATGAATATGATATTTGGAAAGCAAAAACTAAAGAAGCATTTTGATTGATCAACATTATTGTCCAACCTCATTGATGCGTTTGTAAGTCCTTATCAAGTCAACACTGAGTTTCCGAAAAGGAGCACTTGCAGGATCCCTCCACCTCACAGCATTGTTGTTGCTGCTTGTTGCCACAGAGTAAGCTAGCAATTCAAGTTGTTGCTGCTGGCTGAGGTATGCTTCTGGGGGCACAAAAGGAGGCTGCATGAGGTACTTGACATCCCCATGCAGATTGAGACCAAGCGAAGCAAGGTCGTGTACCGAAAGATAATTGTTAGTGGCCATAGAGGATATGTTGTAAGGCAGACTGGTCACTGCAAAAGAGGGCGGCCAATTCGTGAGCGTGTGCTGACAAAATATATTGTCAGCCGCCATTCCGCTATGGCTAGTTTGAATTTCTTTGTATGATTTTGACTAACCACCGAAAAAAATTAAACCACAAAAAAATAAAGTTTGCCGAATTGTTCATGTCTCGCCATTACAGAAAAACAGCCTAAGAAACATAGCAAGTAAATTATAAATAAGTTAATTATCTATATTTATTTTTTGAAATTAATCTTGAACTATATTTCACAGCCATTATCTTGTATACTGATTTTCTTGATAGTTCTTTTATCCGAACCCAATCTATTCACTAATCAATTTCAACACCAAAAATTATTTCAATCTAAACTTAAATTTCAAAATTTGCTTAAACCCTTAACAAAATTAAAAATACGAAGCGCCTAAACTAGCCCTATCAAATATTCTACTAATGTTATTGTTTGTAGGCTTCGTAAGTAAATAAAATATCGCCACCAAAACAAAATGGCGTTAAGTTACGTTATAGAGAGCTTGATATACAAATAATTTTACATGTTCGCATTTTTAATTTCATAACTCATGAGAAAAGTTTCAAGAATTTTTGAGAAAAACAACCTATTATATTCAACATGCTACTCGGTTATAATAATTAACCTACAAAGTAATTAAGAACTTTATACAACTGTAATGTTGTTTCCCTTCGAGAAAATTTCCGTTCTCGAGTCTTTATCAGTTCGAGTAATCAAATATCACACTCAGTTGAGATTTATTAATCTAAAAAGATAAGACAAGTCCCATCATTTGAACTCTGCAAAATAAATGCAAAAGTAATTAACTGACGCTCATGATGAATGTCAAAACAAATGCAAATAACATCTTCTAATCGTTATCTCTAAAGTCCAATAAAAATGAAGTGAAGTTCAATTGTACTCAATTACATTTTAAGGTTTATGAAGCGTATTTGCAAAGTATCAAAAAAATCTCAATGAAAAATTGTTTTAATTGAAATAAGTAACTGGGTGACTGTCTGTCTTCAAACCTGTGCCTTCAAACCCCTAATTGTGTTATCCTAATTTATGATATTTATATTAAGTTTCCGATTATTTTAAACCCGAAAATGAAATTTTTAGCGATGAATTTCGAGCAGTAATTCATATGAAGTATTTAGTAACCTAATCCTATTAACGAAAATATTACATTGAACATCTTTCTTTTCGATAAAACTAGTTTTGTTAAACTTCAAGGCATTGGGTTTCAAAAGTGATGTAATACAGCCTGTTATCCTACTTACTGCCATGGCTCAGACCTCATCACTGACAGCCGTAGAGAACGACCGTTTTATTCACGCTGTTAGCTTTTATGATTGGCTTCAAAGTTACTGAATTACCTTATTCATACTTTGATATAATGATTGGCCTGTTCCGCTGTGAAGTGTGATCGTGAGCCCAAGTTTGAGTTTTAAAAGCGGCAACTAAATTAAAGTACAGATGCCGTGCTAGAGGGTCCAGTCCTCTAGTCACCCACAGCAAGTAAAACTATTTTAATGGGAGCGCCTTTAAAGATAGTGTTAAAGGCACTGTACAAATGTCTTGATTAGATTAGATTAAATATAACCTAACCGGACTCTATGTTGTAGTAGTCATTTTATAAAAAAACAATTTTCTTCAAGAGGTTTCAATTTTTCGTTTCAAATAATTCTCCCATACTCATAGAATCATATGAAATACAATAATCATGAAAACAACGCGAACGAAGAATATACGAAAACTTGTGAAAACAAATTATGGAGAATAAACGTTAAAAATAATTTCTAGGATTGAGAAAATGAAAATTTTTTTTAAATTAAAAATTAATTTTATAAAAATGTAATGATGTTATTCTGTTTCCCAAACTCGACCTCTCGAAATTTGATCTTGTATACTTTTGATCCTAGCAAGTCTTCTCGACTTATTGAAATTTTTCCATCAATTGATATTTCATCAAGCCTAGTCTAATCTAGTCTAATCTAATCTAGTCTAATCTAATCTTATCTAATCTAATCTTATTTTTTATCTAATTTATTCTAATCTAATCTTATCTAATCTATTCTAATCTAATCTTATCTAATCTAATCTAATCAAGACATTTTTCAACCATTGAAGAAAAATATGGAGGAGCAAGTGAAAAAGATAAGACAAATGTAAACAGCAAGAAAGTGTATAAAACCTCCTCAAAGTATCCGACATGTGAAAGAGTGAGATAAAGAGTTGATGGTGGCAATACATTTTTCAGAACAAACAGAAAAAAAAGACTGCGATTTTTCGCTTTTTAGTTCACATTTTTTACCAAAAACAAATTTAAGCCTTATGAATTTGAAACGTTTTATGTCTAATCAAGATCTAATCTAATCGAGGAAACTGTAGTGCGCCCTTAAGCACTATGTTCAAAGGCTTTACTCGCTGTGAACTACTTTTTTTATAGTCTTCATTAGATCAAGTTCAGACATATGCTGGAAATGTTACAAAAACACGCCGAACAATCGAACTAAAAAAGAAAAAAATTAAAATATACGAAAACTGAATGTTATCAGTCATAAAAGTCAGCATTGAACTTACAACAAACGGCAAAAAAAAGAAAGAAAAAAGGTTCCAATTATAAACGATGAACAATGAGTATTATGAGCTTATTAAGTATTGAGAAGACAAGGAAGGAATGTTTTGTCTTTGTAAGATGAGTACATCGTTTTGGTCCAATTGTGCGTTCGTCTTCGCATATAGGCTTGATGTAGACCTGACAGGTGGGAGGATCTGATGGAGTACATGGTGCGGGTTACTGGTAACTCTTGGAAACAAGCGTTTATCAAGAGATTAAAATAGTTATTTTATTTCCAAATAGTTAGGAGGGAGGTAGTTAAGCTTCATAAGTTTATTAAGCAAAGATATAAGTTGTTTTATATGTCCATGATTGGCAAATTTTACTTTTACACTGAATATTCGTAACCTCTGCGCTTGCAGCACAATGATTGGCCTGTCTCGCTGTAAAGTGTGATTGGGTGAGCCCAGGCTTGAGTTCTAAAAGCGACAACTCAATTGAAGTACAAATGCCGTCCTAGAGTGTCCGAGCTGCTAGTAACCCACAGTGAGTAGAACTGTTCTATGGGAGAACCTTTGAACATCATGCTTGAAGGCGCGCTAAAAATGTCTGATGAGATTAAATTAGAAAACTAGGTATTCTATGACGGCGTCTATACTTTAGTTGAGTAACCAAAAAGTCAAGTGGTTTTTTAATGGTTCTATAATTTTTCATGTTTGAATTTTTTATTCAGTTAGCTTAAAAAATCCAAATTTAAATTCAAATTTGATTCGATAAATACAGTTAAAATGATGAAGGTAAAAGTAAACTTCTATTCCTTTAAAAAACCAGGCGGGCATCAGCACCTGCTTTACAAAACAATTATCTTGCTCATAAATGGCAAATCTTGTGGCTAGTTTACGTTTTTCAGAAGAATTTGAAGGCTCGGATGTTTTGACTACAATTGATCCATATCGGTTGTGCCTCAAAGGAAATAATAATGTGTTTTCTCTGGTAAAAATAATTATCTATATAATATAAACTTTAAAAAAAAATTTAATTTAAATTACTAAAATCTGCAGAGTTTCAGTTCTCTTTTTTCTGAAAAACTCGAGTCTCACGATATCGCTATAACGAATCGATTAAAGAAGAATCCCTTTCATGGTACACACTTATGAAAATATTAAAATTAAATTATTTGAATCTTATGAAGAATCTGATTCATTCGATGAGTAATCGTTTGAAACATCAATGATATCAAAATTAAAAACAAGAATCAGCATTTTATAGTAAGTAGAAACATTAAAATGAATGAACGAATATACGATTTGTTATGAGACATGAAATATTTCAAATTTTTTGCAATAGTATTATTATCATTCTCATCAATCAACATTCAATAAAACTCAAAACTCAATGAAAAGATGCAGGCGAGAATGAGAACAATGCTGAAGAGGACTTTGAGAAAGTTTTGAAAGGCTTCAACCACAGAGGATTCATCTCCATCAGCACATGCAATCTCTCACCTCACAGGTCAACCATCCCAAAGTTGTATAAACTATTCAAAATATAATTTACTTGAAGTTTGCAGACAACTTTAATTTTAATTACTTTAACTTTTAGCCAATGCAACTGATGTTTTTAACTCTTGACATACACAAAACATATTCAACCTACTGTATTAAAGATTGCTCTATAACATAATCAATTTTATTAAATAAATTCGTTACAGGAATGTGTATTCCGTGCTGCAAGGAAGTGGTGATTTGATGATATTGGTGGATGGAGTGAAAGAGTGGCAATTGGTGATCAAACACTATTTTCATCTTTTTTCATTCAAACTGACTAACTCCACAATCCCATAAGGCTTATTTGAAACACAACTTAACTATCCATTGTAACCTCAATCAAAAAAAATTTTGTTTCTCTTAGTTTATATTAGATTGAGCACTTTTAAACAGTGTGGAATCAGCGCTATACAAATGGTTTTATTAGATTCAAAATAGATTCTGTACTTAATTCAAAGTAGTTATATAAAGGATGTCTGACTCCATCATTTCACACCACAGCTGCACCACTACCTGGAACTGCACATGAATGAAAGCACCAAGGCCTCCTTCAACTTTTCCTGCATCGATATTACATCCCAATCTTCTACTCTACAACACCTTGACAACACCCACCAGCAACAACTTCTCAACACTCAACAACAACAGCGACTCAAGGAGAACTTTTTGAGTCAACCTGTTTCAGTCAATGGTTTGTTGTACTTGTTGTAAAAGTGAATTTACCGCATCAACTTTCGGTGGTATCCATTTATTGTATCTGCTTATCATAATTTTAAATAAATAAAAACGATTAAAAGTTGTTTCATGTTTCATCAAATACTGTGATACTTTCACTCATTCTTTTTCTTCAACAGGTTCCTTTGCATTCTTCTCACAACCAATTCAACCCACAACCTCCCACACAGGACACACATGGTTGAAGGGTGATGGTGGTTGCTCCTATTTAGCTGTCTCCCACATGGGAGGTGTGGTGGCTTTATGGAAGTACCAAGCTCACATGCAGAAGTACGTGTAACACCACTCAAGAGAACTTGTGCTTCAAGTTCACTTTTTGTTTTTTTAGAAATTAAATTTGTGTTTTGATGCCTCAGTTGTTTGGTTTGGCACTTTAAATATTATATTTTTCACTTTTAAATTATTTTCATTTTAGTAGTATTAATAATTATAATTAGTACTACTATTATTTCATTTATTACTTACGTAATTTTCAAGTAAGAAATGCTTGTTCACTTTGAGTATGGGGCTATTACAAATGTTTGTGCAGGTGTGCCCTGGAGTGTATTGTAAATACAGCACTCCGAGGCTTCAACAGAATGCACATGTTCCACAACACCACCAACCAAAGTAACGTTTTGAAGATTAAAAAAAAAATTTTTTTCAGTTTACATTTTTTCACTACAGACATTACTGCTCATCATGCTTGCACACACAGACAAACAGACACACACACACACACACACACACACACACACACACACACACACACACACACACACAGCATGCTTGTGTCTAGCTTCCATGCATGGTGAGGTCCTTCTTGTGACATGGGAGGGGAGTGATGAAACTACCTTGAAGTTTCTCTCCTGCAGACATCTGTGGCAGGAGAAAGATCTGATCAATGTTGATAACATTTTGTATCATCCACAGGTTTGTTTTTTCATTAAATTTCTTTCTCAATGATTTTTTGTAAACCAAAAAAAATACTACTCATTTTTTTGTTTTGTATTATATTATGTCTATGATATATATACTCTTATGAATCCTCCCAATGTATTCCTCGTTAGTATAGTGGTAAGTATCCCCGCCTGTCACGCGGGAGACCGGGGTTCAATTCCCCGACGGGGAGACCTTTTTAATCTAAAAAATATACTTCATAAAGTGGTATAAGAAAATTTTTTTAAAACTCCAATATTTTTAATTAACAAAAATTTATTACGCAAAAAAAACTACGGCGCATTTTTAAGGTTTTTAAATCTAATCAAAAGTCTTTGAATAAACTCATGGTTGTTGTTTCAGGTCTAAGCAATCTCCATTGAATGATCTTTTCAATTCGCAGACGGACCGCATATTGCTAACAAAAATCAACAACATTTTATGTTTCGCAAACATCTCTAAACACCCACACCCTCCCACAATCATCAAAGTTCCCTGCAAATACCACATCTCAAGTTGGAAGTTGAGCATAAATCAGTGAAATAAAAATATTCCAATTCATCTTATTTTATTTTATTTTAATTTATCTTTTTTTTACAAAAAGTTTTTTCCCGAAATTTTTATTATTATTTCGCGAACTTTTCAAATGTATTTTAAAACGGAGTTTAAATGGGTTTTTTATTTATTTAAGAGCATTTAAATAAATTATAATGTTTTTTGGATATTATTTTGTTTATTCAAAGGCATTCTTCCAACTAACATCGACTACCTCATCACCACGTACGATGGTTCAGCATACACGTTGACTTTCCATGGTAACAACACCTCCATCCTACTTCACTCATCCTACATCACAATATTCATAATTGAATTTATTGTATGTTTACTATGAATAATAATTTTAAAATTTTGCAATGCATTTTCGCCCATTGCTGGATTAATAAATTATTTTTAATCTTCGATTCATTTTAAACCTTTTGCACCCTCTTCCTCCCAACACCTTCCCAAAGATGACGGTCGTCACAGTGTGCAGACGTATGCGCTAGAGTGGAGTTCTTCCGAATGGCACATTGCCTCAGCCTGTTTGTCCTACTGCAAGTGTTTCTTCGTGTGTGCGGTCACTCCCTCCCAATCATTCTGCAACCGAAAGTTTAAACAACCCTACTTGGTGGGTGTTTGTGCGTGTGTGTTTGCATGTGTTTTTGTGTATTTGTGTGTGTGTGTGTTTTACTCTGTGAAGTTGTGGGGTTGATGCCACTATATTAATATTCGTATTTGAATTGTATTTTATTGTATTGTATTGTATTGTATTGTATTGTATTGTATTGTATTGTATTGTAAGTTGTCGTGTCGCTTACCCATTAACTCACTCACTCCTGCATTCACCAATACATTCACCCACTCACCACCAACCCGCTCAAACACCCCTAGGTGAACTACACTCGTCTTAAATCTGCAGAGAAGGCGTGCAACGAGGTGTTGTCCTACCTGGGCCTGCCCCTCTTCCACCTCTACGACCTCCTCAGTGCAGCCAAGGTGTCCCTCTCTATCTTCCTCTGTGTTTCTGTGTGTCTGTCTATTTTTTTTTCTATCTCTCCTTCTATTTGTCTTTCCTTTTCTCTGTTTGTCTCCCTGTGTCCTTTTCTCTATCTGTGTGTGTTTGTTTGTATCAATTTTAGTACCATCAATGTATCTATCCATATTATTTTAGTTTCAATGTATCATGCATCATCTTCTCTTTGTATCAGCCTATCAATGCATCAGTTTAATATATCATTCAATAAATATCCACTATAAAAACTTCCATTAATAAGGTCAACATTCATGCCTTTTATCCACCTTCACATTCGTCAATGGAATATTTTTTTGTGTTATTTGTTTAGTTATTGATTATAAGTTCCCAAGGACAAAAACAATGTCTTCGTGTCCAACTAGTTATAGTAATACTATTTAATTTTTGGTAGCTTCGAAATTCTATGGCGTTAATGCCACTAGAATAATATTCGTATTTGTATTGTATTGTATTTTATTGTTTTGTATTGTTTTGTATTGTATTGTATTGTTTTGTATTGTATTGTATTGTATTGTATTTTATTGTATTATATTGTTTTGTATTGTATGACGACACAGGCAACAGTGACTCACCCACTTTGACACTTTCCCACAATCTTCCCAAAGACTGAATCGTCTCTGAGTGCCCTATGGGGGGTGGTGGGGGAGGAGGAGGAGGTGTGGAGGGAGGTTGACCTCACCCAAGCCAAGGCGTTGAGGTTTCTGCTCTTTGTCATCTCCTTGAAATGCAAGGATTCGGACGCAAAAAAAGTAGGTCACCTTTGTCATGAGTGAACCATAAGTGGGTCATCTTTTGTCATGAGTGAACCATAAATGGGTCATCTTTTTTAAAAGTGAACCTTAAGGGAATTGTTTTATTTTCATAATATTTTGTATATATTTTGAAATAATTACGTTTCACTGTTTCCAAACAATAAGTAACTGAGGAAGCTTTTGACATTTCAATCATTCAATGATATGTAGATATGATTAATAGATATGATTAATAGATATGATTAATAGATATGATTAATAGATATGCTTAATAGATATGATTAATAGATATGATTAATAGATATGATTAATAGATATGATTAATAGATATGATTAATAGATATGATTAAATTCAATGTTGAATTGGAAGGAGGAGGTGGAGAAGAAGAAGAGGAGGATTGAGAGGTCGATCCTGCACAAACACTTTACCACCCTCCTGCAAAGTCTCAACGTCACCAAGGCACGCCTTACTGCCAAAGGTCGCAATGCCCTTGTGATTTTGTGAAACAAGAAGAAAATTTTTTTAGAAAATATGAATTTAATTTAAATGTTTTTTTTAATTACTTTTAATAATACTTTTTTTAATTGATATTTATGGGATTGTTTTTATGTCCAGGATAATACAAAATGAAATATCTTAAATTTGTAATACTCAATGAAAAATTAAATTAATGCATAATTAAAAATTTCGCCACCTACCGAATGAACACAGAATCTCAATCACTGGCTCTCATCAAGTCCTTTCTGAGCCCCACTGAAGATGCACAAGACGTTCCCAAAGAGGCATGCCCCGCATGCGCCTGTGGTACTGTTGCTGTTGCTATGAAGCTGCTGTTGTTGCTGTGTAGCGGATGTTTTTGTGTTGCTGCTGTTGTTGTGTTGCTTCTGTTGTTTCTGTTTCTGTTGGATTTTTTACTCTTGCCGTTACAGCTGTTGTTGATGTGCCATTCAATGCTGTTGTGGTACCGTTGTTGTTGTTACTTTGTCTTTTGCTGTTGTTCTGTTAATTACTTATGTTGCTGTGTTGATTACTACTTCTGTTGCTGTGTTGATTACTACTTCTGTTGCTGTGTTGATTACTACTTCTGTTGCTATGTTGATTACTACCTCTGTTGTGTTATTTATTGTTTTTGATGTTTCATTATTTTGTACTCTTACGCTCACACTTCTCTCACGTGCTTAGCCGAGAGAAAACATCGTATTATAACTTTTTGTTTAGTTTATTTTTATTCAAGTAGATACTGGCATTCCCATCAGAACTAAAAAAAAACATAATTTCAATTATATTTGAAAATCTCATTTGGCATCTGTTTGTGACCTGTTGTTTTACCCTTCACAGACATTGCCACCACCAGCTATGAATCGGTTCTTTGTGTGAATGGACATTTCTTTCGTGAGTTCAACTTATGATTGACATTTATTAAATTGATTTACAACATTGTTCGAAAAATAACATATCATACTTTTAAACGTCACGATAATGTGGGTTAATGACTTTTCGAAAGAGAAATAATTTGATGCAATGTGCTTATGTAGTTGTTTGAGCAATGGATTTCAGCGATTGTTGATAAAAATAGTTGATAACAATAGTTGATAACGATAGCAATGATTCATGACACTAAATTATGCCAATGGAGTGACGACTGTTTGCAGCCAGGTGCAGTCAGACCCTCTTGATCGTTGAGCAACTGCAGTGCAGGGCGTGCAAGCAGTGTGCCAAGCCTGCTTGCCGTGTCAACAGTAGGTCCCACGAGGATGTCTTATCTGATCTGATCTAATTTAATCTGATCTGATAGGTTCTAACCTACTTTAAGAAATTTATATATTATCTATACTAATGCATTTGTGAAATGCCGTTTTATTGATTTTGAGATATTGTTTGTTTAAAGTTTTAAAATCATTTTTTTGCTGATATAACTTACTCAAATATCGAAAATACTACATTTGGATTTTGTAAATAGTTGTTTCATCAATCTAACAGACAAAGATAAAGACTTGTTCAAAGAGTTGCAGACCGATTGTTGCCCGTTCTGTGATGGATTTCTGAGTCTTTGAAGAATTATAAATGTTTACTTTTGTAATCAAATAAATCATTAAAGTAATATAAAAAGGAATTTTGTTTTTTAGAGTAAGAAATATTGAGCTTTCAAAATACTCATTTAATTTAATAAATCATAAATTTCTCAATTTGGTTAAGTTTATTCAGCACAAAAACTGTCTTGCTCATCATAAATTTTGTGAAGAATTAGTTTTCAATCGTTATTTTGCGTTAGTTAGATTGACTAAAGCTAAAAGTGCACCGTGTTGCTGTATAGATATGTCCTCACCGCAACATTCACAAGAATTCCCAGCACATTTAGGACCCAAAGGATTGGGTTAAATTTTAATAAATTATTTATTAAATAAGCAGTGCTGAAAAATTTGTTAATTTTTATTGGAAAATCTACTTTCCATTTAATGTCAAATGTATAAAATAATCGAATAATGGAAATAAAGTCTTCGTCAAATTCACTTCGTTTATTTACTCTTCACATAATGTATTTTTAGGTAATCCGGATGACCGGAGTCTCCGGAAAGTAGAAAAAGATATTTTAATCCCGAAGATGATGAAAGAAGAGGTGAAAATTTTTTGTTCCGAAGAAACTAAAGGTTTTGACCTTTTGCATTTTGTAAATTCTATCTCAAATGCTCAATTTCACCATTTCACATTTTTTGTTTGAAAAGTAGGAACTGTCGATTCAAAATAACTTTTAAGTAAAAAAATATATTTTTTCAGGATTTACAGAATGTAGCAAACGTCAGGGTTTATTGATGCCCTTCAGGTGTCGAGGAGAAAGAGACATAATGAACCAGTGCACAATCAAGTGGTTCGTACCATTGCGCAATTCGTTCTCATTATCACCATCCCTTCAACATTTGTGCACTTTTTTTCAAATGCCACTCAAACAAAATAAAGCTAATTATAAGTTTATTTATAAATTTTATAAAAATTGTTTAACCGAATTATTTCGCGATGTCACCCACCAGGTACACGAATGAAGAATACATAAAGCAAACAACAGAAAAGTATTTATCAGAGAGATCACAGTACCGGCGAACTGGCATTCCTAGCAGGGTCTTCAAACGCCAATGACATTGTATAGCTTCGCTTTTTGTATATAATTTTAATAGTAATGTAAGTTACAATTTTAATTAATTATTTTAATTCTTATTTTATACTCGAGGGTTAAATTCAGTAGACAAGCGTGATAAGTGATACTTTAATTTTTTTTAAATTTAAAAGTTTAGTTGCTTTCTTCATTCGTTTTCTGAATTTTCATATTACTCTCAGTATTCACTTAACTATATAAATATAAATATGAAAATAAATTCGATTATTTTTCAAGAGTTTCAATCAATCTAGATTTTTTAAGTTGGTAAATTTTTGAATAAATTCGAAAACTACGTCATTTTACAAGATGGATTAAAAATTTTAAGTTTTTAGAAAAGATGTCAGTCAAGTATTTCATAGAAGTGCAAGGTTGATTGATTGATTAGCTTCGTTGAAATGCACTGTCGAGTTGTTTTGAATGTAAAATTTCAGAAATTAAAAAAAAATTTAAATATTGTTTGAAGAAACTTTGAGATGTAAATAAGTATTTATTTTCAAAGATAATTTAGGAAAATGCGTTAATTTGAATATCAACTTAACTAAAGTTTGAAAAGTAAAACAATAAATAATAAAATGGTACTTCAAAAACTGACTGAAAAATATAATATTCTTTATCGAAATATCTTTACACACGAGAGAAAAGTAAATGAATGTGATCGTCTGTATTAAAGCCGAGCCATTCACGTTATCAACGTGAAGGGGCTGTTCTGTTGAAGGCACTGCATTCAGCAAGGAAATAATGAAATTAAATAGAGTTTGAAGATTGAATGGATGTTTTATTGATTTTTAAGAAGCTTAAGAGATTAAACGTTGATGCAACGGAAATAATCCTCTTGCTCATAAATAAAGGTTGAAAGAATTGTAAAATATCTTCTAAAAAAACAATTTTTTACATTTGAAAAGATTTCATTTTTTAAATTTAATAAAAAAGTACAAATACCACTTGTTACAAACAAATGTAATTGTTTCATCACAAATACTGACCGCAATCGAGGAAAGAATAATATGATTTAAAGTGTGCGCTTTATTACATAGAACAATTGTGTTTGACAAAAACAATATTTAATTTTGCTAAAAATTACTCCTTTATAGGTCAAAATTTTACAAATACCTCTTTTATTCGATCCTTTTTATAAGAATTTAAAAATATTGAAAAATCTAGTTAATATTTTATAGATAATCAATAAAAATATCCCTTTTCTCTCTTTATTGCTATTTTATATTAATTTAAAGATTAATTTCACTCTTTTTTTTACGTAAAATTTTTTTCAATAAAAAAAAAACAAAATATTTACAAAGGACACTCAATGAAAACTAAATAGGCGTTTCTTTAATAACGTTTTTTTTTTTAAAAAGTGTTTCCGATTCACTCGACGAGTCCTTGCAGAAGCGAGCTGAAATGTTGAAAAATTAATTGAAAAATTGATTAAACTTTGAAAAAATATTTTGAAAACATGAAAAAAATACAGATTTTGAAACATTGAAATAAAAAGTTGTGAACTTTGTAAAGTTTCAAAGATGCCTTACAAAAAATACACAATTAACTCTAATATGTCGTTGAATTAGTCGCTTCAACGATTTCCACCAGTACTTCAACCAATACTTGAAACCGTGCTTAAGTGATGCTTCAACTAAAAAAAGGGGGAACTCACTTTGATTAAAGTACTTGTCTGTTGGTCGTTTGGTTCTGAGGTCTTCGGGGGGTTGATTGGCGGTGTATGTTGCCATGGTCATGGAGTCGAGGGTGTCGATGTTGCATATGACGTCATTGTTGTCCTCACCCTTGCTGGTGTCACAGCTGCTCTTGCTGCTCAGAATTTTCAACTTGTTGTCGTATAAGGCTCTGTTGTTTGCCTTGCACCGACACTTTTTGATGAGAATGACAACGACGAAGATGACGCTGATGATGACGATTACAAGTCCAATCAAAAACGCCGTACCCGTTGCATTGCTGGTGTCATGCTTGAAAGGGCCAATGACTTTTTCTGTGACAAAATGATTAAAAAAAATGGCTGCTTAGAAGCTTAAAGCTTTGATGGTCTGACAATCATCGGAAAATTCAAATTGTCAACAAGATCGATGCGGTTTGAAAAACTCCCGTATCTGATTCAATTGAATAGACCACACGAGTACAACAATGGATATATAATGATACGACAAAAGCACCAAACCTGGGTATTTGAAAGCTAGCACATCACTCGGAAGGGAGGGAGGCAAAAGCGGGTGGAATGTGGTGACCCTGAAGAAGTAGGTGGTGGCCTGTGAAAGGAGGCTGAGACTGATGTTGAAGGGAGGGTCTGTGAGGTTGGAGGCCAGAATCAACCAGGGACGTGAAGAGGAGGAGGAAGGAGAGGGTGAAGTGAATATTTTGTACTCCACCCGGAATAAGTAACTAAGGCTTTGTGTATCTTTGATGCTTTTGTGGTCACTAAAAGCATGCGAAAATTTTCTTTTTTCTATGATTTTTTGTTTTTCTCGGTCGTCGAAGTAATCTGAGCAGATGGGAGGCTTTGAATTTTGAGGGCTGTGCTGCATCGGCTGCTGTGGCAACCGTGTTTTTGGGCTTGGAACGGTTTTAGCGAGATCGTTCGAATTTTTGTTGTTGTTGTCGTCTTTACTCTTAGACTTTTTTTTGTTGCTACGGCTTTCATCTTTGTTCACAGCATCAATGGCGCTTCTTTTACGCGTCTCGTCGCCTTTCCTTCTTCTTCTTTTTCTTCTTTTTCTTTTTTTGCCATTATGAGTTTCAGTTCTATCATCATCATCGTTGTTACCACTTGCACCATTGCCACCTACTTCATCATTGTCATAAGAACACACCTTCAACTTCCAGCGAAGAGACAGGGTGTTCTTGTGGATGTGGATGGAAAGATTGCCCGGTCTTGGAACTTCAAAGGGTTTCAAATGGAGTTGGAACTTTTGTTTTAAGCAAAAATCATATAGAAATTAAAATAATAAAAAGAAAAAAAAAAGAAAAATGAAAATGATGAAAAATCAAAAAAAGAAAAAAACAGAATTCATGTTTTTGACTATTTACTTGTTATCAAAATTTTTTTCATTTTTAAATCACAAAGAGAAAATTTAATTAAAAAACATTAAAAAATCTAATTAAAAATAAAATTTTGACAATTTTCCGAATAGATGTGGCGTTGCTGATAGCATGTGGACGTTCGACGGCACGCTCGTGTGAACTCGCTCTAAAATGAATTTTCTGTGGCAGCTTCGACAGAATCAATAGTATTTAGAGCATACACGACGACTGTCACTACCATAAGTTAACTTTTATTCAAGATAAAACTATCATATGCTGCCTCGTCACGCCTCCAAAATTTTCAACGAAATAGAAAAATTATTGAAACTTTCACCAATACCTCTTGGTCGTTTATAAGTTTTTTTCAACGCCACTCGTTCATGTCTACTTTCATTGAAAAAAATTATGTCGTTTCATTATAATTTTCAGAACAAAACTCACGGCGCAGTAAAAAAATCGTCTCACATGATTGCAAAAACATTTGAAGAAATACTAAAAAAATACAAAAATGAGCACGAACGGAGACAGGCACTGAAGACCAACCTCCAGCGATCTCTTGCGCCACAAATGGATTTTTTTCTTTGCTGGGTTCGTTGGCGTGACGACTTTTTGCGTTTTGGTAGGTGTAGAAAACGTTGTTGTAGTTTTTGTCGTGGGTGCTCAGTTCAAAGGCCTTTTTAGCGTTGTCGTGGACACCATTGTTGTCGAACTGGACCGGGTTGACTTTTTCATTTCTATAGCGCGTGGTGCTGTTTTTTGGGTTATCAATGTTGCCAGTGGAAGGAAGTTTGATGGAGGGTGTATGAAAGGGGCGTGAAACTCGGGCAGTGACTAGAGCACTGTACATGAGGCCTCCAAGGCGGTTTCTGGTCATCAGCATCATCTCGTACTCCACTCCCTCCTGCACCTCATGCAGGTACATGTTGCAGTTTTCTGGATTCGCTATGTAAAGTGTCTCCCAGTCGAAAGGTGAAGATGAAGAAGAGGAAGAAGAAGGTGGTGATAATGAAGAGGAAGAAGATGAAGATGATGCTACAGAGAAGGGGGATGATGATAACGATGCTGGTTTTTTTGTCGTGTTTGGACTGAGATTGTTGTTTATGGTTGGTCTATACCTTGGAATTTTTAATGAAAATATTTTAATATCCTCAGTATGGTTTTGTGAAAATGAATAAAAAGTTAGTTTGATAATAAAAAACCTTGATTAAAGTGAATGATTTTAGATGATTATACCACATCGAAGGATGTGTAACTTGGGTATATTTGAACCAAAATCCTCAGTTTAAAATGTTTTTTTGGAATGGTTTTGCGTGTTAATCAATGAAAAAAAAATTGAATAAATTTCAAAACGATTCAAAGAAACAGCAAACAGGCTCATTCGGCAGAAAGATAACGAGTGAGATAACGCCAAGACGCAGTGCCAAGAATACAAAGACAAAAGGAAGAGGAAGAAAACCCTCCAATAGAGAAGATAGCGTTGAAACGCGGGTAATAAAACTGCGCATGAAACATATGACTAAAAATATGGTACTGATGATGATGATGATGATGATGATGATGATGATGATGATGATGATGATGATGATGATGATGATGATGATGATGATGATGATGATGATGATGATGATGATGATGATGATGATGATGATGATGATGATGATGATGATGATGATGATGATGATGATGATGATGATGATGATGATGATGATGATGATGATGATGATGATGATGATGATGATGATGATGATGATGATGATGATGATGATGATGATGATGATGATGATGATGATGATGATGATGATGATGATGATGATGATGATGATGATGATGATGATGATGATGATGATGATGATGATGATGATGATGATGATGATGATGATGATGATGATGATGATGATGATGATGATGATGATGATGATGATGATGATGATGATGATGATGATGATGATGATGATGATGATGATGATGATGATGATGATGATGATGATGATGATGATGATGATGATGATGATGATGATGATGATGATGATGATGATGATGATGATGATGATGATGATGATGATGATGATGATGATGATGATGATGATGATGATGATGATGATGATGATGATGATGATGATGATGATGATGATGATGATGATGATGATGATGATGATGATGATGATGATGATGATGATGATGATGATGATGATGATGATGATGATGATGATGATGATGATGATGATGATGATGATGATGATGATGATGATGATGATGATGATGATGATGATGATGATGATGATGATGATGATGATGATGATGATGATGATGATGATGATGATGATGATGATGATGATGATGATGATGATGATGATGATGATGATGATGATGATGATGATGATGATGATGATGATGATGATGATGATGATGATGATGATGATGATGATGATGATGATGATGATGATGATGATGATGATGATGATGATGATGATGATGATGATGATGATGATGATGATGATGATGATGATGATGATGATGATGATGATGATGATGATGATGATGATGATGATGATGATGATGATGATGATGATGATGATGATGATGATGATGATGATGATGATGATGATGATGATGATGATGATGATGATGATGATGATGATGATGATGATGATGATGATGATGATGATGATGATGATGATGATGATGATGATGATGATGATGATGATGATGATGATGATGATGATGATGATGATGATGATGATGATGATGATGATGATGATGATGATGATGATGACGATGTTGATGACAATGTTGATGACGATGTTGATGACGATGTTGATGACGATGTTGATGACGATGAGGATGACGATGATGATGACGATGATGATGAAGATGATGATGACGATGATGATGACGATGATGATGACGATGATGATGAAGTGAAAAAAAAAGAAGATGATGGAAACAGTAGGAGCAACCAGAGAAGGTAGTGGAGAGGGTAGCCTCCATCGAATGCAGGAAGCCACGTGAGGAGAAGGACGGGGAAAGGGGAGTGGGAGTGGTGCTGGTGTGTCGTCAAGTTCGTGGGAGGGTGTGGCGTGAAGACTGTGGGAGGTTGTTTGACCTCATCATAGCGCTGTATCATAGAGTAACACTTTAACTTTTATTAGCGCCGTAGTATAATAACACGGTAGAAGAACCCTTTAATAAATAATGCCAATGTAACCTCTATAACCTCGTAAGAAATAATATCAATTGAACTCCCAACAGCACTGTAGAATATTATAAAATTTCAACACATGATAAAACTTCGAGACATGATAACACTTTGGAACATATAACACCAAGCCACATGGTATCACGTGTATCAATAAAGCACCGTGGATTCATTATTAATTTGCCCTGCAGTCAAGAAAGTCGTGAGTGCGGGTCTGATGGCACATCATTGTGTCTTCATGCCTGGTTTACTAGACAACGCTTCCTATGGCGACCACCTCAGCGCCATGAAAAGAGTCGTAACAAAGTGACAACAATGTCATCATGATTGGTGGTTGGAGGTCGTGATTATATAGAGGCACCTTTTGAACAAGGATTTTGGAATGTAAGAAGTATTGAAACTGACTGAGTACTTGAAGAAAAGTCCATTATAAAGTTATTTTTTAACGAACAGATAATAATTAGGATTGGTTCTGGAATTTTTAAAATGGAATTTCAGCCAGAAAAATACCGATAGTATGTTCAAATAGAGATTAAAAATTTGAAAAAAATAAAAACTTAAAAACCAAAAGACGTTTGAACTCATTAAAAAATAGATAAAACAAAAACCGTTCATGCGCATGTCTAAAAAAATGGTGGATAAGAAATGAATAGACTTGAATAAAATATCAAAAATGTCAATAGCAAAAGAAAATTAAATGAATAAAAAATAATTAAATGAATAAAAAATAATTAAATGAATAAAAAATAATTGAATGAATAAAAAATAATTAAAAAGCTCTTTACAGAAGGAAACTGTCAAAAGTTGAAATAATTTTTAATCTTGCAAATCAGGCAGTCAGTGAAATGAAGATTGACAACGATTGGATGAAAATTGAATAAAAGGCTAATAAAACGCTATGAAGGAGGCGATATGAATATTTTATAAAACACTTCTTGAAAAATCGCAACGTAGATGATATAAAAAAATAAAAAAAATCACAAAACAGAAAAAAAGATTACTAAAAAGTGGTAATTAAAAAAAAATTTCTTTAAAATTGATATAAAAAAAGTGAAAATAAAATATGAATACAAAAAAAATTGATGTTTTAAGAACATTGATAAAAAAAATCGCTTAAAAATTATTAATATAGAAAAATATAATAAAAAAAGGTTTATAAAAGTGTTAATGGAGAGAAAAATGGAAAAAAAAAGACTTAACAAAGAGAATAGAAGGAGGGATGTGATGAAGGGATGGGAAGAGAGATTGAAAGATGGATGGAAAGATGAGTGAAAGTAAGGATGGAAGACGCACGTTCGATGATGACGAGAGAGGAGGAGACAATGGAAGAGACTGCGTTGGAGGCGCTGCACTGGTACAAGCCATGATCCTCCTTGCTGAGATTCACTATGGTGAGGTTATCTGTGGTGGTAGTGGTTGTTTGTGGTATCGGTAGAGTTGATTGGGGTGGTAGTTCTATGTGGTGGTAGTTATTTGTGGGGGTGGTTGTTTGTGGTGGTGGTTGTTTGTGGAGGTGGTTGTTTGTGGTGGTGGTGGTTAGGGTAAAGGTTAGGGCAAAGGTCATGGTGTGATTATTTGTGGTGGTTATTTAACTGGTGGCCAAGGTGGTGGTGATTATTTAACTGGTGGTTGAGATGGTGGTGGTTGAGATGTCGTGACAAAAAACATGAAGGCTTGGTGAGGTTGTTAGAAGTAAGTGAAAGTAAAGATATATGAAGGTGGATGAAAAAAAAACGACAAAAAATAAAAATGTGTGATGAGAAGAAAAGGTGGAAGCTGATGATGAAATTTATTTCAGTTAAAACAGAAGTGAGTGTTTGGAAGAATGATCGAAAAGCTGTTCGGAATAATCGGTAAAAATGGTAAAAAAGGAGGGCGAATTGAACTTGAGCAGCAATAGAAATGGTGGCGTAGTTTTAAACATTGGTAGTGTATAATGCCAGTGAATATGTTGAGAGGTGAGATAAATAATGTTTTAGTGGCAAAAAAACGAAATTTGAATTTGAAACGCGAACATAGAATAAAGCAAGTTTCATATTCAAGTTGGAAGTTCTAAATGTTGTCTCACACAATTCGTGAAAAAGTGAATTAGGAAGACAAGTTAATTTTATTTAGAAAGATTTTGCCAGAATGGTTGAACGTGTGAAAAAAGGACTTGTGAAAGATTGCTCTAAGTTGAGTCTCGAACAAACAAGATTCTTATCTTCCACCGACAATACTGTGGCAAAAAACGGTTTTGAAGTATTATTATTGCTTCTCGATGTTAACATAAAATTAGAAAAAAACCGGTTTTACGAAATCTTTTGCGTTTCGAAATACTAATGATAAAAAAACTTTGAACAAATTCTTGACAACAACAAAAATACAAATTTTTTAAATAATTTTAATCAATAGCTCGTTAAGTAATAACTGATAGTTATTACTAGTTATTATTAGTTAACGAGTTTCAAACTGAAATAAATTAACCTGTGATTGTTAGTACGTCAAACCACTTGGTGATGCTTAGAAGCTAGACACATATTAAAGCTTATGAGCTGTGCATTGGAAAGTCACAATTGCGGCGGTAGGCGTAACAGATGTGTCGAGGTATGTATGCAGGACGGGGAAGAGTCAATTGGATTAGGAAAATTGAATGACAAAGGTTCCGAGTGTTTTTAGAGTGTTAGTTTATGAAATTATGTTTATTAAGTTTGGTGTCTTAAACAGTTATTTTGAAGAAAATTACTTTGTAGAAATTTATTCTAAAAGATTTTTTTCATTTTGTGGAAAGAATAATGTGAAAGTGTGGAAGATTGAATAAAAAATAAAAGATTAAGAGAATGGTGAGTGATTAAAAGAATGGTGAGTGATTAAGAGAATGGTGATTGATTAAGAGAATGGTGAGTGATTAAGAGAATGGTGAGTGATTAAGAGAATGGTGAGTGATTAAGAGAATGGTGAGTGATTAAGAGAATGGTGAGTGATTAAGAGAATGGTGAGTGATTAAGAGAAGGGATTGTAAAGAGCATCACCTCCGTTTTTGAGGAGTTTGGAGGCCACAGTTGATTGACCCCACACCTGCCGATCATTCCAATCCATTTTATAAGTTAAAAAAAGAATAAAAAATTAATTTTTCCACGTTTTTCTCTTTAATTTGGATTATTTGAAATAAAAACTTAAATTTTTTTTATATTAGACTGTAGCGCAAACGTAAAAAAAGCTGAGGTAATTTGAAAACGTACACCGTTAATCTGGCCTTCAAAATAATAAAAAACAGCGTAGAAAATTAAAAAAAGTCTTAAAAAAAATATCAATAAAGATAATATTAATAAAAAAATACTACTACTTTTGCATCCTATTAGCCAGCCCTAATTTAATTTGAAAAGCTGGAATTACAAAATAGATTGCTTCAAAAAACAAAAAGAGCCGAACTTGATTCAAAAAAATTATGAAAAAAAACAAAAAAATAGTAACAAAATTATAAAAACAACAAAAATAAAAACAACAAAAATAAAAACAACAAAAATAAGAACAACAAAAATAAAAACAACAGAAGAACAAAAAACAAAAAGAATAAAGACAATAAAAAAAACAGAAGTAGTGAAAAAAGCGAAAGCACTAAATAAAAAAAGAAAAAAAAAAGATTAAAAACAAAATAATATGGAAAACAAAGGAAGGATAATTGATTTATTCATTCTAAAAAGAACTTTTTTCCAGGTGATGACGGGTGCTGGTTCCCCACGGGCCTGGCAGGTGAGAGTTACTGACTGTGTAGGTTGTCTTTGGTTCAAGAACCTTGGAGTGGTCACAAAATGGGGAGGATCTGAAATGGTGTGGTGTGATTGTGTGGTGTGACTGTGTGGTGTGACTGTGTGGTGTGACTGTGTGGTGTGGTTGTGTGGTGTGATTGTGTGGTGTGATTGTGTGGTGTGACTGTGTGGTGTGACTGTGTGGTGTGATTATGTGGTGTGATTGTGTGGTGTGATTGTGTGGTGTGACTGTGTGGTGTGATTATGTGGTGTGATTGTGTGGTCTGATTATGTGGTGTGATTATGTGGTGTGATTGTGTGGTGATGTTATGCTTGTGGGGTCGTAGTTGTATTGATGGTGATGGTGAAGGTGGTACTATGGTGGTGATGGTGGTGGTGATACTGACCCCAATGGGTATATTATAAATCAACTTTTTCATACTTTTTCTCTATTGGTCAAATGAAAAACCTTAAATGTTCTATGATTCAGATGGTTAAGTTTCTAATTTGACCACGTGGCAGTTTTTGGCAAAGCGTGTATCTTGTAGGACGCTGCTATATAAGAATGCGGTAAAACCTACAAACATACGAAACAACGCAATAATGTAGTTAAAACAGCCCCAAACGGTAGCATCTTTATGCCACATATTATGCATCAGCCATGGACTTAAACCACACTACATCTCCATAAAACCACTCTACACAGCGCCACAATGTAGCAAATATTAAGTTGAAACCACCAAATTTAGTTTTGCAAAGAAATTGAGATTAATGCTTTGATCATCAAAGTTTTTAAAAAATATGTATTGATTGCTGGCCATGCTGAAATAACCAAAAGCTGTTATTCGTTCGTTCCGAATGCACTATCTTAGTGGTGTGATGGAGGTGAGAGAAAGGAAGGAGATGGTGGTGGTGGTAATGGAAATGATGGTGATGGTGGTAGTAGTGGTGAGAACAAAGATGGTGGTAGTAGTGGTGGTAGTAGTGGTGGTGGTAGTGGTGGTGGTGGTAGTGGTAGTGGTGGTGGTAGTGGTGGTGGTAGTGGTGGTAGTGGTGGTGGTAGTGGTGGTAGTGGTGGTGGTGGTGGTGGTAGTGGTGGTGGTAGTAGTGGTGGTGGTAGTGGTGGTAGTGGTAGTGGTGGTGGTAGTGGTGGTGGTAGTGGTGGTGGTAGTGGTGGTAGTAGTGGTGGTGGTGGTTGTAGAGGTGACAGTGGTTGTAACAACAAAAGTGGTGATAGTTGCAGTGGTCTTACATATTAATTTATACCGCTGAAACCCGATGAATGAAGTTATTGCTGGTGACCTCAAGTAAGGCAATGCAAAATCGCCTGTAAGAGATCTTGAGGCGAGATTTTATTCGTCCATAAGTGACTAATCATGTTGTTGTGGTAGGAAGTTACATTGAGTGAGTCGCTAATGATAAGGAAGAACCACGAAAAGGCACAATGGAACTAATAAATCTGGAAGGATGGGCTGAAGACATGATTTATTTTTAGATATTTTAAATATTTTTTTCATGAAACTTTGCAAAAAACATGTTTTTTGTAACAGTTGGAGAAAATTATTGATAATAATTTTTTTAGTTCTCAAAAAAGTTTAAAGAATTTTATCAGAAAAAGATTAAAAAATTTGAAAAAAAATGAAAAAAAAAACTTATAAAAAAGGTGCTTTCATGGATAATACTTCAGTTTTTTACAAAAATTATTATTTTTTGTTAAACATTTTTTTTCTGTTAAAAATTTTTATTTCAAACAAAATTATTTAAAAAATAAATTATTCAAAAAAATCCTTAACTTCCTTAAAAAATAATTTTTAAATAAAAATACATTTTTTTCTTTTTTTTAAAACAAACTTCTTAATGTCGCTACCTCTGACGAGAACCTTCATTATCTCGGAAGGTCTACCCCTTCCTAGGGAAGAGATGGGCAGGCAGTAGTAGAAGCCTTGGTGGGAGAAATGAGCTGAGGGGATGAGAAGGCTGGATCGGTTGTTGGTTCTGAAGATGGTGTGCTTGGCCCTCGTGAGGTACTGGTTGTCTTTGAACCACCTGAAAAAGTTTTTTGGTGTTGTTTCTTTGAGTGTTGTTGTTTGGGTGTTGTTGTTTGGGTGTTGTTGCTTGGGTGTTGTTGCTTGGGTGTTGTTGCTTGGGTGTTGTTGCTTCGTTTTTTTTTGTTTATGTTTGTTTGTTTGTTTGGCTGTTTATTTTTCTGATTAATTGTTTGTTTTTTTGATTTTGATTTCTTTTTAAATGTGTTTCATAGAATGTCTGCTAAAAAGTGTTCAATGCAGGTTTGTAGAGTAGTCAGCCAGGCTTGAGACTCACCTCACTTCGGTGAAGATGGGGTTAGAATCAACCATACACGACAGCACACCTCGCATCTGATACGCCAGATACACCACTGATTGCACGTCAACCACCTTCGGATGGTCTGTTGTGAGGGTGAAAGTGGTAAAGAAGGTTGTGGATAAGTTGGTGGAGATGATGAAAGAAATAAATGTGGTGGAGAAAATGAAGAGGGTTATAAAAAATAATGGATTAAACACAGGTGGCAGCAAAGATGATGCAGAAATCGCACGAATAAAATGTAGAAAAAATTCAAAGCGATAAAAAATGGCATAATTTTGAGGTTAAAAAACTCCTTCCAAGTGATTCAATGTTCGTATTAAGAAGAATATTTTATTTTTCAATTTGAAATCTAGTCAATAGTATTCATATTAAGAATATTAACTTATTTTCCGATTTGAACTTTAGTCAATAGTCTTCAATAGTTCAAGGATAGACCCGTCGACACTGTTTCAATTGAGAACAACGTGACAACTTACACGTCACATCGACAAAGGCTCTGATCCGTCTCGACTCATTATCGTCCACGTTGTGAGGGGAGCATGCGTAGAAGCCCCTGTCTTGAGAAGACAAAGAACTAACAAACAAAGAGCCGTTAGTGAAGATCTCATGTCTATGTTTAAAAGTAGAGATGGCGGAGAGGGGTTGCTCGTTGAAGAACCATCTGCCGGGCGCGTGTTTGTGTGTTCATGATCGTGTTTATAGGTTTGTTTGTGTGTTTATGATCATGTTTAGAGGTTTGTTTGTGTGTTTTTGACTATGCTTGGGGTTGTTCTTATGTTTCTGCGTCTGTATCATAATGGTTGGCAAACTCCGTTGTGAAGCTTGAAGCTCTGGTTTCAATTCCTGGCTAAGCTCAAGTTAGAGTTTAAACATAGACAACTCAAGTATGTAACAGACGCAGTGCTGAAATGGCTTAGTCTCAAAGTAGTCCAGCAGTTAGTGAAACCATTTTTATGGGAGTATCTTTGGACACTACCTATAAGGTTCTTTATAAACGCATTGATCAGATAAGAGTGGAGTTGAGAGGTTGTTTGTGTTATCATTGTGTTTGTTACTACTTTAGAGTGAGGGCCTTAAGAGTTTTGTTCGTGAGTTTTTCGTGGTTTTGTTTGATTTATGAGTTGTTTTAAGTCACTTTTAGTTGAAACTTTTGGCCTCACGTGGTGGTGATGTTGGTAGGAAATCCAGCAGACACGCAGTGCAGTAGCAGATCTTGGCCCTCTCTGAGACTGCTGTTGCGTGGAGGGACTGAGACGTAGAGACTGTCTGTTGGTGATGGGGGTGTTGATGAAGCTGCTGATGAAGTTGATGAGATTATTTGGCGGTGTAAGTAAGATAACGTTCAAGAAGCGAATTGTTTTTGGGTTTTGCTTTTCGAGGAAGAGTAATTTGTCCTACTAGTCTGCCCATTTTGGTAATTCTTAAATTCCACCTGATTTATACGTAACGGCGGTGTGATAAATATATTTTGGAAAAGAATTCTTGTTTTCAGTTTTGGCATACATGACGCAGAAGTGAAGGGTGTAATGGCTTGATGAAAGGAAGAACAATGTGGAAGGACGAGAAAAGAGTAATGCGCGTGGAATATTGATGAGAGCCTATAAAGCTACTCTGGCCAAAGTGGAGCAGTTGTGATGGTCGTAAATTCAATAAAATTTTACAGCTGCATTTTTATTTCGCCATTAACAACCAACACAATGTACTATTTTAAATTAGTTTTGTTTTCGATTTATGAAAGAATAAAAAGTTTAAGCAGTTTCGTTAAAGGACTTTTCCATAATTCGCTGCTTCACAAAATTTAATATGTTCCAGGGGAGATAAGAAAATTGCTAAGGCGACTAAAATAGAAAAGATGAAATTCCGAAGAGCACAACAGATTTCGTTCATCAACCGAGGATAACAAACCTTGATTACATCACTCCAGACTATGCGTTTTAATATTTTTATTTTTATTAATCTTTCTTGCATTTAAAGTTTTTGAAGCATATTTCTGAAAGCTTTTTGAAAAGGGAGTGACAGAAAGTGAAGACCATCACGCAACCAGAAAAGCAAAAGCATATTTTCAAGTCCAGTGGGAGGCACGAGCGAAAGTGTGTGTCGCAAATAAGGCAGTGCAAGAAGGGGCAGTAAAGGTTTGAAGCGTTCGGAATAACAGCGCAAAACAGCAAGAACTCACCGAACAGTATCCAATCGGTGTCTGCAGGGTTGATTTGATGTTGAGTTGTATGAGACGTTGAGTTTTATGAGATGTTGAAATGTATGAGATGTTGACTTGTATGAGATGTTGAAATGTATGAGATGTTGAGTTGTATGAGATGTTGAAATGTATGAGATGTTGAGTTGTATGAGATGTTGAAATGTATGAGATGTTGAGTTGTATGAGATGTTGAATTGTATGAGATGTTGAGTTGTATGAGATGTTGAAATGTATGAGATGTTGAGTTGTATGAGATGTTGAATCGTGTTAGATTTTGATGTGATTTTGAATGATGTGATGTTTTAAAGTTTTTTCATATATCGACCGAATTGTTAAAAGTTGAGTTTGAACGAAAGAAAACTCAATGCTTTAAAAAGTTTGGAAACGTTTAACTTCACGCCTCAGAAATAGGCACCCGAACAAACAGAGAAATAGTCCATCTTACCACCTATTCAGTCCTAAAAGATTTTAGGAATTCAAAGTTGTTTCATTGTCTAGATGCTATTGTGTATTTTTAAATTAAAATAAAACGCTAAAAAATAACTTTTTTTTGGCCAAGACATGAAATTAAAAAATAATTGCGACGTGTTTCAAGAAGTTAATTGCTTTTCGAATGAAGTTGCCATTCTTGAGGGAGCACAGTGCTGCTGCACGGGACATCCTAAGAACCCTTCTCGAAGAGTGTGATCAGCGCTATATAAACTCTTTGATTAGATTAGATTAGATTATAAATCTTTGTTGCAAAACAAATGGCTGATGCTACTAACAACAAACACAACCTCAGTTATGTTAGAGTATAAGCACCAATAAAGGTTTTGAAAAAAATACAAAATAATTCGCTGAAACAGTTTTTCTACCATTTTTTTCACTTTTGCTATTTACTTCAAGCACAAACAGAATTTCGCTAATAAAAAAAAACTTGAACGAAAAATGTGTGAATGAACAAATGTCAAAGAATAAAAAGAACAATGGTTGTAACTTGTTGTTATATTGTTTTTAGTACATTTTAAAATTGTTTTGTTGTTATTTATGTTGTTTTCAGGTTACTGTCGTGTTGCCGGTTTGTTTTGTATACATTGAAAGTTTTCAAACGTTTCTGATGTTTTTTTTGACAAAGTTTCATTTATTTCTGTTCATCCATCATGCGCATAATTGTTGAGATTGCCGTATGAAGCGGAAAAATTTCCGACTGGTTGATTGTTCGTCTTGGCCTTTTGAAAAACTCTATCACGTTTTCAAACTTTCTCAAACATTCTCAAACATTTTCAAACATTCTCAGACATTCTCAAACATTCTCAAACATTCTGAGCATTGGTGTGTGCCAATCTCCCAAGTGCCCTCATCAATCCAACGGTGTGGTGTTGCCTGGAGTGGCAGACCATTTTAGAGGTCATAAAGAACCTTTCCAGGGATTCAATTTTTCATTAGCTTGTATCAAACACATCTGAGTGCTACTTTGAAGGTTTATTAATATTTAATGTATATTTTGCCTTCATAGGATTATATTAATTTCAATGTTAATAAAAGTGCGAGGATGAGTGAATACACTTTTTCTGGTAAAAAATGTTTTGTTAATTTAAAAAAAAATTTAATAGCGTTTCATACTTCAAAAAAACTTTGCATAAAATCGTTTCAGACGATAACAACTTTATAGATTTTCCATAAGTTAGAAGTTTTTTTGATGGAAATGACCCCAAAATTGAGATCTCGATAAAACTCAAATAACTAAAATGGTTGTATTTTTTAAATAAAATTTATAATAAAAAAAACTATAAAAAATATTAGTTGAAACGTCTGTAGCCAGGGTTAGCTGGCTGGGATTTAGGAGGCAAAGCTCAGAATTTCGACTCCCGGCTAAGTACAGATTTAAGTAGTAAAAAGTGAAAACCCAAATAAAACACAAACGTCTTGCTAGCGGAAAGTGTTGATTTAGTAATGTGAAAGTCCAGCTTTCAAAGCCTTCTTTGTAATAATCTTTCCCTTCAATTTCAACTTTTCACAAAAAACGACCTAAAAGCCCATAAACCAAATGAATAGATTAACGTTTGAAAACAAAAAAAGAGGAAAAAAAATAAATAATTGGAACTGACGATAAAACTAAATGACGCCAGTTCAAGATTATTGGAAAACTGAAAAGCTACAGCGTGGGTGCAACTGGACAAACAGTGGGAAATGAGTATTAATAAGCAATATATTTAATGGGTAGGCCACTAAATGCAACTATCAAAACACACGCCTCCATCACCATTGATTGCACGCGTGCAGCCATACCACATGTACATTTGAGCCATTAACAACAACATCAACAACACAACATCAACAACGCAACATGAACAGCACAACATCAACAACACAACATCATCAACACAACATCAACAACACAACATCAACAACACAACATCAACAACACAACATTAAAAACGCAACATGAACAACACAACATGAACGACACAACATCAACAACACAACATCAATAACAAAACAGCAACAACACAACATCAACAACACAACATCAACAACGCAACATCAACAGCATCAACAACACAATATAAACAACACAACACCAACAAGGCAACATCAACAACAGCACGGCAGCAACGTAGTAATAACAGAAAAAAAAAACAGAAGCAACAACACAAAAAAACAAAACACGACGACAACAAAGAAACTTTAGCAACAACAAAAACAACAACAACTCGACTCAATCAAAAACCACTGTTTCAAACAATATAAAAATTATGAAAAAAAACACGAGAAAAAATATTGAAGACTTCTGAAAAAGAAAAATTTTTGAAGAGAGAATTTGTTTAATGGAAGTTTCAGAATGGCAGATTTTTCTGAAAATTGCATATTCTGGAGAAGTAGAATTCAAATGTTGACAGAAAATTTATGTCAGGAAAAGCTTCCACCTGGAACGAGGATTTTGAAGGAGTGGGAGACGCTACCATAGGGATTGGTGGCTGAACAGGAGAAGGTGGGAGTAGTGGAGGTGGGGGAAGATGGAAAGAAAAGAGAAGAAGAGAGAGAGGATGGTGAAGGAAGAGGGGGTGGAGTAAAAAAAGGCAAAAGTGGTGAAGAGGGAGTGAGAACAGGAGATGTGAAGTGGTGAATAAAAAGAGTGCTGTTGACTGAGTTTACTCGTTTGTTGTCGTACGTAAAATGTTCTCTCGCGTCACTACTGTTGCTGCTGTTGTTGTTGTTGTTGTTGTTGTTGTTGTTTTTACTTTGAATCTGTTTTCTATTTTGAGCTTCTTTATTTTTGTTACTTTTTGAGCTCTTTGCTTTTATGACGTCAATGTCGGTGTAATAATCGTATTGGCTGTTGGACAGCCCGCTCTTCTTTTTGTTGTCGGATTGTTGGGTATTGCTTTGGTGATGACTATCAGGCAACGGTTTTATGTGTTCTCTGATTGGTTGTTTGTTTCTAAACCACGTGATAATTGGTCGAGGGTGGCCGGAAGAAGAACAAGATAATTGTACGTCACTTCCGTTTGAAATGTAAACAAGACTTGGAGGTGTTGACAAAAAAACCGGTACACCTGGAATAGGTTGTTTTGTTATGATTGTTATTGATGGGTTTATTATTGAGAGTTCAATTTTATTATTGTTATCATTTTTTTGTTGATGTTTTTTTGTTTTTGTTTGCGCAATAATTCATTTTATATTTGTAGTTTTTGGAATTAATGGAACCTTTCACAACAACCGGAACATCAATAATTGTTGCTAAAAATTTTCAAGTAGGTGTACAAAGTCCAGAATGTTTAAATATTTTTATTTATTTATTTAAATTATAATAATAATAATAATAATAATAATAATAATAATAATAATAATAATAATAATAATAATAATAATAATAATAATAATATTATTATTATTATTATTATTATTATTATTATTATTATTATTATTATTATTATTATTATTATTATTATTATTATTATTATTATTATTATTATTATTATTATTATTATTATTATTATTATTATTATTATTATTATTATTATTATTATTATTATTATTATTATTATTATTATTATTATTATTATTATTATTATTATTATTATTATTATTATTATTATTATTATTATTATTATTATTATTATTATTATTATTATTATTATTATTATTATTATTATTATTATTATTATTATTATTATTATTATTATTATTATTTATATTTATTTTTTATTTATTATTATTATTATTATTATTATTATTAGAATGCTTTAAAAATTTTCACTGTCGTAGCTGATAAGCCTATAAAATTAGCTTTCCATACAGTCTATAAGCTGGAAGCAAAATCAGGAGTAGGCAAGGCTCTTGGGTACAAATCCTTTGCTCAACTTCAAGGCGAGAACGTCTTTGTGCAGCAAATCTTAGTGAATGAAAAGAGGCTTGTATTTGAGAAAGTCAATGTGGAGGCAGGGAAGCTGTATTGCTTAGAGACCAAGGTCATTAAGCATTTGTAATATCTGAGATGTTTCTGAAATTATGAGGTTTCTAAGAGGCTTATTGAAATGGTAACTAAAATTCACAAAAAGCTGCGACCGATAAATTTAATTTTTATTCGTTTTACTTTTATCATTGAGATAAGGAAGTTGTTTCTCTGAAAAAAGTGAATGTCGACATTGTTTTAAGCACCTTTGGGTGCATTGAAGTAACTTTTCGAGAATTAAAAAATCTACATAACAACTTCAAGAAAGAGCGAAAAGATTAAAAAAGCAATGAAGATGGCCGTGAATCAATTTTAGGGCACAAATATCAGAAGAGCAGTAATTAAAAGTGTTTGAATGGCCGCCAAAGTGATGTTTTCGCAACGTCTGCACGTTGAAACACGCAGCAGAACGACACCAGGCAACCAGTTGTGACACTTTGCGCTGCGTGATGAATGTAATTTTCAATATTGCATTTGCAAGCG
>OX387248.1:10594968-10617468 GCA_947562095.1 Branchellion lobata | reverse complement strand
GTGTGTGTGTGTGTGTGTGTGTGTGTGTGTGTGTGTGTGTGTGTGTGTGTGTGTGTGTGTGTGTGTGTGTTTGTATATTTGTGTGTACGTGTGTGTGTATAATAAAAACTTAAAACTGGTTTGAATGGTGCCTGCAAGAATTTTGATGTCTCAACATAAATCCAAATGAAGTGGAATGAGAACTTCAAGAGCGAGAGAGAAACAAGGGATAGGCATGATGGAATTAATTTTTGTCGATATGAATAAATTTATCAGGTTTTCGTATCAAAATCAATTTTATTTCCTATGATAAAAATTAGAATTATTGTTTGTACGAACATAAATTCGACGTTGTAGCAGGATTACATGCAAATAAATCCCTCATTCTCCTCAATCTTCCTCCCAGGTCGAGTCAATATATTACAAGCTCAACAAGCTCTTAGAACAAATCGAATTTATGACATTTATTTTTGATAAATTTCATTTGTTGATTGACTTTTAATGGCGATGTATGCAATAAATAATATTATCATTTCAATGTTACTTTTTACAATTTCTTTTTTTTACCATTTTTATTTGCTGTTTTTTTTAGAATTTTGTTTTTTTATTTATTTTTTAGAGTACAAAGAAATTGAAGAATATTCTAGAAAATTAAAAAAAAAGTGAACCTGGAGTTCGTTCGTTTGATGAAGTACGTATAATGTTTCAGAGCGCTTTAATTAAATATAACTGCAAGACTCAAACATCGCTTTTGAAATACCACAAATATTTAAAAACTTGAGAGAAAGTCAAAAATAGTTTTAAAAAATGTGAAATGGTTCGAAAAAAGTTTGAAAGAGGTTCGAGAGGGTTTGGAAAGGGTTTCGAGAGATGTTTGAGAAGGATGTTTGAGAGGGATGTTTGAGAGGGATGTTTGAGAGGGATGTTTGAGAGGGATGTTTGAGAGGGATGTTTGAGAGGGATGTTTGAGAGGGATGTTTGTGAATAGTTTGAAAGATATATTTTCCATAGAATTTCATGAAGAAAACCAAAACAATCGTAAATGAATGGATAAAAACTTAGTCAAATTTTCATAAGGAGCAGTATAACAAATACAACTTTCTTTCAAAGTTAAATAAAAATATGAAACAGTTTAACATTCACCAGAAAAAAAAAATTATTGCACGCTTCGTTCTTTAAGAATAGTTCTAGCGAAATTATTCCCGCGTAGATCGCAAGCAGACACCTGAAATAAAAGCTTTTGGGAGAGTTTTGTATGTGTTTTATGCTTCGAAAATTTACTTCAAAGAAAATAGTGTTTTTGTACAAAAAGACCTCTTAATTACGGCTTACAACTATTTTCAGCGGATCAAAAATTACCCGAACGAGTTTATGGAGTGAAGAAGATAGTACAAAATAAACGTATGAACAACGAGGGGGTATTAACTACAGCGAAAATAACAAATGTATAAATAAATAAATAAATGAATGAATGAATAAATAAATAAATAATAAAATAAATAAATAAATAAATGAATAAATAAATAAATAAATGAATGAATGAATGAATGAATGAATAAATAATAAAAAAAATAAATAAAATAAATAAATAAATAAATAAACAAAAAAAATAAAAAAATAAATAGATAAATATATAAATGAATGAATAAATAAATAAATAAATAAATGAATAAATGAATAAATAAATAAATAAATAAATAAACAAACAAACCAATTAATGAATAAAGAAATTGAATTGAAATGATGAATTAAATTGAATTAAAGTATTGAATAAACGAACGATACAACAAGATAAGTAAAAACAATCAGAACCCACTTCGAATTAAAAAAAATGCTTAAAGAGTCGAGGTGGTGCATTCAGGGCTGGAAGCTCAGGCTGTGATGCTTTATTGCCCACAGCGCCTCACCCCCTTTATTAATCTCTCAAAATTTCTTATTAGCCTCAGCAATGTTCACGCTTTTTATTATTAGCACTAAATAAGATCGCCCCCTCTATCCTCTTTCGGTTCAGCCATAAAACTTACTTCTATTTTTTCATATCTCTTTCATTTTATTTTTTTAATTAGTTCAAAAGTGGTGACCGTACCTCTCCGAAACACCTTCAATCCCCTTCAACAGTAGAAAAACGTTCTCAGACGCGATGTATTCCACTTTTATGAGAGATAGTCAGTTTTTGTTTTGCTCTTTTCAGCTTTGAAATATTTGAAAAAGTTGACGTTTTGTTAATTTTAACAATAAAACTATAAAATTTAACTTCCCTAAAGGTAATAGTACTATTAGTAACAATAAAAGTATTATTATTAGTGGTATAATTAGTATTATTGATATTTAAAATAATACATTTATATTATTATTAGCATTAGTAGTATAAGTAATCTTGTTATGGTTATTTTATTGTTATTGTTGTTACAACGAAACAATTTCATTGGATTTATTCATTTAATTTTACATTGCATCGCTTTGCTGACCAAGGGTCAAGAAAGAAACGAAATGACAACAAAAACAACAAAAACAAAAACAACAACAAAAACAAAAACAACAACAAAAACATCAACCACGACATAAACACTTTCACTAAAGAAACCAAAAAAAAAATATAAACATCATCACCAACAAAGAACCAATAACAATAGAAACAATGAAAACAAGAATAACAATAACAACAACAAAACCAGCATTAACGATAACTGCGCAAACATAAAAGCCACATCAAAAGCAACAAAATGAGAAACAACACTTGACCATTTGAGGGCTGAAGAAGAAGATAAAACAAATAATATCAATTAAAACAAAAAAAAATTATTAAAATTGTGGAATATAAGTGACTTTAAGCGTTGTTCCATACATCTAGTATGTCACACACCACAAAAATACCTTTATTTCGCAGTCGAACCAGGCAAGCCATAGTAATGAAGTTTCGAATGACTTCCACAATAACTCCCTGCATCTCTTGCTTTCTTTTTTTATACTTCACAGCTCTAGTTTTCACTCAAAAGCTACTACCTTCAATTTAAAAACTTGCTTCCAAACTCGATTTGTACCTTTGAACCAAGTGTTTAAAACGCGCAAAAAGTGTTTTGATTGGATTAGATTTTCAAAAAGTATGAAGTTGCAATTTTCACTGCGGAGACCAACAGCATGGGTGATCCATGCAGGGTTCAAGCACTCGCTCTCGCAACTTAATTTGGCGATTTGGAAACAGATGTTGGTTCATAATTCCTACCCCCTCCTCCAAGCTCTTCCTTAAAGCCTCCTGCTAATCTTCCCATTCATTCTCACACCCCTTTCGACCAGTATGTTTTTCCTCACTTTCGACTGCTCCCTCACAGAGGCGTTCACTCGAGTGCTCACCTCACAGCCCACGCACGCGATTGCGCAAACATCACTTACGCACACGCAATAGTGCTAAAAACAATTAAAGGTGCAAAAAACAAGCTAATAAAATTTAAATAAAAAATAATTGTTATTAGCATTAATATAATATGATTAATAAAAAATAAAAAATAAAAATATAGAAAAACGATAATAAAATGTCATTATAATAATAACAATAATAATGATAATGCGGCGTAAAAAAACAATACAATGATTTTTGGAATAAAATGTCCTTGGTTTGGATTAGTTTGAAAAGACTGCGAGAAGTGAATGGAGTGAAGGCATAAGGCCAACCACTCGTTTGGCTTATAATTTCTATGCGGAAGCGTATTAAAGAAAACAACTAAATCGAACCAAAGAACCAAAATAGATAATATTAAAATACTGAAAATTATTAAAAAATATTAAATAAATACTTGACAAAAACCTAAATCATAGAGAAGTATTGTAAGTGGTGTTGGAGTGTGTGGAGTGATAGTTGTGGTGGGCAGGCTTCAGGAACAGGCCTCCATCGATCAAGGAGGCCTCAATCAAGTGGGAACTTTTCAATTTTTTTATTATGAATTTTTTTCCTCTCCACAACATTAAAGTGTACTATTTTTGACATTTTTTTTGACATTATTTTTGACATTATTTTTGACATTATTTTTGGAATTATTTTTTTAATTATTTTTTTTCACTAATTTTTTCATCTTTTTTAAATTAGTTTAATTCTGTTTCTCGCCACCATTCTATCTTCCAGCAACATCAGCATTCTTACCAAATGTTTTCGGTACGTTTTGAAAGAACTAATCTTTTACTCAAACCAATAAGTTTATTTTTAATTTCATTCCATAAATTGCCTTTTTTAATTTTAAAAATCCAAAATATTACAAAGCGCATCTTTTTTTTGTATCAGTCCATTAAAAGATAATTAATTTTTTTTTTATTTATTGCAAGCCTTTCCACAAACCTATTTTCCAAACTGCCTTCGGTTCCTTTCACACTTCAACAAATTGAGATCCAATGTCATCTACCAAAAATCACCACTTTTATCGATGCCACGAAGACTTGTGTTCAATCAGTTGTTTACTTTTTTCATTTTTGCTAATTGAAAAAAAAAACATGTCAAAAATTCAGTTTGATGTTCAAAAAGCCATCAAAACGGATTTTGAGAAGTGCTCACACAAATGAAGAAGTTACTGGTAGCTTATCTACTCCGTGTGTTTTGGCATTCGAAAAAGAAAAACTAAAAAAAATTTTACGAATTTGAATATTCCAAACACTTTGAATCCCTGGTCAATTTACTTCACCACAATACAAATCCCATCTAAGCGCTTCAGCCAACCTACACGGTTTCATCTTTCACACTCACACGCTGATGTTTAAAGTCATCCAAAATGACAAATGATGTTCGAAAGGGCCATGGATTTGAAGAGAGTTTCGAAATGAACGACTGAAAAATCCAAAAAAATGTTTTGGGTTAAATAAAACACGCTGAAATAAAATTTTAAATTAATTTCGACTCACGATAAAATTTGTTTAAGACTAGTCGTTAGTTTAAAAATGCAAGGTTCAGAGATACTTTGCATACATGTAAATCAAGCATGAGGAAATATGTGCAGTTAACAGGCTGGTGTGTTCAACACCAACACCTTCAAAACAGTTCAAAGTTGTTGTTGCTGTTGTTGTTGTTGCTGTTGTTGTTGTTGCTGTTGTTGTTGCTGTTGCTGTTGTTGTTGTTATTATTGTTGTTGTTGTTGTAATACAATGACACCATTCTGTACCTCCTCACATTCACTATCTTCCTATAAAGTGGTAGCTTATTTGTTTGATTTGATGAGGTCATACGTTGAGGCGTTGAGACACTCACGTAGGCAGACGTTGTTTTGTAACGTTGCACACAGCTATCGGCAACTCAACCGATGCATGAGTTGCAACGAATGAAAGCTTCATTCATAACTTTTCTGTGAAGAAAGTGATGTTGCTCTGAAATATTTGTTTCTTCACTCACGTTCACACGTCCACAAGCGATGCGCGCTGAAGGAGTCAAACCGTTAGCTGTGGTGTCTTCATAAGCAGATAATCCTGCCTCAACGCACCTCAAACTCTTTTAATAGGCAGGTTAAAGTTTGAAAAATTCACAAAAAAGTTGATGATGGATGTTTCAACTCCAGTCTCAACTCCAGTCTCAACTCCAGTCTCAACTCCAGTCTCAACTCCAGTCTCAACTCCAGTCTCAACTCCAGTCTCAACTCCAGTCTCAACTCCAGTCTCAACTCCAGTCTCAACTCCAGTCTCAACTCCAGTCTCAACTCCAGTCTCAACTCCAGTCTTAACTCCAGTCTCAACTCCAGTCTCAACTCCAGTCTCAACTCCAGTCTCAACTCCAGTCTCAACTCCAGTCTCAACTCCAGTCTCAACTCCAGTCTCAACTCCAGTCTCAACTCCAGTCTCAGTCTCAACTCCAGTCTCAACTCGTCTCAACTCCAGTCTCAACTCAAGTCTCAACTCAAGTCTCAACTCAAGTCTCAACTCAAGTCTCAACTCAAGTCTCAACTCAAATGTTGTTTGCGGAGGTCTGCTGCCATGCAATAATGCATCACGAACTCAATGTTGCAGTAGATTCGAGCAGGAAAACCGAACTGCGTCTATTTTAAAAATTGGAACATCTTGAAAACTCTCACATGCCCTCAGCAGCACGCAAATAGTCGCATCGTCTGAACAATTCAAATAAAAAGTTTTGAAAATAGAGTCGCACCCAGAATGGAATATTGCCAAAGCAAGCCACCCGTGAAGAATGTATGCCTGAGAAAACGTCAAAAAAATCCTAAACTTCGCCTCAAAAAATGTTTCGCATAATTTCTTGTTACTCTTTTCAGAAATTTAGGTACACAAAGTTATGAAACGTCAGAGCGGTTATGATAACAATGATGTAAGTTGCTAATGACTTAATGCAAGCTTTTTAAAATAGTCCTTATGAGCGCTTTTTGTCCAAACTCCGAATATTTCAAAAATAAATACTTTTTAGAGGCTTTTTAATTCAAATATTTAATTCAAATAGATACTTAAAGTGCTACAAATTTTAAAATTCTGCACATTTTAAACCTCAAGCATTATTCGGAGCTCAGGAAGTTGTCAAGCGCAGAAACAATTAGGAATGACGAAGGAGCGAGTTTGAAGGCACTATTACATGATAAGAAGCAGGCGAACGACCTGCGAACGACCGTGGGCCATGCTCTCGTAATCACAACCAAGTAGCCCGCATTAGCACCACGCCAACAAGCGTCGAAACACAAAAGGGAAAGAAGGCCCAAATGAAGTAACAGTGCGTCAATTTTGATTATTCAATAAACACTGTTGTCCGGTTTTGAATGACTTTTGAGTGATGGTGTAATTAAGAATGGCGTGTGGCTGCCTCTGATGAAGCCACCCTTCCGTACTTTAATGACATTTTCAAATTTTTCCGTTAAAGCAGAAAGTTTTGACATTGTTTCTTATGGCGAAAAACAGTAGGAAAGATTACATTGGTGATTTTGTTCGGGTTGAACAAACTTTCATTTTATCTACAAGGTCATTCAAAAGGTTTTTAGAAAACAGAATTAACCTTTTCTAACAGAATTATTTCACAAGTGCAAAATTCTTTTTCAAACATATTAGAAGGCATTAAGGCCTTCATTAAAGTTTCAACTCTCTAATTACTCACATGCTGGTTATTCCATGCTAGTAACGACACTCACATAGCCCCCATGAAGCTCCCGCCGCGTCATCAAGCGCCAGATAATCTTTTGATTTGGAAAAAATAATTATTTTATTGCAAATAAATTTTTGGTAGCTCAGGAATTTTTTTTGAAACGAAAATAATTTTTTGCTTCGTTTATACTTTGTACTTTGCGGGGCGACACAAATGTTCCTTTTGGAAACGGTTCTTTTTAACTTTTCAAAGGTAAAATTGATGGAAGTTTCACAAATTCACCAATATAGCAAAAGATTTTGAAAAATAACCTTTGGAAATAGAACTGAATTTTGTTTTAGAGAAAACTTTTGAAAAGTTTTTTGATGAATCACTTTGAAAATAAAATGTTTCGAATGTGAGCCATTAAAAAAAAGTAATAAACAGTTTTTATAATGAAGTTCTATATTGAGACCTGCTAGTGAGGAAATTATTGAAGTGAAAATTCAATGAAACTGAATGCAGACAGCCAATAAGTAGCAAAGAGGGGCCTTGAAAAGTTTCAATCGGCTGATCGCCCAGAGATACGCCGATTACTGAGCAGCCCTCGTGTGCTTCAAAGGAAAATTTATGGAAAATAGAAAATTCAATTGAAAATTCAAGGTTCAATCAAATTTTAAAATTTAATCAAAAATGAAAATGTCATCAAAAGCATGGAACAAAAGAAATACTGCAATAAAAAATTTATAGATTTTATATAACTGCCTCAAATGAGGCTTTATAGGAGATAAGCGAAGCACAAACCGCTCTAAATTCTAAAACAAAGTCATAGCTGAATTCTTACTCTTCAGATATTTGTTTCCCATTGATCCACCTGTTTTTTCACATAGCTTTCTTAGCAGTAGCAAGGAATTAAGCTGTCCAAGCAGCCATTAATGCCCTTCTCCAGACCACAACGTCGTGGTCTTTGAACGTTCCACTTGCCAATCGAAAAAACAAAAAAACCTTCCACTCGACCGTTCAAGCGTATGTTACAAGCACACCGCATCGTCAAGCAAGTGTTACAAACATTTTCCATTGATTGCTCACACCTCCGCTCAATGAGGTCGCTTGCACGCACGTGGTGCAGCCTCAGTGCCTCCTCGACAGCCCCTGCAGACACTGAGAGGGCCATAATAGAGCCTTGTTTAAGTATGATTTTCCAACGTTTGAAAACAATTTTATGTACTTTTGTATATGGAGATATTTTGGTGGGCAGAATTAAAATTATATTCCTTTTTTAGTGTTCCATTACAACCAGAGCCATATCGGGGCTGTAAAGGTGCCGTGATGGCGTCTGCTACTGCGTGATGTCATCTACTCCTCGTTAATGCTTGAGATGTCAATTAAAGCCAAAAAACCAAGTATAGTTTGAGTTCTTGTAATTGCCCAAATACATTTTGGAAGATGGTTTAAAGATTTCGGTTTTAGAAAAAACTCGCAGGTGGCTGTGGAAGAAGAAGAAGAAGAAGAAGAAGAAGAAGAAGAAGAAGAAGAAGAAGAAGAAGAAGAAGAAGAAGAAGAAGAAGAAGAAGAAGAAGAAGAAGAAGAAGAAGAAGAAGAAGAAGAAGAAGAAGAAGAAGAAGAAGAAGAAGAAGAAGAAGAAGAAGAAGAAGAAGAAGAAGAAGAAGAAGAAGAAGAAGAAGAAGAAGAAGAAAAAGAAAAAGGAGAAGAAGAAGAAGAAGAAGAAGAAGAAGAAGAAGAAGGAGAAGAAAAAGAAGAAATAGATAAAGAAGAAGAAGAAGAAAAAGAAGAAGAAGAAGAAGAAGAAGAAGAAGAAGAAGAAGAAGAAGAAGAAGAAAAGGAAGAAGAAGAAGAAGAAGAAGAAGAAGAAGAAGAAGAAGAAGAAGAAGAAGAAGAAGAAGAAGAAGAAAAAGAAAAAGAAGAGGAAGAAAAGGAAGAAGAAGAAGAAGAAGAAGAAGAAGAAGAAGAAAAAGAAAAAGAAGAGGAAGAAAAGGAAGAAGAAGAATAAAAAGAAGAAGAAGCTTTTTGGTTATTTATGTCGAGTTTAAAGGCACTTTAGAAGAAATTAAATGCAGAAGTGATTTGTTTAACGGCTTTTCAAAGCTTTGTTTGAAATTGAGTTTCTTGGACTTTGAATGCGATGGTTGCATAAAAACTCAAATGAAAAAATGTGGGGCCACGGCCTATTCTGAAGAAGAGATAAAAGTTGAACATAGTTGAAAAAGTTTGTCAGAATCGAACTTGGGATTTCAAAAAAGAACCGAATCTTTAGTTCACTTTTCAAAGATTTCTCTAAATTCTCACAGTTACTTATTCCTTTGTGAATATCTTCTTTTCTTTGGTCACCGGTCCATAAAGGAGACCACAATAGCATCCCACCAATCTTTCAAAGCCGTTGTGACGCCATAAAACTACTGCAAATATACGACTTGAAGGCGGACATTTTTATTCTGGCAATGAAAACCTTGAGGCCACTCTATTATTATATGATTGGAATTTTTATGAATATTATAAGAATGGCTCAGAAATATCCAAGCCACTCTAGCACGGCGTCTGTCCTTTTATTAGTTGGATGTTTCGGAAAAGCAAACTTGGGTTGTTTGAAGTGGTTGCAAGCCAAGGCAGAGATGAACTGCCAAACTGCATGTTTCAACGCCCTGCTAACTAGCTATCTAACTACAGAACACAAGAAAAAGTCTTAAGAAGGCAATGATAAAAGAATATTTTCTAAATTCCATTAAGAAAAACAGGTTTGTTTAATTTTTTTCTTAATTATTTTTAAGGCCGTTTGTTTCCATCCATGCTGCAAGTTCATCCAACGCTCAGACGTTCTCAACTGCAAGTCTTCTGCGCAATCGTTTGTGCAGTGGCCATGTATTGAAATGTCATCGGCATATTGATGGAATCCTAGCTATTATTTTATAGGTATTCTTTCAAGGTCCTCCGTGTATATAGAAAACAATAATGGTCCAAGTACAGATCCTTGTGGGACTTCTACTGAAGAATCGACAATGTTCGATTTTGTCCCACTGCAGCGTACATCAAAGATCCACCACTCAGGTAGTTATGAAGCTTTATGAGGAGGCAAAGCATCTCCAAGGGAACCACGGATGGCTGAAACACCTCCATAACAGTTTTTCAGAAGAGCGTTAAGGGCAATAGGCGTGATTAATGTGTTGAGAATTTTTTTGAATTACTAGATATGCCCAGAATGTTTTCGTATGAAAACCAATAAACATTTTTCGTTAATTAAAGTTTTTTTTGTAAAAATGTTGGAAATAATTGGAAAAAATATTTTAAATTTTGCTTTTTGGTAAATATTCGTAAAGTTCCTTAAAAATAAAGACGACGCTGAAGGTTGAATAAGATGTTGGCTCTTTAAACGGGGAAGATAAATTGAATAATAGACTTCTGGAAGGGTCATTACTCGCCATACAACAACCAGATTTATCTTGCTCAATTAAACTTTAAAGTTTTCCGAAATGAAGAAGATTTCTTCATTTAAGCTTTAAATTATTCAGTTTTTTATTTGTTTGTAAATTCATTGTTCAATATTTTGTATTTACTATTTATTTGTTTGATGTTTATATTTAATATTTGTTCTAATATTCAACTATTTAATATTAATTCATTTTTTCTTTTTCCAAAACGAAGCAAAACGAAAGGTGTTAGTCGTTTGAACGAACATATTCAAACGTGGTTGTGTGCAAAGTTTGAACGAAGGCAGCCGTGGCTAGACACCTTTACGGACGAAAAGTCAACTCCTATTGGAAGCGTTCGTCTGCACGAAACTCTGAACGTCCTTCATTCATTTAATTATTTCGATTCAGAATTCTTTGGCGTTTTTGCGGTTTTAAGAAAATTTAAAAAAGTAAATGATAAAAATACATTCAACATTTTTTTAAAGTTCAAAAATATAAAAAATCAAAAATAATATCAAAACGCGAAAATAATTTAAAAAACCAAAATTGGATTATTTTTTAAATATTGAAAAATTCAAAAACGATTTTTTCAATATTAAAAAAACCAAAATAGGCATAATTTATTTTATTATAACCTGAAAAGGATGTTTGTTAGTTTGATAAATGGAGAGTACACGCGGATTTTGGATGGATCATACAACGGAACAATCAAAGAAGTCAGAAACACCCCAAAGAGAAAATGCAGCCCACTAACATCCCCTATCACATCACATTACTCAAGAATTAGTAGCGACTGGAGATGGCGTCAGAAGATGGATTATACAAAGATGTCGATTTTGTTTTCAAATGATGAATCATCATTTCTTTCAACAAGGCAATGTGATTAGATTTCAGTGGACAATAGATGTTTTCTCGGAAAAAATTTACTAGGAAATTCATCATTCAAAAAATGTCAAAGGTCTGCAATACAAACACACATCAAATGGAAATTCGCCAGAATTGAGCAGGCATCCGTGGTAGCCTGGTTAAGAGGCATAAAGTAAAATTAAAGAAAGCATTAAAAATGCAGTGTCTTAATGGAACAAAAATGTTCATTGGGTGAAAAAGTGGGAGTGATGAAGATGCAATGAAGTTTGTTGCGAAGAACCTTCCAGAGGCAGCAAAGAGTGCATAAGCTGTGAAGTGTTTATGATTGCATGGATTAAGAGGTTTCTAAGACCCGATTCGAGTTAAAACTTGCTTATTAAATTCGAGTTTGTATTTTGCACAATTACAAATTCTCGTTTGTCGGAAGACTCGGATGCTGGTGTTTCTCTGGTGATTCAATGACGTTTCTTTAAAATATTTACTCTCTTGAAATTAAAACTGCGGTAATGACTTGGTGCTGGTAATGAAGCTACGCAGCTAATCATAACAGCTCCAAACTGGATGTCCATCAACGCTTTTTGAGTTTTTTAGCTTTTTAAAAAAAGACTTGAGTGATGTTTTTGAAGTTTTTTGTGACAGAAATGTTTGTTGGAGAGCATGTAAGTGGAGTATTCATAAGCCTTATGCCTCCAATGAAACTTCTTCGATTGATAAGTCCAAGTTGTGAGTTTCATACTTCCAAACAGCTTTAGGAGAGTCATTTTGTAGAGTACCATAATAAAAATTTAGATATCTTTATAAATTCAAAAATTTTTATTCCGAAAGTTTTCCAACAGTGCACTATCAACCTTTGATCAAGAATGCAATGCGACAATCTTAGACGGTCCTAGAAGGATTTTTAGTGGAATATTCCATTTACGATGATGTACAGTGTTCTGTGCAGCACACAAGTTAAACAATTGGTTTGGTTATCAAGTTCATCGCTCAATCAAAATCTACGCTTATTTTGATTAAGTTGAAATAAATTAGATTCTTCAATAAAACCTTAACAATACAACTACCAATACAACTACCGATACAACTACCGATACAACTACCAATACAACTACCAATACAACTGCCGATACAACTACCAATACAACTACCAATACAACTACCAATACAACTACCAATACAACTACCAATACAACTACCAATACAACTACCAATACAACTACCAATACAACTACCGATACAACTACCAAAACAACTACCAATACAACTACCAATACAACTACCGATACAACTACCAATACAACTACCAATACAACTACCGATACAACTACCAACACAACTACCAATACAACTACCGATACAACTACCACTACAACTACCACTACAACTACCAATACAACTACCAATACAACTACCAATACAACTACCAATACAACTACCAATACAACTACCAATGCAACTACCAATACAACTACCGATACAACTACCACTACAACTACCAATACAACTACCAGTACAACTACCAATACAACTACCGATACAACTACCAAAACAACTACCACTAAATCTACCAATACAACTACCAACACAACTACCAACACAACTACCAACACAACTACCTATACAACTATCAATACATCTACCAATACAACCACCGACAGCTACTTCTAAGACCAGCAACACCACGCATGCCTCCACCACACTCACTGTTGACATGCAGGTACACAAGAACCTTTTTCTCCAAACACTCGCTTTGCTCATCTTCAACAGGGTCTTCCTCTGACGACCTTTTACCTCCCCTTTGGTCCTCTTTGTCTTCTTGCTCTTCGCTTCCTCCATACATTTCTTCTTCTTCGTGAGAGTCTAGTAGAGTCCTGTGTACTCTGAGACAGAGGGTGGAACAGCTATACAGACCCGCGTCAGTCTGGTCTGTCTTGATGAACCTTCGTAGTGAACAAAAAATTGTAGTGAAGATTAATGGTGGGTGAAGACTCATGATGGGTGAAGATTTGTGATGGGTAAAGATTTGTGATGGGTAAAGATTTGTGATGAATGTGAAATTTTAGTGTTTGAGGATTTGTGGTAGACGATTAAGATTTAATGAAGGGTGATAGAAACGCAAGAAAGTGTAATGGTGACTCATGAAAATGTGATGCTAGAAGTGACGAAAGAAGTGATGAAAGCAGAGAGAAAAATTATAAGAAAAATGGTCGAGAAAAATTGATGCGTTTTATGGTGGAAAGGGTGGATAAAACGCTGTTGGTGGGCTGTAATGTCTTTGTTGGTGTGAAAACCTGTAAAAAAAGCTACGAGCCAATAAACCAGTGACGGTATATAGGCTTTGTGAGATGAAAGAGAAAAATAATACGTGATAAAAAATTGAAGTACCGTACTTTACAAGCCAAAATATATTCTTGTGAATATTTCACAAAAAACATGATTTCTCATAAAAATCAAAGCCGAGATTTTTTTGAGAAATCCCCAAAAGATGATGTTGCCATGGTTACTCCATTGCTGGAGAATATTGTTCATAGTGTCTGTAGTGGCGTTGTCCTAGAAAAGAAATGACTGATTGAAAGAGCGCTGATGTTGAATTGAGGTCAACTGAACATATATTTCAAAGATAAGTGCTGAAATACGTCTGGATGAGTGCAAGGGAATGAATTGAAGGTCGAAATGACGATCAAATAGTGAAATGTTGTTGGTCCACTCCGTTTGAGATGAGTTCCAACTTAAAACTGCTTTGATGTTCTCAATAACATTTGCATCTAGGCAACAATGACCACAACAACAGAAATAACAATAAAAATAAAAACAAAAACAAAAACAACAAAAAAGGCACAACAGCAACAATAATAACAACAAAAACAAGAACAGCAGCGACAACAATAACAGCTTCCGCAACACCTTCTGCACTGGAGCACGATGTACAACGGCTTCAATGGCGATAATGGCTTCGAAACGCTTCCCACAACTCCCCGATGACACGTCAGTCTCGCCTCTCTACCCCTTTTCCACCGACCACTCCGCCATATGCGGCATATATATCTCTCATGCAAGCACAAAACATTCTTTACGACACCACCAAATGATAAATCACGCATGAAGCTTATTTGTCAAACACTATCTGCCACTTGAATTTATAATTAATTTTTTTTTATCTATCAATCTGACATTTTTTTCTAAATCTCAAAATTATTCGTTTCTCTGATGGAACAGGCGAAATATCAATTTGTGAATTCATGGAAAAGTGCATATTTGTCATATTACGTCAAGCCAATCCACGGAAACTGTCAAAGGCCTTTGAATTAAGCAGTTTTTAAGCCTCTAGTTTAAAAGAAATAAACTTCAGAGCCTTCTCTTCATATCACACACTATTTGTCTTCTAATCTTGCCTGAAATCAGTCATATGCTAAGTGGATTTATTTTAATTTAGAAAAAAAATGAATAAAAAAAAATAGGACGTAAGAGGACAATCGAATAATTGTTTCCACAAAAGTATTTTTTTTCTTCAAACGGAAGTTAGGCGAACGACGAAATTAGTGAAAAGTTGACAAAACGACTTCGCAAAAACCAGCCGTCTGTAACACTGCAGGCCGCCATTAAGAGATTTAGTGAATTGTTTGAGAATAAAAATGCTGAAATCTTTCACAAAAAGTTGCCCAAGAGTTTATTTGTTCTATTCTGTAGCTTCTTCCACGATTACTCACCAAACGCATTTTTTTCATTCTATTACGTTTCAATGGTGGGAAGATGTTTTCAAGCTTTTGTAAGGACACATTGTTATTATTTGTGGAACGGCAACGGTAATTTGAAAAACAGAAATGGAAGAGTATAAAATATAGGCGGTTGAAAATAAATTTAGTTTTCTCTAAATTGTTTATAAGGCAGCATTGGCAACTTCAAAACTTCATAAATCCCCTCTCGCATCGTTTTGCCTGGCGAGTTTATGGTTTTCTGGGTTAATAAATACAAATAGAGTTTAACTATGAGTTATATTCGAGTTTATTTTGAGTTTATTTTAAGTTTATTTTAAATTTAAAATTTATTTTTCTTTTTTACCAACTTCATAAAAGTATACAAACATACGACAAAAAAAATAATTTGGTTAATGACCCATTCAGGCAAGTGAGAGGCCAACACAAAGGAGCATTCAGAGCAATTGACTTTTCTCTGAGTGACTCCCTGTTGGAGTGATAAGACTAAGAGTCTCTTTTCTCACACTCATCAAGTACCCGAATGCTGGTTCTTTGTTACTCATTTCTAGTGCGATTGACTGCTCTGTTCAAATGATTAAGAAAGATTTTTAAAGGATTAGAAGGATTCTTGGATTTAAAAATTTTTGAAAGATTATAAATTTTTTTGGAGGATTATGGAAACTCTAGAAGGATTAGAAAGTTTCTTGAAGGAGTGGGTGAATTGTTGAAGGTTATTCTGATAACAAAGAGGCATGTTCAATGCAGTCTGCAGTATGCAGGACCACGTGGAAGGGCCTTCAGAAGCAAGTTATTGTGACAGAAACCCACATTAGTTTTGATTCACACTTTCACAAAAGTCAAACTTAGTTGCTTTCATTGCCGTGATGAAGCAAATGCCAAGCCTCCAGTAGTGCAGGCTCGTTTGGCAAGCAATCTACCTTTGCCAAAAACGCATTCGGTCGAAAAAATTGAAGCCTATTTTCGACGTAACATTTTCTTTATCGAATTCGAAATATCTTTGCGTTTTGGGTTTTGACCCAATCATATGAAAATACAGCCGTTTACGAGGAAGTTCACGAAACGAAGTCCAAAAAAATAAATCTATTTTGAAAGCGAATTAGGCTCCAAAATGAAAAAAAAGAATTCTAACATCGAAAAAACAGTTTAAAAAAATAACATTCATGCGCTTTGACTAGGCATCAGAAGCTTAAGAAGCGTTAAGAATTTCAAAAGTTCAATATTTTAATTAAAAATAAAAAGAATCGAGGGTTTGGTGAGGTTTTTCTAGAAAACCTTTCTGATTCCTTTTCAATTACAAACGTCCAATGCTCTCTTAAGCCCAGTCTATTGTTTAACTCTGGGTTGAACTCCAAATCCTTCAAGAATTCTTTGTCATTCGAAAATTCTTCATACATTCAATAATTTGATTTTCTTAAAAATTAATTTTTTGTTTGGAAAAGTCTTTTTGACGTTTCGTTTCAATGTTCAATGCACTTGGTTGCTTTTTCAAGCTTCCAAAAGACCTCGAAAAAGTGTTGGCAGGAATTTATAATATTTTTTAAAATTCAAAATAAATTCTTAGTCAAAAAGATCAGTTTAAATAGAACTTTGAGTTTGAATCTTCTATGGCTCAATATCGAGTTAAGATTTGATAATCATATCTTTCAGGTTTTTCAGCTGATTGAAAGTGTCACTTTTTCTTCAAAAGGTGATGGCTTTTCTTATCGGAAAAATTAAATTCAGCGTCAAATATTTCAGGGTATCTGAAATAAGAATAAAGATTTAATTTAAAACTCTTGACCTCAAAGGCGATTGTATAAACTTATCTTACTGGGGGCTTTCCACCTTAAAATAATAATTAGATTATTTCACTTTTGGAAACTTTCAACTACCACGTGCTTTGTGGGCTAACACGATCATCAGCATGTCGTCAACTCTTCCGTTACAGTCAATCCTTTCTTTTTTTTATTCAATCGTATCAACGCACCCCGTCCTAACCCCTCCTGGAACATACCCAAAATACCACTCCACACCATACCAGAACACATTTCATAGAACCGCATATCAAACACATAAATTAACACACACACACACCCTACTATCAACATATCACAAATACACACACACACACACACACACACACACACACACACACACACACACACACACACACACACACACACACACACACACACACACACACACACACACACACACACACACACACACACACACACACACACACACACACACACACACAAACACGCACACACATACACACACACACACACACACACACACACAAACACGCACACACATACACACACACACACACACACACACACACACAAACACACAAACACACACACAAACACACACACAAACACACACAGCACGAACACCCACCTAAGCGATCCCTTCTCGTCCACAGAGATCTTACCCTCATATGCCTTGTCCACCCTGGGAGGGTACATGCCAGCAAGGATGGTTACTATAGGAGCTTCGTCGGCCTCCTTCTTCCATACAAACACCACCTCGTCTATCTGAGTTTCTGTGTCTTTCCCATTCACTTCATCATTACTCACATTCACTTGGTCATTATTGTTCTGATTGTTTCCGTTGCTTGGGTCGTTGTGTGCAACGTCGTGCCTGCCATTGCAATTCAAAATGGCACTCTTGCCAGCGCTGGCTATTACCACTGAGGCGTTTATTTTAATAAGCTTTCTGCGCACATCCCGGCTGATTATTTCGTCCAAAGATGCAGAGTCGTTGTGGGAGGTTTGGTCGCCTTGGTTGGATGAATTGCTGAAGAGCGGGGCTGGCGGGGCGTCGGTGGAGTCAGTAGCAGCCATAAATACTTGCTCCTTGCTTCTCGAAAGTAATTTTGAGAAGGAAGGGGGAATGGAAAACAATGAGGGTGAAGATGATGACGAAGATGATGATGATGATGATGATGATGATGATGATGATGATGATGATGATGATGATGATGATGATGATGATGATGATGATGATGCTGGTGATGATGATGATGGTGGTGATGATGATGATGATGATGATGATGATGATGATGATGATGATGATGATGATGATGATGATGATGATGATGATGATGATGATGATGATGATGATGATGATGATGATGATGATGATGATGATGATGATGATGATGGGGGTGATGATGATAAAGATGAAAAAAAATAAAAAGAAGAAAGGGATGATGACGATGATGCTGAAACGATGGGCGGTGTTGGAATTCCGGGGTTGGAGACCTTGATGGCAGGGCTGTCTCCGTGGAAAGAGGCAGGCTGAAGTCCTGCAGAAGTAGTGGGGTTTCTATTGTATGAATGGGTTCGTTAAAGCTGTCTAATTTTATATTTTTGTTCCAATACAACATTTCATCCGAAGCTGTTTAAGTGACTAATAAAATTTATTTTTCGCTATATAAATTATAGTCGTGTTTCATGGAAACGAAGATTTGTACCAGATTTTGTTTGAAGTAACTTTAACAAACGAAAGTCCTGTTTTTAGGAACGAGAAACATTTTTTTCTAATAAACTACTGTCTTTAGATTCGCAACTGCTTGCCTGCGGTTAATTGGAGTTAATGAAAGCCGAATTCTGTTTTTGTTAATTTTACAAACGAAGAAAAATCTTTGAAAAGAGTTGTAAAGTTTTTAATGCATTTGTGTGCTTCTATTGTTGATATCCATTTGTATATTTAAAATGAAAAAAATTCGCACAATCAAGTAAGCCATTAATCTGTTGCTGAGTAACTCTTACAAATCACAGAAAAACGAATTAAACATTTGAAAATTAAAGTCTAAATAAATTTTAATTTAGTTAACGTTCATAAAAAACTGAAATAAATTATTTTGAAAGAAAAACAAAGTTAATTTTACCTATTTTTTGTTATTTTTAAAATTATTTTCATCTTAATAAGTTTAATTTTTATAAAAAACGATTTGTTGAATAATATTTTCGATAAAACTACCTACCTCAAAACTCATAGAAATGTTTCAGTTAGTTGCGTTTAACTTAAATTGAGTTGAATTTAATGGAAATTTTTGAATGAAAGATTTTCAAATTATAAAAATGATCAAGTATTTCTTTGTGATTAATGCATCCTTCAGCTTTTTAAAAACATTTATCACCCTTGCCAAACTTCCCACTCGTAAAATAATTCAAAACTCAGATTTATCACGTCAAAGCGCATACAACAAATTGAAGCATCTTCAAAACCATTTCTATTTTCTGCTTGAAAAACCAATTTTAAAAAATTAAGAAAACATTTCTCAGAATTTTTTTTCAATTTTCAAAATTTTGCTTATAAAAGGAATGCCGGCGGGTGTTGTGGAGTTGTGGGAGAAGCGATGAGTTGAATGGAGTGAAAACTTTTTACAAAGCGCTAGAAAAGCAGCTGAGACGCCCAGACAAGCAACTGAGATGGCCAGAAAAATAGCTGGAAGGCCTCAGGTGATGTGAAGGTTTTGACGAGGTAGCAACGGAGGTGTAAAGATATCATTGAAATGAGTATCTACCAGGTTTCTGAGGTTTCTGTAAGTTGGTGAAACTTGCTCATGCTTGTGTGTCTTCGACCAGTGTAGTAGTGGGAGAGTGATGAGGGTAAGAAATAAAGAAAACAACAAACAAAACTGCTTATGAAGATGACGTTGACGATGACGATGACAATGACGATGACGATAACGATGACGATGACGATGACGATGACGATGACGATGATGATAACAATAACGATGATGATGATGATGAGAATGAGGATGAGAATGATGATTATGAGAAGGATGGTGATGATGATGATGATGATGATGATGATGATGATGATGATGATGATGATGATGATGATGATGATGATGATGATGATGATGATGATGATGATGATGATGATGATGATGATGATGATGATGATGATGATGATGATGATGATGATGATGATGATGATGATGATGATGATGATGATGATGATGATGATGATGATGATGATGATGATGATGATGATGATGATGATGATGATGATGATGATGATGATGATGATGATTATGATTATGATTATGATAGTTGGTAATTAGAACAGAAACAAAAAAGACCTTTCAGAAGTTTTTGAAAGACAATGGAAGAGTAATGAGGAAGTTGGCGCCAAAGGAAGAAGAAAATGAAGAAAATGGGAGAGAAGTAGAAAAATAGAAAAACAAAAAAAAAGTAAAAAAAAGAAGAAAGTGGAAAAAAAATGTGCCAAGAATTCAGTTGCAATAAGTTGTGTCGAAATCGAAAAAAATATTTTTCACCACAGCGCAGGATTTTCGAAGCAGTATGACACCTCTAGTCTGGAAGCCACAACAACTAAGTAAAAAAAGGTTTCTTCTAATGGAAAAATCGCCATCTCCGTTTATTCTTGCGTGGAAAAAACCCACGTTTTGAGCATTCTTATTTATTCGGCCGTAAGCTGGACTCAATAAATATATTAATAAGAACGCCTGTAAGTCAGCAGACGTATTAACTAATGGGTCTTCAGCTTATAAAACACACCACAATGTTATTAGTGGCCTGCCAAAGACTTTTTTGCTTGTAATTCCGAATGTTTTTTTTCTTCAATTTATCACAATTAATAATTTGCGATTTTAAAAAAATGTAATTTAACCGTTCAAGTGAATAGTTTTAATTGAGAAATACTCGAAGTTTTCAAAAATGAAATATTCGCGTTAGAAAAACAAATTTATTACTGGTAACCCATCACATTTTGTTTGTTCTTTTGAAGAAAACATATTCCAATCAAGTGCCACAAAGTGAAAGAACAAGCTAGCAATTTGAAGCAGCCTTAAGCAATTTATCTCAAAGGTTCGCCAAAGGCCACACCATTTGGAGATTGCCTCACACAGGGACAAACAACGTTGGAATTTCAAAGTACCACAACACAAACAACTCCAACGGATCAGATCATTCATCTTTCCACTTCTAGCGGATATTATCGATTTTATAAGCTCATAAATGAAAGTTATCAACTCTCACGCTTCAGTGCATCTTTAATGCGGCCTGCATAACTTTGATGAAGATTGCTCCAAAGCTCTAATCAATTTGTATTATTTCGGGACCGAGAGAATTACGCCAATGATCCTTCTCACAAATTTCTGTCAAATTCTCAAGTTATTAAACGGAGGAATACGTTTCATGAGGCTGGAATGGCTGTTGAGGAAGAATGAAGCCGGAAATGTCTTGGAGCACGTTGTTGGAAGGAATGTAAAAATAGAGTTGAAAGCACAGTTGAAGAGGGAGCGGAGTAAGAAGGAAGTGGTGCGTAAAAGATAGAGCGGGTGGGGTTATTTATCTCACAGAGTGGCTACGTTTCTTGAGAGGGCACCCAGGTGTACGTAAGGCAATTTATGACTCTGATGCTTACGTTCCGCTGCGGAGAAGAAAGTGGATAAGGTTCCAAACAGGTTTACAAACTCCACCACACCACCGCCAAGTCTTACGACGATGGCCTTCAAAAAAGCCTCCGAGGTCGGCGATCCATCAACCACGCATTCATTCATTCCACATTCGGAAACTTTCAGATTGTTGAAGATTCAAACAGTGATACCGCCATGAAAACATTTTGATAAAGATTCAAAATTGGACATCGTCCTTCGGAGAATTGGTGGGATTTAGACGAACCTCTCCATTACGGGTCTTTGAAACCTCAACCCCCTGAGTCTCCTCGTCATATATGCACCATTACTCTTATTTCCCTTTACCGTTTCAATATTTCCAAAAGTATGATGGTTTTGAACCTTTTTAAATAGTAAAAAAAGAATTTAAAAACTATTATAATCTTTAAAATTCAATAATATTGAAGATTTTCACTATACTTTTTTCACATTTATTATTGATTTAAAAATTTCCACGTGAACTGATAAACTCCCAGGTTCGTTCCTCAAGTAGTCAGTAATTCAATAATCCATTTTTCCTCACTCCGTCCAACTATCCCAGCCATCTGTCTTCCACTTTGCTTCCATTCCGTAAACCCACTCAGCCAATAAAACGTTCAATTTGTATTATTGCCTAATTAACTTCTAATTCGGAATAAATTGAATTCCCTCCTTCCAGATGTAACTTTCAAAAATTTCATTTTTTTTCAAATTGATTTTTAAATTTTCATTCGAGATATTTTGAAAAATTATTTTACCGACATTACACAATATTCTCCGAACTGAAAATTAAAAATGGGCCAAAATAGCCAAGGGAAGACTCATTGCTTTTTTGGAAAATCATTTTTTCCAGAAAAATCAACAATTCACAACAGTATTGCAAGCTACTGCAGTGGCGCATCACTATTTCAAAAGCTACAAACCGCTTTTAATCGAATCTAATCTAATCAAGACATTTTTAACTTGCCCTTTAGCGCTATGTTCTAAAGAGTTTTAAGTTTTGAAAAAGTTGAAAAAGTGAAACTGTCAACTGCAGATTCAGGAAAGGCATATAGAACGATTACGTTGCACAAAATGATTCTATAA
>OX387248.1:10429968-10587468 GCA_947562095.1 Branchellion lobata | reverse complement strand
CACGAAACGTTGATGGAAACTGTTTTAAACTATGTGGTGGTAGAAGTCGTAGTAGTAGTAGTAGTAGTAGTAGTAGTAGTAGTAGTAGTAGTAGTAGTAGTAGTAGTAGTAGTAGTAGTAGTAGTAGTAGTAGTAGTAGTAGTAGTAGTAGTAGTAGTAGTAGTAGTAGTAGTAGTAGTAGTAGTAGTAGTAGTAGTAGTAGTAGTAGTAGTAGTAGTAGTAGTAGTAGTAGTAGTAGTAGTAGTAGTAGTAGTAGTAGTAGTAGTAGTAGTAGTAGTAGTAGTAGTAGTAGTAGTAGTAGTAGTAGTAGTAGTAGTAGTAGTAGTAGTAGTAGTAGTAGTAGTAGTAGTAGTAGTAGTAGTAGTAGTAGTAGTAGTAGTAGTAGTAGTAGTAGTAGTAGTAGTAGTAGTAGTAGTAGTAGTAGTAGTAGTAGTAGTAGTAGTAGTAGTAGTAGTAGTAGTAGTAGTAGTAGTAGCAGTAGTAATAATAGAAGTAGTAGTAGTAGTAGTAGTAGTAGTAGTAGTAGTAGTAGTAGTAGTAGTAGTAGTAGTAGTAGTAGTAGTAGTAGTAGTAGTAGTAGTAGTAGCAGTAGTAATAATAGAAGTAGTAGTAGTAGTAGTAGTAGTGGTAGTAGTAGTAGTAGTAGTAGTAGTAGTAGTAGTAGTAGTAGTAGTAGCAGTAGTAATAATAGAAGTAGTAGTAGTAGTAGTAGTAGTAGTAGTAGTAGTAGTAGTAGTGTGTGACGTGCATTGAAGTGCAGTAGGATATTTTAATACTGAATACTGTCCAGTAGGTTGCTATGGTGTGACAAGAAAGCTCCACCATTTCCTCTACTCCCCCATACAGTTGATCTTCAACAGAGCCTGCTTACCACTCCAATGTTTTATATAGTTCCAGCTTCAATACAGCAGTGTCTTCCCGGATGATGACGGTCTGACCAGGTGTTGTGAGAAGCTTCAGAGATGCTCAGCTCACTTTGACAGTAGAACGGGCTCTAAAGACTCGAACAGGTGTTGAATGATGGATTGTAACTGAGTGGATTAGAACTAGATGAATTTTTGTCATTTCTTTGCAATCCGATTGATCAATCCACTTCAATTTGAGTTTTTTTTCAAGAAAGATAAAAATTTTAAGTTTTAGAAAAGGTTTTGCTTGTAATTTCAGCAAGAAGTTCCTTCTGTTTCGCTATTACTCTCTAAATAATTGAAAGAATGAAACGAAAAAACAGACCTGGCTATTACTTTGCTTTCGCGAACTAAGACTTCAAAGGAGAAAAGCAATTTTGGAAAAGAAATTTCGAAAGTAGCGCAATCTTTTGAAGGAAGATTCTAAAGAGCCGCAAAAGTCTGGAAAAGTCTATTAAAAGCATAAATTGGAGTGTTATTAAAGACTACCTCTATTTGTATGCTACCATTGGTATTGCAGGATCAATACATAAAGGCTTGAACCAAAGAGGCAAGATATATGGGTATATTCTATTTTGTGTTTTTTTATATTTTCACTTAGATCAATTTTTCACCTATCAAGCGAACAATTAATCAGGCCGTCTTTTTATATAGAAAGAAAGTCTCCATCCATAACAATGAATTGGAGTGATGGTACCGTGGTGCTGTGGTGTTGTGAGGTTGTGATGCTGTGGTGCTGTGAGGTTGGGGTTCAGTGGTGCTGTGGTGCTGTGGTGCTGTGGTGCTGTGGTGCTGTGGTGCTGTGGTGCTGTGGTGTAGACTCATAGCGACAATCCTCAACGTTGTGTGTCTTATGATGAGGTACCCCGCCGTGAAGAAAACAATCGAATTTTTTCCAAAATTTTAAAACTTTAAATTTTAAATAATTAAATTTGTATGTAATGAGTCATGAGCAAAGAAAAATGTTGTTGAGGCAACAGTGGCTGGACAAGATTGAAGGAGGAGAGGACCACTGGAGTATGAGAAAATCCTTCCGAAAGTTGAATATTAGGCTTCAAAGTTAATTCATTTTGTTTTATCAGACTGATAAATCACGTTAAACAGTCCGACTAACCACAGTTGTGATCATCACAAAGTGTGTGGTGTGAGGCATGATTTAAAACAAAATGTCTCTGCGTCTCGAAAGCCGTAAGTTTTTCATGTTTTTGCAAATTAATAGCTCTTTTGGGCATTCTTGCTGCATTTCTTTCTTGGAAAGCATCCATTTTGAATATTTAATGCTTTTCAAAATTCAAAATTTTGAAAGTTTTACTTTAGTTTTAGAAAACACATTTCATAGCCTTATGGCAAACATATAACTTGAAAGACAAATAATCGCCACAGTCTCCTAATGCGATCTCATAGAAGTGAGCAATTGCAGCGGTTCATAGAGAGTTGCAACCATTTCCTGGAAGGCAGAGAGTGATGGTTTTGTTAGCCTGATTACCTTGGAGGACCTGTTCGCAACGCGAACGTGCTTCAAAAAAACAGACAAACAAAACAAAAGAAATGATGGAGGTGAAAAGATTGCTGGAAATAGTCCAAAATCGATTTTTTCGATTTTTATTTTTTTTCGATTTTTTTTAAATTTATTTTCAATTTAAAAAAGTACTCAAACGTATTGAAAAAAGTAAAAATAAATCCATTTTCAGTGTTTTTCAAATTCGCTGCCGATTGCTCACGTTCGTTTTATGATTTATCATGCCGTCGTGAAGGATACAAACATGAGAATGGAAAATATTATTTTTCACCTTTTTATCGAACGAACAAACAAAAACACGCAGAACAGCGAGTGAACAATATGTATAAATCGGGCACATGTGACGAGGAATATGTTAAAAGTACAAGCAAGCCACCAACACTTGAAAAGCTTGCAGCTTCATACGTCATCGAAATATCATCATAACGTTACAAAGATGTGAAACTTTTAAATTACATGTCAAAAGATGTTGTAGATTATAACAAGGAAACCTTATGTTGAAAAGTTTATATGAAAAATTAATCAATATTTTTGAGAAAATATTATAAAAGAATCGCCGAAGAAGCATAGAACTTTTTTTTTATTTGAAAGATTTATGTAGCACTTAATAATGAAATTTATTTATTTAAATACCAAAAATGTTCGCTAATTAAATAAATAAATTTAACTTCGGGACAAAATGGAAATAACTGAATTGTATCAAAATATTTTTAAAAACATTTCCAAATACTAGTAGTAAACAACATTTTAAAGTTTATAAACTTTTTAAACATCAAAAAAGTAGTGAAATGTTTGTTTTGAGAGAGAGGAACGTGATGGGAGAGGTGGTGTGGTGATTTGGTGCATGTGGTGTCTGCACCACTGAGACTCTGTAATAAGATAAGCTTGCATAGTGTATGGATGGATGTCCGTTTTCTGGCTGGTCTTTTTGTTGTTGTTGATAGTGCTGGTGTTGTTGGTGTTCATGAGGGTGTTGTTTTTGTTTTATTTTTGTTGTTGTTGGTGTTGGCACTGTGAGTGTTGTTGTTGGAGTTAATAGTGGTTGTGGTGTTTTTGAGGCTGGTGTTGTTTGGGTGTTACTGATGCTGATTTTATTGTTGTTTGGCGCCTTAGTTGCTTGCCTTGGAGCTTTAAAAATTAGATTTATCATTTTTTCCATTGATAGTGTTGTTGTTGCTGTTTTTTACTGATGTTGCTGTTGTTGTTGTTGTTGTTTTTGTTATAGTTGTTGTTGTTGATATTGTTGCCACTACTGTTGTGGGTGCATTTTTAAGTCCGAGGCATATTGATTGCGTTAAATGCACGCGGGGAAAGTGCTTGGGAGTGTGGGAATGAGGTGGTTGCTAGGTGCGGTGTGAATGGGACATTGCTGTGTGGCGTTCTTCGGAACCACATCCCACTGCAACAACTACCGCTCTTCATATGGCTTCCAAGAAAGCTTCGTAACACCACAACCGGTCGAAAGAACTTACAGGGAAATGAAAGTTGCTTCTATTTTATGTACTTTTAGCTCGGATGAACATTGAAAAGACGTCCAGCTTGTAGTTGGGTATCTAGGTTTCATTCAAGCCATTGCTGGGTCTTTGACGGCTTGCTGGCATTTGTAGAAAAATAAAAATAAATGAACTTTGTGCACATAAATATATTTTTCTTGAAAAGATGGAAATAATTAAATTAAATAAAATAGTGAAATGATTAAAAATGGATGTGCGGAGCTCCAGAAAATCACTGAAAATGAGAATAAAATCAAAGCAGATTATACGACTGGTACGTGAGTAAAGAGGTACGAACAAGAAACTGTGGAAAGATGTCATCAAATGATAGAGTCTGTGGAATCGACATAAGGTTGGAAAAAAAACAAGAGATGAAGCTAAACGAAAAAAAATAAAAATAGCGAAAAGTCTCTAAGCGAAGTACGAAAGTGGGTGTGTTTGTGTGACAAAAGCTGTAGAAATATTGGTGTAATGCAGGACATTTGATCTTATTAATATGGGTATTTAGACATTGGAACCATTAACCTAATTGTCAATGGAATGAAAGTACAACTGAACGATTGAGTGAATAAAAAACAAATAAATAAATCAGAAAAAGGTCAGTTTGTGTGTGAGAGAGATGAAGCCTACGAGGTATTGTTGAGATTTGTCTTCATGAGAGAGAATCCCAACACGGCGAGATAAGTCACGCAAAGGTATGTGTACATACTTAGAAGGTGTCGCAATTACTGAATGACTGCTATTAATAACGTTTCTTTCAAATATTGATAACAACAATATAAATAATATTTATGATAAGAAAAATGAAAAAACTTGAAATGAAATAATGAAAAATGTTAATATCCATAGAGTTATGGCACAATAAAGCACTAGAATTTTTCAAAATTGATTCTGATCAATTTGCCAAAAATGTAGAGTTGAGCAGGTTTCATGAGGTTTTGGAAGGTCGGTAAATGCGCAATATTTCTTGATTTTCGTTCGTGGTTCTTTTTAAGAACGTACAAGTTGTGGACTAATTTTTCTCCTTCTTGGCAGTCCTGTCTCGCAAATGGGATTCATAACCTACGGAGCTTTTTAATTTTGATACTGTCTCAAAAAGACTCATAAAGCTGCCGAAGACCGAAAGGTGAGTAATCGGCACGCGGTTCAACTGCATCAAACACAATGAAAGCCTAACCAACAAAGTAAACACTCACGTTTAAAACACTCACAAAAACACCATAACTTCTATACATTAAATACAAATAGCAAAACATACACAAAAACCTTTCTGGGCTTTGAACGTATGTTCAATATATTAAAACGACCACGGAACAACCTTCAAGGTTTTTTCCACGATGGGTGGGGGAGGCTTTGAGTGCTGAGAAGCCTGGTAGATTCAATCAAAATAAGGCGGCATCATTCGAATTATAAAGTTATAACGTTCAATAAGGCAAAACGGCGTAGTAAAATATACAGCTCCATTGTCGAATAGAACGAATTGCGTTTGAAGCGCTGTTTTTGTTTTGTGTTTTTTGTGTTTTTTACCTTTTTGTTGGTGTTTTTTGTGTTAATTTAATGTTTTTTTATAGTTTCATTGCGGCTCGTGTTTTCGTATAAACCTTTTTTTGTTAGTTTGTAGTTGTTAGTTTGTAGTTGTTAATTTGTCCTTGTTAATTTTTAAATTTTGTTGTTGTTAATACTGTTGCTATTTCGAAGTATTTCTTGTCGTAATATTTTTGTTACTACTGTTGTTGTTTCGAGGTATTCCTTGTCGTAATGTTGTTGTTATTGTGATGTCATCTTGAAGTGGTTGTTCTTTCAATATAGTTGATTTTGTCATTTTGTTATTCGAATGATGTTTATATTGTAGTGGATTTTTGTTGTGATGTAGTTGTTTTTTTTATTATGTTGCGGTTGTTTATTGTTGTTTTTGTTGTTGTTGCTGTTATTGTTTTTTTTGTATTTGTTGTTGTTGTTGTTGTTATTGTTGTTGTTGTTGTTGTTGTTGTTGTGTTGATTTGAAAGTGCAATAGAGCTTGATGGATGGAGCAGACACATACGTGTGGAGGCGACTTTTTGGCGAAGTCATTTGAACGGAGGTAGTTTTTGTGGCCATTAAAACTTGCTTATTCGGGTCTGAAAGAGTTGAAATTGAAAAACTGAAAGGTTTCATGATATTTCGCAATGTTGTGATGTTGTAGTGTTGTAATGTCGTGGTATTGGAATGTTGTGGTGTTGTAATATTGTGGTGTTGTAATGTTGCGGTGTTGTAATTTTGTTGTGTTGTAATGTTGTGGTGTCGCAATGTTGGAGTGTTGTAATTTTGTGGTGTTGTGATGTTGTGGTGTTGGGATGTTGTGGTGTCATAATGTAGTGGTGTTGTGATGTTGTGGCGTTGTAATGTTGTGGTGTTGTAATGTTGTGATGCCGTGGTGTTGTGATGTTGTGGTGTTGTAACGTTGTGGTGTTGTGATGTTGTGGTGTTTTAACGTTGTAGTATTGGGATGTTGTGGTGTTGTAATGTTGTAGTATTGGGATGTTGTGGTGTTGTAATGTTGTAGTGGTGTAGTGTTGTGATGTTGTGGTGTTTTGACGTTGCTTATGTTGCTGATGTTACAATCTGTTGTGGCTTTTCTAGTCCTATGGTCGTTTAAAACAACCCATAAACACCATCAGGTATTTCAAACGAAAATTTTACCAATTCAGTTTTTGGTTCGAAAAAAACTTCCAGTTACAAAAAGTTAATTTTTCTGAAACAATTTATTCCTGTTAAAATTAAAAAATAAACTTACCTTGCAAAGTGAAAACGAGAATCAGGAGGCAGACCTTTTCATTTGCACTCATTATTCTGACAGCTTTATTGACAAGTGATTGCAGACCTAACAGGAAGCTGCCTACCTTTCAAATCCCAAATTGCTTATGATACAAAGTTGTAAAGTAAAAAGTGAGACTTCTCGGAATGTGTGGATTAACAGGCAATCCAGGAAAAGGTGGAAAGTGAAACAACCTTTGAACGATTCAATAATCGGATTTTTCCAGAATAACTTTTGAATCGCTTCCTTGTGTGAACTTGTGTGAAATTCAGCGACACCGAAAAGAGCTTCCAGCTGAAATCCCAAATATATATATATATATATATATATATATATATATATATATATATATATATATATATATATATATATATATATATATATATATATATATATATATATATATATATATATATATATATATATATATATATATATATATATATATATATATATATATATATATATATATATATATATATATATATATATATATATATATATATATATATATATATATATATATATATATATATATATATATATATATATATATATATATATATATATATATATATATATATATATATATATATATATATATATATATATATATATATATATATATATATATATATATATATATATATATATATATATATATATATATATATATATATATATATATATATATATATATATGTGTGTGTGTGTGTGTGTGTGTGTGTGTGTCCTTGTTTGTGTGTTTTTGTTTGTGTTTCTGCTTATGCACATTCGACCTATTCCTCACTGAGCTCTCATCAACTGCATCAAAACTTTTTCAATCGCCGTTTCCAATCTAATGAAGTTGTTTTTTCAAAGGAACATTTTTCCAGCAAATCAGCCCAGGTATTTCTACTATTTCAAAGTCCCATCTTTGCTTATCTTGAGCGACAAAAAACCGTTTTTCAGTATTTCAACTATATGATCATTTAAGCTATTTCAACGCAACACTAGCAACCAAACATCAGCAACCATCAATCTGCATATCGACCATTCACCTAAGCAGTCCTGCTTCACGTGCTTGATGATGAACACCAAGGCTGTGGCGATAAAATGTCACATTCTTACTTCACTAGGTTTGTCAAGGGCCTTCGATATCATTGATTATAAGATTTTGATCAGCCATTTTGAAGTCCAAATTGCTATTGAAGTGTTGACGGAGATAGAGCTACATGCCACCGAAGGAAAGCACTTTCACAAGCTCCCTCACACCTCCTCCACGCTCTGCACTGGGCATGGTGTGCCACGCGGTTCAGTTATTGAGCCAACACTTTTTATATCTTCCATGTTATTCATCAGCCACAGCTTCAAAAATTTTAATCTAGCCTCGCACCAATATGAGGAGGCTTCTGAAGGCTTTTGATCACTGCATCATATTAACCCTTTATGACCTTATACTTGATAACTGCAGAAAATCACTTAAAACAAGGTTTTTACAAAAAAAATGACAATTTTACATTTCCAATATTAAACTTGTCAAATTTGACATCTCACAATAACTCAAAATCTTTCCAAGTAGTTCAACCCTCAAAATTGGCTCTTCATTTAAACCAGCAACACTTTCCATGTTTTGGTATGACCCCTTCAAGTGTAAACAACTACCCAATTGGCACACAATGTCTGTCACTCGTTTTTATAACTGGCATCTTCGAGCCATCTCTTACACTCGCCTGTTTATCACAAACGAGATGATCTCAACCTTTCCATCAGAAGACTTCTGCTACTCTACGTGGCACAACGTAACAACTTTAACAAGCACGACTGCAGCGAATAATGAACAAAGCTGCTTGAGCTGCACTTAACATTAAATCGCCTGACCACAACCTCCATCATTCGTCAAAGGGCTATCTGGCTTAACTTCATTTTTTTGTTTACTATTCAACTTCAATTTCAAGTCAACTTCGTTCAAAAACATTTTTGAAACTGCACTGTTGACTTTCGAGTCTTCGCCATTCTTGACTTAAAACATGAAACATCAGCGTGAAAGCGCAAATCAATGACAACTCTCACAACTCTAATCTCCGCCCAACTAACTTCTTACTTCATACTGGTCCAACAAGTAACATTCATCCTTCTGCAAAGATTTTTTCCTTAAGGTAACTTTTAATTCTCACCATGTTTTTTATCTAATTCATTAATGAGAAGAGTCCACGAAGCATGATGTAGAGACGTAAAACGATGATTGAATGTTAATTGGAGATTTTTTGAGATTGGAGAATAAGAAAAGTTAGTAAAGTGAGCAATTGGAAGTGGTTGAGCGTGCTTTGAAAACTCTCCTGGAATGCTTTTGTGAATGAATAGCGGAGAGGGTTCGAAAAAAAGAAAAAAAAACAAAAAAAGTTGAAAGAATGAAAAAAAAATTTAATTTTCAAAAAACAAAGGGTAACATGCGAGACGAACAATTGTGTAAAGTTTCAATGGGGAAAGATTAAAGAACCATGATTAGACTTCTACAATTACCTCATCTCACAAAAATTAAACCTTATTTTTTGCTTTTATGAGCTACGATTTTAACTTTTCAAAGCAAGCATTAGACTTCAAAGTACTTGTACATTTAGTTTTTAAAACATTTTTGTTTGGTTTTTTCGGTTATTAATAAATTATTGAAGTTAAATTTCAAGAACAACTTCTCTGCGTCCCTTTCAAGCGTGCTGAGGCTAATTTACACTCTTACTCCTTTGGCAGATTTCATACCGTTTTATTTTTTAATTTTAATTTTTTTAAACTTTTCATAAAATATTTTTTTATCATTATAGTTTATTATAATTTTATACAAGTTGATCATGTTTTTTGATCATTAAAATTTTTTTAAACTTTTGTTTTTAGTGGCTCCAAGCAAGACCACTTTTCATAGTCTTGCTTACGCGTTTACTTTTTACAAAGCAGTATTTTTTTGAGAAATGTCTCTTTGTTGTCGTGCTAATTATTTTTTTGTCCAATGAGAATAAAAAAAGGTTACTTACGGGCCTGGAACAAGTCTGTGGGTGTGGATTGTTTATACTTGAGACAAAAGTTAATGAGCAACTGAGTGTTTCTTGTGAACATTCGTGTTACTTCGGTTGGTGGGATGGCTTGGAAGATTTAAGAAGGAGGGGGTGGTGAATGAGAGAGGTGTAATCCTTAATTGAGTGATTTTTTTAATCTACTTATTATCATTACATTCATTTATTATTACTCATTTTTAAGCTGACGTTGATAATTCTTCCCACTGTTCATTAGAGCTTTTTTTACATTATTGTTATCCAAAACACCCTCTTAAATCTGACCTAACTAAGACAGTTGTGACAGTAACGCCTAGCATTTACAAAATACTTCGTGTCTGGAAGCATTCGAGGCATGTTTATGTTTTCTTCTGATTGATGATAAAATTTATAAACATATTCTTTGTTTTTTCTTTGTTTTCTTAGCTTCCTTTAACCACAAGTTCAATGCTCGAAAAAGGTAAAATCGAGTTAAAGTATTCCTCGATTTCATCAAAAATGTACCTTGAGAAATCAAAAATGCAAAAATCATCGTGTAAATGTCGGTGCAGACATACAATACACGAATATTATTATAGTGGCATTAACCCCATAGAGTTTCGAGGCCAGACATGATAATAATGTAGATTGCTCAAAAAATTTAAGCGATTTGAATTTAGCTCACTTTCAAAAAAATTCAACAACAAAAAATTCTAAATCAGGTTAATTCTAAAATATAAAATGAATCTTTCGAATGATCATCCTCGTGATCAATATGAACATTTAACTAATGCATGTGGTAATTTTTCAGGCCATTATTAATACCACACACCATCGTCATTTCCTTTCGCTTACATTAAACATTTTTTCACCATTTCCACGCTTCAATGTGATTTAACACAGCTCGCCATTACTTCGCAGTGAGGTTTTGAAGGGTTTTATGGGCTCACAAAAAGTGCATTGTGGAAGCTGAAGGTGACAAAAGAACACTGTCATCGACAACCGAAACATTTTAAGACAGAAAAATGTGCGCTAGAATCTTTGGTGAAAATGAAAAAATATGTAAACATGATTGAAAATAAGAAGAAATATGAAAGAGAAGACAAACATTTAAAAAATTTTAAGAAACTTTGGATAGGGAACTGTTGGAAGTACAAAGGAATAGTGGAGGTTGTGCAAGAAAGGAAGGTTACGAAAAAAGAATAAGGGTCGGTAGTATTCGGAAAATGAGAAAAAAATAGGCCTCGAAACTCTACGGGGTTAATGCCACTATAATAATATTCGTGTTTGTATTGTATTGTATAGTGAAAGTTGGGTAAAAGGTTGGTAGTCTTCCAAAAACAAGTATTGAAATGCCCTTGAAAGAATTGGGTGGAATTTTGAAAACCCACAAGGTTCGTGTGAAGGGCTAGGTTGTGGAGGCATTGTCGTGCTTGTCTGCATGGATGTATGCCTGATCGACTCATTGACACTCCGCATTCCAAGTGCGTTTTATTATTTCTGTTCAATTTGACGCTGATCCGCTGGTAGAGTAGGTGCTTCGGAATAATTTTTATTGCTGTTTGCATTATTCTTATTTTGCTCAGAAAATATTTTTTGCACCGCACCGAGTGGAGTTTTTGTTGGTTTAGAAAAATTATTTTTGTAAAATAAACTGGAAGGGTTCAACGCGAGGGTATGTATAATCGCTAGACTGAATCTTCCGAGCTGGGGTCGTTTATTATAGCTACGCTTCTCTCCTGCCTTCCCTCATCTTACTCAACAAACCCACTGTACTTTATTTGATAAATACCAAACCCTTCATGAAAAAAAGAGCAGTATTCGATTTCACGTTTCATTTGTGTACGGATTCCAAGTCCTCAGTTCCAGGTGCCCTTTTGAGTGCTTTCATACAAATGTTTATACAAGAAATTTTTTGAGATGAAAAGTGAGAAGGATTTTTTCAAATTAAAAAAAATGGCAAAAAAGACAGATACCGAAAAGATAAAGAGACGGAGTAATAATTTTAAATGTTGTACTGAGATTCGAATAAAAATGGAAAAGATATTTCACATTTTGAGTTCGCTTGCGAAGGAAAAAATATGTCGGAGTTGGCGTGGAATTTTGTTTTTATACACCTCGATCGCGTGCAAAAAGTTAAAAAATTTTCGGCTTATTTGAAAAAATTCACCAGTTTATATTTCAAATTGTGACGTGAATGATACGAAATTGCTGCTTTCATTTTCAAAAGCAACTCACCAAAATTTTTTAGTTTCATTTGGCCGACAATTCGATAAAGAATAAGTTGAAAATTTTAATGATTTTGAAGAAAAAGTCACCAAAAAGTGAAGTAAGCCGAACTTTTGTCTAATCGTAGTGAATAACATTATAAAAATAGAATAATAAAATTGAAAAGTGATAATAAAAGTGAATAATAATATTAGAATTAAAAAATAATTAAAAAATTTGGAAATAATAATAAAAGTTAAAAATAATAATAAAAGTTAAAAATAATAATAAAAGTTAAAAATAATAATAAAAGTTAAAAATAAAAATAAAAGTTAAAAATAAAAATAATTTTTTTAAACAAAAATAATCTTTTTTTAAATTATAATATTTTACAGTGAGTAATGCAATCACCAAGCCAAAAGTGATGCTCCATTGCCACTTATAACTCATTTAAGCTCACATTAAACTTTCGCAAAGATTCCAGGCACAGAAAAGATTAAAAATTTACATAAAGAAGAAATTTAAAAGGACAAAAGTGGATTAAAGTTTCAATACATGGAGCCTCTATTAGACTGACGGCTATAAAGAGATATTATTTGATTTATTGTGTGGCCTCTGAAAAGCTTTTCAAAATTCCGACGGCGAACATTTTATTAAAAATGGGTTAACCACCATTAAGTGGTTAATTCATTTAAGCCGATTAATAAATTATGTTGAATTTTATTCATGAAGTAAAAGCGTTTCGGTAAAAAAAATTCTAAGTTTTTTCAAAAGTGTTCGATTATTCTGTTTTAAATCATTAACTTCAATACGTTTAATGGTTTTGGAATTAAAAATGAGTTTATAATCATAAAAATCAAATTTTTTTAAAAAACCAAAAACCCCAAAAAAAATGTCCGATGCTTCAACTGAAAGCTCAGAAAGGGCCTACAAATTGTCTTGATTTTGCATTGAGTCACCTTTCTAAAGGGCACTTTATTTCAAAAGCATTTGAACCGTTGAAACGTTGAATTGAAACATCAACATTTTAACAGTTCTTTTGCTTGCCTTCTTTCGTCGCGTGACCAAGTTGAAGGATGAGTTGCGAGGATTCTTTAGAGCTTCATTTTTCATTATTTCCAATTTCTTCTCTTATAAACTTAATTTATGCTTGTATATTGCTTCGCTTCGAAGCTGCATCCTCATTTCAGGCATTTTGAAGTTGTTCGATTTCTAATAAAATGTCATCCATCGCATGTAAAGCCACTTCGTCATTAAGCTCATAATCCTATTCTTCTTTTATGCTTATTATTTATTATTATGATTATTATTTATTATTAGGATTATTATTCATTATTTTGCTTATTATTATCTTTTTTATAATTTCTTTATTATTTTTGTTGTTATGTTGTACTTTTCAAACTTTTATAAATATATATTTCAAATTCGTCATTTTTTCTTCATACAACCAAGTTTGTATCATTCAATGATTTGGAAAAGTTCAAACAAAATAGAGGCTTTTGAGTTAATTCACTCAGCATATTCAATCGCTCTGACTTCTTTCGGAACAAAATTTATTGTTTCAGTTATATTTATAGATTTTTAAATACTCCCACAAGGTTCTTTCGAAGAGGCAACAGGGCCAAAAGTGTTTGAAAAGGGCTTTCGAGGCGTGGGAAGGTTAATTGTGTCTGGGAGTGTGGAGAGGTGCCTTTGACGCCGTCATGCATGTGAGTTCTCTGCAAGCTGCTGAGATGGAGAGGTCTATGGGTTGTGCAATGTCTTCGAAACCCTTCCAGCCACACTAACCGCTATCAACCTTTATCAACCACTGTCGAAATTCACTTTGTCAATCACTCTGAGCCAATCCAAACACTCCAATCAAGCCCTTCAACCTCTTTACACTTTAGTGTACACTTACGTTTTCGATTCTGAATTAATTTTTGTAAAGAACGTGAGGTGGTGTGAGCAAAGTTGCAATAAACTTCCAATTTGTATTTTTCAAAGTTTTTGTGGAACGTTGTCGTTTTCTTCCCACCTCACAGACATTCTATTCTGCTTTAAAGCTTTCACAGCAGCGTTATGCTGTTTGTACGGAATGTAGGCACGAAATGATTAGTTTTTAATGAATTTATATAACAGATTGGCTTAAAAAGTTACACATTTTTAACTTTGAGATACCAGTTTGAAATAGTTTTTCCACTAAAAGTCCACCATCAGAAAGTTTTTAAAAAGAGTGGTTAAGAGTTTTTTTTATCTCGATGGAGTCCGATTTTTTGTAAAATTTACAATCTTCTAGAAAGAACACGTTCGAAAAGGCATAAATAAATTAAATAAAACTCTGTAAATGTTTTTCCTTCATGTTCATATCTTGAAGATGTATTCCATTCGTTTGTACCGACATAAGTTTCCGACGAGAAGTGACCACAAAGGAAGCTGCTGAGAGAAGCACAACTCATGGGAGCCTGGCATTGTTCCAGTGGTTATTGTGCAGATAAGAAGTTGAAAATGTTCAGTTTTTAGATTCATCAAGCTTTCAATTTCATTCTGGTGCCGTTGATTGATGGCGACCCAGAGTGAACTCTCAACTTGAACGTCTTCTTTTAAAAACCCGTTTCAGAGTGTTGTGGCTGTTGTAGTTGTATTTTTTGTTGTTGTTGATGATAATTATGATAATAATATATTTTTTTTTGTTTTATTTATTTTTTTGTTGTGTTGGTTCACATGGTAGTCCTCCAGACACCGTTGCTGTTCTGGGCCAAATTCAATTTGTTCAAATATTAACAAAGAATTAAATTGAAAACCAGATTTTGTTTAAAAACTGCACCGTATACTGAATATTTTTCATTCTAATTTTATTTAACTCTAAACTTCTAGAGTTTACTTTCAAACAACTCTGTCAAGGCACTTTTTCACTAAAACAATACACTCAACATTTTACTGCGACGTTTCAACAACCACCCACACCAACACTTCAACGCCAACACTTCAATAACAATACTTCAACACCAAAACTTTAACGCAACCACTTCAACAACAACACTTCAACACCAATACTTCAATATCAACACTTCAACACAAATATCCCAACGCCATCAACACCTCTAAATGGAGAACATCAAAATGCAGCTGTCTGACATGAGCACAAAAACTTTTAGGAATTTTTAACAAAATTGAAAAATTCCATTTGCAACAACCACTTATCAATCTTTTTCATTTCCACCGAGTCCCTCTCTTGAAAGACCTATGACGCATGAGAACCGCCAAGAACCTTCAAAATTTTTTGCAAATATTTAAAAGAAATCTTTAAAGATCAACGGAAATCTTTAAGAATATTTGAGAACCTTCGGAAGTTTTCAAAAACTCAAAACCTTTGAGATTTTTCGAACATTTTTAGGAAGCATAAGAGCCTTCGAGACTATTTCTAGGATTGTTTCGAGAAGTATTGATAACCTTAGAGAATCTTCGAGATTATCGCACTAGATGAGTGTCTTAATTCATTCTTACTCGTGCCGCTTAATGTGACAGGGGTGGGTGTGTGGAAAGGGGCTTCTTTGCTGTGACAGATGCTTGCTAATGGTATTCTGCACGCCTCCATCATCAAGTCTTTCAACTCTCTCCCAAACTTCGAAAAAAAATATTTTTTACAACATGTATGTTTTTTTAAACATGAAAAAAAACATTTATTTCTATTCAATTTTCAAATAGCCTCTTTAAACATTCATTTTGAAAAACCTTCAAAAAATCTTTTTTTGAATAAACAAGACTTCACGCCAGCGAAGGTTTGCAAAGCTTTCGTCAGTTGCATTTCACCAGAGACTCTGGTACTAGATTGAATTCTCACTAACTGGGTGTAGTGTGGTGAGAAGCATTGTGCTGGAGTATGTTGGGTTTCTGTAAACTTCCGCACAGAGGTCTCACTGAGACAGCCTTTGTAACTCCTCGACCACAGGATACACTAGCGGATATACTGTGCGTTGGAGTTTTTTTTGTGACATTGTGGCAAACAGTCCGGTCCACATGCGACCTTTTTGAAACCTACCAAACAGTTGGAGATTTACAAAACCCTTTGAAACTTTTATTTTAAAACTTTTTAAATGTTTTATGGATTCTAAAAATTACGTTAACAGGATATCTGTGTAATTTGGTTATGTGTTTTTGAAAACAAAGCTTATGCGAGCTGGGGTGTCAAGAACATAGAGGAATGAAACATTAATGAGCGCCTGTATGCTTCCGCGGCACGTCTGTGGACTCCAATCAAAGGCATCTCAAAAGAGCGCCATTAGGGGAACGATTACCGAAATGATGTTCTTCAAAGAAAAAACCACTGACAAACAGCCTGTCGTCCCGCATGCGCCACTGCAAAAGGCTCACAGATGTTCGTCTGTGTATTGTGGTTGTTCGTCGCTTTGAAAGTTTTTGATTTAAGCGGCTTCGTGTATTGAGGGTTAAACATCATGATTTGATTTAAATTGCTTTTACATTTCTAATGAAAGTTCTATTTGAAGCTTAATCTTTAATTTATGTTCTTAGGCGGTTGATACTGAACGTAGCACTTGAGTCAATATTCAATTAAGTGCCTTGTACAATCGATCCACTTGAATTCGGAGTAATTGGAATCTTTGCACCGACCTTCTTTCCAGAGCTTGCGAGGTATTATGTTCTTTGCAATTTAATGTTTATATGCAGTTGTCTCTTCAGTCAAATGTAATTACGTGGTAACGAAGATGTATTCTCGCAAGAGATTGTCCATCGTTTGTAGTGGTTTGGCGGTGCACGTTTCAAAGTGTGAAACTCAAGCATCGATTCCCACTTTGGTTCAGGTTTCAGATGTGTGAACGGTCATACAAATAAAGAACAGACGCTATGCTATTGGGGCTCGTCATGCAATAGCACGGCAGCAAGTAAACTCGCTCCTCTGGGAGAGCCTTTGAGCGCTTGTGGAAGAAGCTATATAAATGCACGGATTAGATTAGATTAGAAGAGTTATGCAAAGGTGAATGGAGATATGCGGAAAAAGTTAATTCAAAAGATAATGTTGAATTAGCCACGATTTTAGTTATGAAGAGGATTATTTAAATTCGAAATAATCGTAAGTAATTTGACACTCCAATATAAGTCTTTATAAGCTCACTTGCTCAAGCGTTTTGCTTTTGAAATTCCATGAATATTTTTTTTCTTATATGAGCTTAACTTTTCAAAAGTAAACATTTTGAAAACTTTTCAAATAAATTCGTATAAACAGTTGATAACTGATTTGTTAAGTTGACTTTTTTTGTTTCAAAATGTATTAAGAATATATAAAAATTGAAATCTCGGTGTTTTTGTCAACTTCAAAAATAATTTTGAGTTTAATTGCATCGGTTGAAAAAAACAAAAACTTTGAAACTTGATTTAAAATTTTTCATTTAAAACCGTTCCAACTTATTAGCAAATTCTTTCGATTGACTTCTTTCGAAATACCACGAAGCCTCTTTGAACGCAATAAATAGAATGATATGCACATTTGTAAGAGAATTTAATTTTTTTTTAATTCTCATTTTTGTTATCTTTATTATTATTTTTATTATTATTTTAGATTTATTTTTATAAATTTTATAATAATACTACTAATAATAATAATAATAAAAATATTGTTATTATTATTATTATTATTATTATTATTATTATTATTATTATTATTATTATTATTATTATTATTATTATTATTATTATTATTATTATTATTATTATTATTATTATTATTATTATTATTATTATTATTATTATTATTATTATTATTATTATTATTATTATTATTATTATTATTATTATTTTCATTATTATTTTCATTATTTTCATTATTCTCATTATTTTCATTATCATCGATATTTTTATAAAGTTTCCGTATAAATCGATCAGTAATCCCAACATCACTAGTACATTTGCCTAGCAGTTTGTGCATGTCCGCTCCACCCTCATTGCATCCCACGTTAGAGGTGCCAATGCAAGCCTACGTTAAGGGTGCCAATGCAGGCCTACGTTAGGGGTGCCAATGCAAGCCCACGTTAGGGGTGCCAATGCAAGCTGAGCAACACCTCCGAAGGCCTCCGAGACTCGTGCGTCTTATGATTTTTTTTGTGCAATGTAAAACAAACGAAAATAATATGTTTATGTATGAAAATGTTCAACTCCACTTTTTTAACTCAGTCGGCAAATACGGCATCGACGGTTAAGCAGAGGTTAAGCTACTCTGGTGCGCATGTCTAACTTTATTTTGTTTAAAAACTTCACACTTCGGGTCGGTCATGCAACGACGTTGAAAAGAGAATTATATTTCGAATGAGCATATAAATCACTTTGAAACACGAACAATTGTGTTATCTTTGTGCCTTCCCCATGTATCTCGTGTGCTCTTTCATTTGCTCATCAAAGCGCTTTTATCTACACCGTTCAGGTGGTTTAGGTGCCTGTGTGTCTTTGTGAAGCTTTCCAGGTTATTCCAACACATTAATGAATACAAAAACTATTCAAATATACTTTCATTGAATTATTTGGACTTAGCGAATTTGAACTTATATATTTTTTTCCTATTAAAAACATCCAAGTAATATTTTCAACAGCCGTAGTTGTAACCCCTTTAAAAACACGTAAGCAGTCACGTCAAAAGCCACGATAACAACAACGTTAACTGAAACTTTCATAACCACGTTAAGCACAACGTTTGAAAGCACGTTTGGAAACAGGTTTGGAGGCATGCACTAGCACCTACTAAGACTTGTTCCTCCGATAACCATTCACATTTTTCCTGATTGTGGAATTATTGGAATAGAATGGCCGTCAAAAAAAACTTCGTCTATGTGTCTGCGTGCTGTGCTTGCGTGTATGTAAAATTTTCTTTATGAGAACAAGAATATGGGTGTGTGTGCGTGTGTGTGTGTGTGTGTGTGTGTGTGTGTGTGTGTGTGTGTGTGTGTGTGTGTGTGTGTGTGTGTGTGTGTGTGTGTGTGTGTGTGTGTGTGTGTGTGTGTGTGTGTGTGTGTGTGTGTGTGTGTGTGTGTGTGTGTGTGTGTGTGTGTGTGTGTGTGTGTGTGTGTGTGTGTGTGTGTGTGTGTGTGTGTGTGTGTGTGTGTGTGTGTGTGTGTGTGTGTGTGTGTGTGTGTGTGTGTGTGTGTGCGCGTGTGCGTGTGCGTGTGCGTGTGTGTGTGCGTGTGCGTGTGCGTGTGCGTGTGCGTGTGTGTGTGTGTGTGTGTGTGTGTGTGTGTGTGTGTGTGTGTGTGTGTGTGTGTGTGTGTGTGTGTGTGTGTGTGTGTGTGTGTGTGTGTGTGTGTGTGTGTGTGTGTGTGTGTGTGTGTGTGTGTGTGTGTGTGTGTGTGTGTGTGTGTGTGTGTGTGTGTGTGTGTGTGTGTGTGTGTGTGTGTGTGTGTGTGTGTGTGTGTGTGTGTGTGTGTGTGTGTGTGTGTGTGTGTGTGTGTGTGTGTGTGTGTGTGTGTGTGTGTGTGTGTGTGTGTGTGTGTGTGTGTGTGTGTGTGTGTGTGTGTGTGTGTGTGTGTGTGTGTGTGTGTGTGTGTGTGTGTGTGTGTGTGTGTGTGTGTGTGTGTGTGTGTGTGTGTGTGTGTGTGTGTGTGCATGAGAAGGAAGAGGGATTTAACCGAGGCAAAAAATAATGCAAAATGAAAGTGTTTAAAGCCCCTAAGTCGGCATAATTTATAAAACCATTGCTAGTATTTGAGCAGAATCCTGCTGTCATATACATTATCATTGTGATGTTTCATTGAAATATTCACCCATGCCAATCATTCAAAAGTCTGAAATAAAACTAAGCAATGGTTGAATTCAAAAAAAATTTTTGATTCCGAAAAACAAAAAGTTCTGAATGTTTTATCGGCTTTGTGAAAACTAAATCGAAAAAGTCAACAAATCCACGTAATAAATCAACTTTATATTAATATTTTATGGCTTGTGGGAAAATTAAACTATGTTTTTGAGTCATTCTACTCCAATAAATCATTTTGAAGTAGTTGAAGAAAGGTTGAGAGATGCCCATTTAAGTAATATTCATTATTCATAATCCTACTCATTTATAGAATATTTTTAAATAACTCAAACAAAAATTCATTCAGCTAAAAATAATTTTTTTCTTTTTTCAATTTTCAACATGTGAAGGTACTTGGCTGTATGCAAACATAACTTGCCCATACATGCAAAGGCCATAGGCTTCAAAGACCTCTGGTTTCAAGTTCTTCACCACACCTTTCATAACTTTTATTGTTTCTTCTCATGCCTTTGATGGGCACATTTTGGTTTCTGTCACTTCACAACATACATCAGTTTTTCGTTTTTCTCACCACAAACCTGGTTGAATTTGATCGCAGACCGACTTTCATTGCTTTGCTGTGCTGAGTGTTTGTCTGTATCTATACAATTATTTGGGTTAACTCTAACCCTTCTTTGTTCCGTCTTACAGGGTTCTTTGTGGATGTCCTTGTGAGTGGAAAGTGTACCAGTAGTTCTTTCATGCACACGTTCATCAGTCGTCTGTGGTGTCTCATGGGATTACATGATCTCTCTATTGAAGTTACCAACAACCATTTCTTGCAATACTTCAAAATTAATTTATGCAAATCACAGCAAACAAACAGCTGACGCACTGGAAATATTTCCACGATTAAATTATCTTGTGCACACACAATCCTTCAAACCACCACAGCTGCCACGTCTAAAAAGCCACTTGTGGTGCCACATTTAATTTCTTAAAAGCGTCATCACGCTTTTATACTGGAATAATAGACGTTCGTACAAGGCTGACTTGTTCCATTCACTCGACTACCCATTCGCACACTTTACGATGCAGGCAACGGCTCGTGTTATTGAGGCCATTTCTTTCTTACACGAACTTGTAATAGTATTGTTAATATTGCTAATTTGTTTGTGGCATAAACAAAACCACTAGAAATTGAGAAAAAGACTTGAAACAACCTTTTTTGTGCTCAGCCTTCTTATTTATTGTTCAGGCTACCCCTTTCATTTCTTTTTTCTCTTTTATTTGTTTTATATGTAAAGAAAAAGGTATTCTCAAAAGTTGGAATGAGCTTTCAAAAATGAAAAATATTTGTCGTCTTTTATAACCCTTAACCTATTTTTTACTTTCCACTTTTAACACTTTGAGTGCTCCCTGAGTTATAGCCTGTGTTGTAACTATAAACATTGGTCCTCTGCCTATGTTTCTATCGCGTCTTTTTTTAATCCTTTTAAAGTAATTTTTTTGTTTATTTAAAATTTCTTATCACTTATTTTCTTACTGCGTACGTTAAAACCTCTTCACGTACTGCATTTTTGTGGCCGTCACCGACTCTGCTATTGTAAGTACTGCCACCACAAAAACCACAACCTCCTCCAACACCCATCCTTTCAATCAGCAACACACCATCACCATTAATATTACACCAACCTCAACACATCATCGCCCCCGTCGTCCCCAACATTATCACCACCAGCACATCAATACATCATCATCATCATCATCATCATCATCATCATCATCATCATCATCATCATCATCATCATCATCATCATCATCATCATCATCATCATCATCATCATCATCATCATCATCATCATCATCATCATCATCATCATCATCATCATCATCATCATCATCATCATCATCATCATCATCATCATCATCATCATCATCATCATCATCATCATCATCATCATCATCATCATCATCATCATCATCATCATCATCATCATCATCATCATCATCATCATCATCATCATCATCATCATCATCATCATCATCATCATCATCATCATCATCATCATCATCATCATCATCATCATCATCATCATCATCATCATCATCATCATCATCATCATCATCATCATCATCATCATCATCATCATCATCATCATCATCATCATCATCATCATCATCATCATCATCATCATCATCATCATCATCATCATCATCATCATCATCATCATCATCATCATCATCATCATCATCATCATCATCATCATCATCATCATCATCATCATCATCATCATCATCATCATCATCATCATCATCATCATCATCATCATCATCATCATCATCATCATCATCATCATCATCATCATCATCATCATCATCATCATCATCATCATCATCATCATCATCATCATCATCATCATCATCATCATCATCATCATCATCATCATCATCATCATCATCATCATCATCATCATCATCATCATCATCATCATCATCATCATCATCATCATCATCATCATCATCATCATCATCATCATCATCATCATCATCATCATCATCATCATCATCATCATCATCATCATCATCATCATCATCATCATCATCATCATCATCATCATCATCATCATCATCATCATCATCATCATCATCATCATCATCATCATCATCATCATCATCATCATCATCATCATCATCATCATCATCATCATCAGCATCATCATCATCATCAGCATCATCATCATCATCATCATCAGCATCATCATCATCAGCATCATCAGCATCATCATCACTAGTAAAAATTAGAAGCTAACCTTTTTGGAGATTTTGTTGAGTCAAAAACATGGGTTCTTTTTATGAATAAAAAAACTAAAAAAAATACAAAAAAAATAAAAATTCGAAAGAGAAGTTTTTTTTCAAAACAAAAGACATTTTAATTTGAGATAAAAAATCTTAATTAGGTCTTCTTCCTCCTTATCCGTTCTTCAATCTTCTTTCTCCCCGTCCAAAACACTTGCAATACATTCGTAATTATTTTTATTTTTCTTTTGTTTAATCTTGTTAACCATTGTTATTAAGTTTTTTTTTTCAAAAAAATTAAATTTTTTTTTCTCAGTGTCATCATCAATTCATTTAACTTGCCTTTTCGCATCTCAATGATAATTTTCATTTTATGTTGCAACGCGGCAACAAAAGCACAATGAGGTTTCGTGGTAATCAGTATTCTAGCTTCTTCAAGCGCTTTCAAATTTCCACCAGAAATGAGCGTTCTGTTCGGAGCAACGAAGGCGATTTACTTGTGCATAAAAAATGCTACAAAGGTGTATTAATCTGGTCACTTGCAGTCGCCATTCATTCGGAACTCTCATCAAAACATTTGCAGGACAGTATCCATCAAAATGTAATTGCAATTCCAGCTTTCTTCTTCCTTCCTATCCACTCGAGCTAATTGATGAATGCCTACCATCATTGAATCACTATTTCCTCATGTATACCAGGCTCTCGCTTCGTCTTCACTCCTGTGTTTCATCTTCCCTTGCCAACACAACAACCATCGCAACCACCATAACAACCGCCATATCACCACAACCATCATACGGTGACTACCATTATATTATCATAACCACCATAAGCTCCATAACCACAGTTATATAAAAATGCAATGACCAAACCAACCACAACCACCATACAACAACAACCACTATAAAATCACAACTACCATACAACCACAACCACTATACAACCACAACCACCATACAACCACTAGATCACCATAGGACCACACGAGGGAACATTCTCTTCCGTTACTCATAGATGTAGATGAAAACGACAAAAGCCCCTAGCAACCATCATAGCAACCTTAATAGCAACCATTTTAATAACCACGTTAGCAACCATAACTACCATAGAAACCATAACAACTATAGAAACCATAGCTGCCATAGCAACCATAACTGCCATAGCAACCAATGTCACCAGAAGTCTAAAACCTTATTATTTAGAATACTTTGTTTTTTGTGGGTTTTTTTGTTTTTTTGAAATTTTTCGAAAATTTATTTTGATCAAAAACTTTTTGCTCATATCTTTATCATATGTCGTTTTCATTTTATCGTCCACTTATACATTATTCAACCACACAAACTGTCCTTGGTCGTGATTGCAGTGTATTGGATAAAGACGACGATGACAATAATGATGATGGGAGTGGTGGTGGCGGTAGTAGTGGTGGTGGCGGTAGTAGTAGTGGTGGTGGTAGTAGTGGTGATGGTTTAAGTAGGGGTGATGATGTTGGTGATGATGATGGTGATGATGAGGGTGATGATGATGGTGGTGATGATGGTGGAGGGATGATGGTGATGATGATGGTGATGATGATGGTGATGATGATGGTGATGATGATGGTGATGATGATGGGGATGATGATGGTGATGAGGATGATGATGATGGTGGTAAGGATGGTGGGTATGATGGTGGTGCTGGGAGTGTTTAGAATGACAAAAATGAGAGAAGGAAAGTGATAGTGACAATGTTATTGGCGGCCAGGATAAAGATGAGTGATGATGGCAGTAATGATGATGGTGTTGGTAGTATGACAAAATAAAAAATGCCCAGACAACTTTTTACATCAGCAGAAAGACTCTTTTATATTGCAATTTGTTCAAGGCAAAGATTCATTAAGTCCATTAATCACCCAATCAAAGCATGCCAGCGCACGTGTCAGCTTAAAGACTCTTTCGACGAAGATCACTGCCTTCTGATGCAGTTAGTCGATCTTGTCTGGCTCATACTCCAAAACAACACCACATCAAACCACATCACACATTACTTTCCTCACACCACACTACACCACACCACATCACACCACAATACATAAACAACACCATATCAAACCACACCACATCATACCACATTACACCATACACATCACACTACACCACGCAACACAACGCCATGCCACACCACATCCCACCATATTATACAAAACCACACCACACCATACCACATTACCTCACACCACTTCACACAACACCACACCATACTACACCACACCCTACTACATCCAACCACACTCAACCATACCACAGCACATCACACCATACCACAGTCACGACAAAAAGGTCAATTCACGATGGAAGCCGGCATAGCGCCATTCCATTTGCAACTCGAGTGGTGTTCTAATTACCTTCTAAAGGCTTCCTATGCGGATGCTGTTGTGGAATGTGGTTTTACTGAGTACGTTGGCGGAGGATTGAGGCTGCTTACTGTGGCTTTGTCGCTTCGAGCTTCCTTCAACGCTGTGTGTAGTTTGATGAACGCAAAGTAAGCAATGTTTCTAAAAGCTTGAAAATGTTTTCAAGACGATTGATGAACAACGATCAAAGGCAGCGGATGGAAATATTAATTCAGTGGAACAGGAAAGTTTGCAACATATGCGTAAGTTTTATTTTTATGGCTTTCAAAGGATTCGCCAAAAAAAATTTCCGACTTTTTGACCATCGTTCGAGGTTCATGTGCCTTCCCGAAAAGCAGAGCTGTCCGGTGGGCACGGAATTAATAAGAGGCTGGCATGGACCTCATGAAGAATACTTTGATAAAATCTCAGATGAAGGATTTAAGAATATATTTCGTTGTGAAAAGTGACAAGACATCGAGGAAGACACTTGAGAAATGATCTCTGGCAGATGATGCCGTATCAGATTAGCTCCCTTGCTAGCAAACTCAGGATAATTTGGTTTGGATGTAATAAAATTTTCTTTAAAATTGACTTTTAAATTCGTTTTTAGATTGATTTTTTAAAGTCTTTGTAAAGTTAAATCGAAAAGAATACGTGGAAATGTGGTCCAGAAGTGAGTTTTGTTTCACGGCGCTGTAAATTTTTAGAATGAGGTAAAACACTCAAAATGGACAGCTTTGAAGGTCACTTTTCTAAACTTGCATTTTTCCAAGGTTCGAAGTAACAAAATCAAAGCTTTGTAAATTCGAACGCAGAATTTACTTTTTAATTTTAAAACAAAATAGAATTAATTAGGTTTCATTGGAAAGAAAGCTTTATTTTGCAAAGTAAAAAAGCACTTTTCAGAGGCACGAAAACGCCCGTGCAGGCTTGGATGTCACGAAGGCAGGAGTAGCAAATGATTGTCTAAAGAGTCTTTTAATTTTGCCTCTAATCAATCTGGGTAGCAGACCGTTTGGATTTCAAAACTAAAAAGGTGCCACATAAAAACCATTCGAAACTATTCACGGTTCAATGTTTCGAGTTATATTTCAGAACGGTTGGCCTTTTAATTGAACAAAACTTTCGTTTGGTTGCTTCGAGGTGAGCACAAAACAAACATTGTAATTTTTTAAATTATTTTTCGGAAAAATCATGTCGTAACAAAGCATTTGTTACATGTTTCAGTAATGTGTTAAATTAAGATTTGTTGTTATTGTTGTTATTGTTTTTATTGTTGTTCTTACTGCAGCCTCGCTCGTAATCCTTGCGCCTTTTGTAAGACTTGCCAAAGAGCTTGTTGTTCTTGTTGTTGTTTTTGTGAAGGTGGTTATTGTTGTTGGCGTTGTAGTTGGGCTCCTTATTCTTCTTGTTGCACGCGTGGTGCATTCTGCCAGTGTACTCCAGCAAATCCACCTCATCTTCCTCCTCTTCCTCCTCCTTCTCATCTTCTTCTTCTTCTTCTTCCTCTTCCTCTTTCTTCTTTTTCTCATCTGCTTCGCCACCCCTTCTCATTCTGCGTTCCTTTATTCGATCAATGTAGGCATTCATTTGTTCGATCGGCATTTTGTTGCTGTTGTTGTTCGTCTGTTTTTCGTTAGCGCCTTCTTCCTCCTTGCACACGCTGTTTTCCTCCTTGTCGTCCTCTTTCTCCCTTCTGCTAGATTTGCACGATTCCCCCACCGCCGCCAAAGCATGGTACCTTGCGGCGTGCATGCATTAGAGTTACAAGGCTGGAATATTAATTCGAAGAAACTAATTCAAATAAAGATTCCTACATGGATGCTCATATTTATCTGGCTTGTTTAAAGACCCGCTGAGTGTAGGAATACTCTAGATGGCGCAACAACTTGATTTATTCCGAGACAATGTTGTCTTGGGAATTGAGGCTTACTCATAGGTTCGGAAATACTTTGAAAATGGTTTATTATTTGTCATTTCCTTAATATTTTATTTAAAATTAAAAATTTTCGAAGAAAATCTCGCGATGAAAAATTTTGGTTAAAAAGAACGAAATTTTGTGCCAAGAGCACCGAATAAGGCGAACTCATCGAAATGAATTATCACTTTTCTCCTAACCTTATTTCATTTTGTTTCAAAATGTATGGAGAAGTAATTCTATTGAAAAAACATGATTTATACGAGAAATGTTAATTCGTCGAGAGGAAGAAATGTCGAACATGGCTTCCAAGGTTTTCAAATTTAATTTTTGTTTATGTGTTTCGGCAATTTTTCATCGTCTCAATGGTACCTTTTGTTATTGCTTTACAATTTCGTCAAATCATTTCAAAGCGTTATCAAAACAATTTAGCGATGGAAACGAATCGAACACACGCACGCACGCACGCACGCACGCACGCACGCACACGCACACACACACACACACACACACACACACACACACACACACACACACACACACACACACACACACACACACACACACACACACACACACACACACACACAAACACATACTTGTAGGCTTGGGCAATGAAGTTCTTGTTGGACTTGCTGTTGAAGAGCCAGTCATGCACCTCCACTTGGCTGGCAATCACCTCAGGGTTGATTAGCTCAAACTTCACCTGAAAGGGGGAACACCACAATGCTGTTATTTGAGGCTTCGAGTTCGATTCACCTTCATTTCCTATCATAATCACTTTTCATTTTTCATAATAATCACTTCGTTTAATCATAATCATAATCATTCTTAATCTCCAAGCATAATCAAGCTTTATCCTTAATCATTACTTCCCATCCTCGTCATCAATCCTTCCATCTACTAGTACCCTTAAAAGCCCATCAAAGACACCTTGGAGAAGAGACTTTCGGAGTACTGGAGTCTCTCAGCCCTGTTGAAGTCGAACCACCTGATGAGAGCCTGCAACACATCTAGCTCGTCAGACGTCATCGATTCGTGCGAAATGATTTCGTTGAGGCGATGGAAGGGGATGTAGAGGAAGTGATTATGTTGGCACAAGAGACTGAAGTTGAGTGCAATCACCTTGGAAAAAGTTTAAAAGGGGTTTGAAATGGTTTCAAGGTTGTTTAAGCTTTTAATTTCTTGATTAAAATCGATGCTGATCGATTGATTCGTGGTTTGGAAAAGGAAATGCGTTTTAAATGAGAAAAAATTATAATTAAATGAAAAGTCTTGAAAATGTTATAAATTATGTGAATAAAATATTGAAATTATTATTTATTTAAAATTATCAAAATATTCTTTTAAAATAATGTTATTAAAATAAGATGGAATTTTTTTTCAAAGTGATACATTTTCGAATAAAGGTGATGATTCTTTTAAAACGTGAAAACTCCTTGAAAAAATGAAAGTTCTCTCTTAAAGATAAAAATGACAGAAAAAATTTATAAAATAAAATGAAAATACACGTTTACGATTTCTAACTAATAAATTATAATTTTTTTAAATAACAGAACGAAGTGCTTTCTTTAGTGAAACACCTTGAGAAGGTAGTTTTTGGAGTTCTTCATGTGGTTGTTAGCGGCCACAGAGAAGTGCAAAAAGATGTTGTCGTGGTTGTAGGTTTTGGTAAGGAAGACGCCACACTTGTTAATGATTTCCGGAAAGTCGAGTTGGCGAGAGATGGCAATCAAGTTAGCGATGTTCTTGCAGTCAACCTTGATATCGCACGTGTACAAGTATTGCAACACCTCGCAGATGATGTCACGCGGGTAGTCGGTCATGCTGAGTTGGATGAGTTGAGGCAGGGGCTTTTTGTTCTTGTCGAAGATGGCCTCCAGCGTGGGACTGTGGGAGGCAAGCACCAGCTGGTGTGTAAGGATGTCGCCGTTTTGAGTGGTGATCAGGGCATCGCACGTGGTCTGGTTGAGCCAGTTCCTGTGTAGGTACGTCATGGTGCGCTTGAAGGTTTCCTGGTCATTGAAGGACAATACATGGGAGCTGTACTTTTTGTTCAAGTACGCAGCAGTTGCTGATTGCTGGGGGTAGTTGAAGTCGGGCTTGTTGAGCATGTTCTGCTGTGTCTCACTGGTGGCAGAAGAAAGCACGTTCATCTGCTTGATGGACTGCTCGAAAGAGTTTTCTTTCCTGGTGTACAGCTTCGAGTGCTGATTCTCCTTGCTCTTCCCAAAGTCATCGCCCGAAATTTCGTAAATTTTCCATCCGTCTGAAGAAAAATTTTCTACAGTCAACCCCTTTTCGAAGGTCACTTTGTCAGTGTCGATAGTCATTCTACCATCTTCCTTCACCTTCAGGCTGTTGCCGTTGTTAAAATTGCAACGTTTCAACGAATCATTTCCCCAGCTGGTCTCGGACATTCTCTCCTCTGACTCCTCAACACCCTCTTTCCTGTTCTTTTGTCTGCTCATCTTCCCAGTGACCGCTTGGTTCGTCTAAAGTTCTTGAGAACCCTGTTGATGGTCTTTTTATTGGGTGAAATATTTTTGTGTTCTACTTGCAATTTTTAAACTTTTGGGACGTGAAAGTTGATGATTCGGCAAAAATTCGGTTGCGATGTTTCAAAAATATTGAATTACCTATAAACGTTTACAACAATACAAACGTCATAACTAAATAGTCGCTTTGTTTTAAGTAAATAACTCTCAATTTTTATGTTATTTTTATTTTTCACTCATTTTATTAAAATAATTCATTAAAACATTAAATATTCCTATTTAGCCATTTGAATAAAAAAAGGAAAACACAACACAGCGGGTTTCGATACTTCACTTTGATTTACCTTCAAAAGGTTTCTCACTTTTTCAAATCGTGTCTTTTGATTCTATCTTGTGTAGAGCAATTTCCGGCGAAAAAATTTTGAAAAAATTTAAGTGAAGCAATGGAATAGTATTAGGGGATGAGAACCAAGCATTTACGTTGGTTGGAGATTATTTGAAGGTGGTGGTGGGGGTGGTGTAAAAGATTAGTTAATCATGCTTCAAAGCGCTCGTGAAAGTTAAAAGTGTATTTTGAATGTCATTTAAAACTCAAAATGCCTCGTCGAGTGATCTATGAAAAGACTTAAAAATTTGATTGAAAAATTCTATTGACATGAATGGTTGTTCCTTCGTGAAATTCACTATTTTTTCTTAAGAGCCGTTGATAATTGGTCTCTGGTTGCGTGTGAGTAGTTATCTGAAAGTCTTGAAAGGGAAACACAAAACAACCCACAGTTAGTTGAATTATAAATTTTGGCACGCTCAAAAATAAAGCCATGAACTCTAATTTTTATGCTTCTTTTAGTCTGTTCTTGCGAAACATTGAGTTATAAAAGTTTATTACCTTGAAGATGAAATAAAAAGATTTTCTAGAAAATTGTTCATTCTTGAATAAATATTAAAAATTCGTAATACCCTTGTGGTTTTTTTTGAAAAAGTTTCAGATTAACATTTTTATCATATAAATTAATTTGAAGTTTTCATAAGCTATACAAAAGAAGGAGGCAAAAGTGTTCTATGGAAGTTATTCATATTTTGTTGGTTCGTCTCTTGTTTTATTCAAAGCATGGTACCTGCAACGTATTGATTTTCAAAAATGAATATTAAATTGAAAAAGTCTGAAATTTCATTGAAGTGAACTTTTTGAAGCAAATGAATAGACTTGTGTTTTTAAAAAAGAAAAAGATTCAAATGAAGATAAGCTAATAATTTCAATGAAATACAAATAAAATGAATTCAACTTTAAAATAAATTGAATTTAAATCGAATAAATCAAACTAAATTCGAGAGATACCAACTTGTAGGCGTCTAGAATTATCTTTTTGTTGAAGTCGTCTCTGAAGAGCCAGTCTTGGTGCTCCACGTACTTGGCCAGTTGGTTGGGGTCGATGGAGTGGAACTTGACAAGCGAAAGAAGACTCTTGGCGTGTTTCATCCTGCTGGGCCGATTAAAGTTGATCCAGTTGGCTATGCTCATGAACAGTTCCAACTCTTTGGCCCTGAGCGATGGGTGCGTGACTAGCGTGAAGAAGTTTTCGAAAGGCAGCAGAAGCATGTGCTCGTGTTCGATCAGGTCAAAGAAGTTGAGTGCGATGAACTTGAAGATGTGCACTGCAGCCAAAAACTTGTTGTTGATGGAGACGGAGAGGTGCAAAAAGGCGTTTTCGGTGTCGAGTGTTTGAATGAGGTAGTCGTTGGAGACGTGGTTGAGGATCGGGAGGTCCAGACGCATTGAAACGTTGGCGATGAAACCGATGTTGAGACTGTTGATGGTGATGTCGGTGGTGTAAAGAAAGTTGAGAACATTCGACACGGCCTCCAATGAGCAATCTTCTAGGTTCACCATCAATGGCTGTTGCAACTTTTTTTTTTGAGATTTCAAGTAGCTGTCAACGCTGGGACTGAAGGCGGCGATGACCATTTGATGGCACATCACGTCTCCATTTTTGGTCTTTACTATGAAGTCACAGTTGACTTGGTCTAGAAAGCTGCTGTAGAGATACTTAAGGATCTCTTTAGAGTTTCCACTGCTCGGCTGTTGGTCGTCGTCAAGATATCGAGACTTGAATCGGCTAAGAAGGAAAGAAAGATTATTGAAAATGGTTCCTCTCTTTGCTGATTCTTCGACGCTGCATGGGTCAGGTTTTTTTTGTTTTTGGGGTTGAAAATTTTTTGTGGGGTAGGAGTTTGAGCAGGGACAAACGAAACCAGCCTCTTGGGGTTCGTAGGACAAATTGACGCAGTTAGTGGTGAAGGTGGGGTGTTGTGAGTAGGGGTGCAGTGAAAAAAAGGAGTTCAAGTGGTCATCGTTGCAGGCATCTGCGTTGTGGTTGTTGCTCATGTTGCTTCTCATGTTCACCATTTCGCTGGCGCAGTGTTGCGCGTTAAGCTTATGCCTTTGTGCAAGGACGTGATTGTTTTGAAGAATAGGAGGCTGCTTGAAAAAATTTTGGAAATTTTCTCTTTCGATTTTGTTGTTTGAATTATTGAAGACATTGTAGTTGCTGTTCGTCGTAGGGGTCTGCAAAACGATGGGCTCGCTAAAATTCGTTGTGGGTGTTCTGTGCCGTCTGATCATGCTGTTGTGAATGCACCTGCAACGTACACACTCATGAATCTACTACAGTGCTTTCAACTAAAAAAAACGGCGGTTCCATAACAACACAAACACAAGTAATAACTTTTTCAAACTGTTCAACCATCACCCAACACCACAAAAACTCACTTTAATACGCTTTCCTCCTCCAATAGCTCTTCAGGGCGCTGGAGCAGTGAGTCACAAAGGCATTGACACTCGTGGTCGAGACATCCTCCGAAGAGGTCGCTGTCGATGAATGACCTCCTGTCTTCCACCTCATGCAGGCAACTCAGTAGACTCTCCTCCTCGTGAGTGTTGAGCTTTTCAAGAGACTTGAGATAATTTTTTTTTAATCTATACCCAGCTTCTGTCAAGTAAAAGTCGTTTTGTCTGTTTTGAAAGCGTATGTTCTCGTCTGACCATTTGGCGTCCAGTAGATTCATGGTACGTGCATAAGCGGATTAAAGGACAGTTTGCAAAATTATGGCTGCTCCGATCTGGTCTTTCAGCACAAAAAAACTTTTCTCGGTTTTGATTGTTCGCAAATGTTAAATAAATTCCAAATTGGTTTCAAAATCAATTTTTAACTTCTACTGTGCATTAGATTTTTTTTTAATTCCATTTTTTATCGATTATTAAAAATCTAGAAAAAAAGTGTTCGAATAATTATGAGGTTGGCGATAACAATGATAATGATAATTTTGATACTGTCAATAATATGTTAGTTTCCAAGATTCGTTGTTGAGAATCAGATGTTACTTGTGTTGATGTTGTTGTTTTTATGTTGAGATACGTAATAAATGTTTACAAACAAAAAGTGAATCCCATTAAAAAAACATATAATTAATTTTAATTTTACAGTTGGAAAAAAGAAACATTTGTTAGGAATCTCACTGAAGCGAATGCCTGCTTTAAACACATCGACCCTTCTTCCGTCTTTGAATGGAGGGGTGGCTGTAGCGAAGGTTTGTGTAGGTTCCAAGCACCTACCACTGCACCTTTATAATAAAAAACGCCCTTACTGCTTCTTTCACTTCTGGTCGCTTCAGATGTGCGCAGACTGAAATTTCTTTGAAGGATCCCACTCTAATTAAACTTACATCAAGTTCCAACTATTGATTCTTACATTTTCTTGTATTATTTTTACGTGGAAGCTCTAAGCAGAAATTAGAAAAATCGACTTTATGCATAAGCTCTTCCTCAGGAACATTCATTGGTTTCAATACTCTTTTCTATCATTGCTTTTTGATTTGAAAACGACTTCCTCGAAAATGTGCAAGTACGTATTATACTTGAAACTTTGAAGAATTAATTTCCAGATGTAATCAAGGCGATATAGACAGCTTGATGGCACTTTCGATCTGTCGCTACAAAATCAATAAGTTTTCATAAATAATACCATAAACTCCACTAATCCCAAGACAGAGTCTTAGCGTTATGGTACTTTAGTCCAGAGGCCATATTGAATAGAGCAATTTCAGCCTCATTTTTAAACTGTTAGATACACAATTTAAATTCTTTCACATTGATAATGAAGTGTAACGAAATTTTCATTAAAGTTTTTTTCATTAAATTGAAAAATGAAATAAGAAATTCTTCATAAAAATTCAGTCAGTTAACAACTAAAGACACAAGCGAAATCACTTTCACTATTTCAATCTATTGTCCAAGAAGAATTTTTTAAAATTATATATACATTTGAACATAAATAGATCGTCAAGTGTTTCATTTGTTGTCCTCCAGAGCACGCAAGAGCTGCCTCCGTCGACTCTCTAACTCATCCTCGCTCACTTCACTTTCCCCAGAAGACTGATCTTTTTTCTGTCGTCGACGTTGAGATGTAGTTGGAGTATTTGAAGTTGAAATGGTTGATGACGTATTTGAAATTGGAGTGTTAAAAAAAAGATGAGTACCGAACCCCAATTAACATGCGCCTGCCCACATTATGCATAAAGCGAACACATCAAAGCAAACAAACATGCTAACACACCCACACAAAAAAAAAGAAAAAAAACACACATGCAAAAACACACACACACACAAACCTGCTTTTTTTCAGTCTTCTTGGTTGCCTCCATGGGCGACTCCTTGTGCTCCGAAGGCTGGAATGGGGCGTTATCACTGACAGATCATCAATTGGAACTTTATTATTCAATTGGAACTTCATTTATTCAAACTCCCGAAAAGTCACTCTCCCCATCTAAAGAGATTGCACCAGGCCGATTGCAGGTGCCTAGTGATACGATCACTAAGACGGCCTTGGAGCAGAGCTAGATAAACGCGGGCTACACAATAATGAAAAAGCCTCACCGATCTTGATTGTTTCTTCTTCTTCACCTTCTTACCCTTCTTCACCTTAACTGGCTCTTCGTCTGACCAGCAAGTGACAATGGGGAATAAGTATAAGAGGGCAAGAACCTAAATACGTCAGTCATCCATCCAGTTGCCTGTGAACAAATCCACTCATCCATCTATCCATCTATCCACTCATCCATCTATCCATCTATCCACTCACCATAGGAAACAGATGGAGATCTCTTTTTCTTCTTGCTGTGTCTATCAACTTCCTCGTCAGATCCCTGAGGTGGTGATAGAACAAATTTCATATAATTCGTCACCACACTGCCCATAACACACACATACATACACCATTTTTTCTTCCTCATACCATCATGCACACAACGCCACTCTTTCTTTTCACAAGACAACACACTATACAAACACACACTTAGCATACACCACACAGCCCCATAAACACGCACACACACACCCTCTCTCCTCCCACACCTCTGATGACTTTCGTTTCTTGCTCTTCTCCTTCTTGTGTTTCTTCTTGCTTTGTGCCTCATCATCGTCTGTCGTCATGGTTACCAACCTTCATAACTCCCTCCCAACACTATCATGGAATCCAAAAAAATCGAACGTATCTATTTATAGACTTAAAAGTACAGGATGACGTCAAAGCTTATAGTATAAATGTTTACAGATCTTACACTATAGATGATGCTACAGGATGGCGTAGAATTACAAAATCATGAGCTAGCACTCCACAAAATGACGTGATAAATAGAAGAATGCCCCACCGGCTTGTTTGGCGGTCTTTTTGAAGTCCTTGAAGACCTTGACTCGGTCGCTTTCCTGCGTGAGTGCCTTAAAGTCACCCTCGTCTTCCAACTCCGGTCGCAACTGTGAGGGAAGATGTTTTATTTATTATTCTTTAAAACATTATTATTATAATGATAATTATTATTAGTATTCTTATTATTATTATTAGTAATAGTAATAGTAGTAGTAGTAGTAGTAGTAGTAGTAGTAGTAGTGGTGGTGGTGGTGGTAGTAGTAGTAGTAGTAGTAGTAGTAGTAGTAGTAGTAGTAGTAGTAGTAGTAGTAGTAGTAGTAGTAGTAGTGGTGGTGGTGGTGGTGGTAGTAGTAGTAGTAGTAGTAGTAGTAGTAGTAGTAGTAGTAGTAGTAGTAGTACAATACAATACAATACAAAAACGAATATTATTATAGTGGCATCAACCCCATAGAGTTTCGAGGCCACTCAAAAACGTCTATTATTAATCTATTGTGAAAAATTAAAAATTAAATAAAATAATTAAATAAAGGAAAATAAAAACAAATTATTTTTTTAAAAAGTAGTAGTAGTGGTGGTGGTGGTGGTGGTGGTGGTGGTGGTGGTGGTGGTGGTGGTGGTGGTGGTGGTAGTAGTAGTAGTAGTAGTAGTAGTAGTAGTAGTAGTAGTAGTAGTAGTAGTAGTAGTAGTGCCACCTCTTGCCAGGTGACATTCTGGTTGAGGATGCGGTCTTCAAACTTTTTTAAAAGACTCTTAAAGCTCGACTCTGCTGCCTTTTGCTGCGTCGGTGGATGATATAAGTTGGTGGGTGGATATGAAAGAGGTAGTGGAGAAGGGTGGGTGGTGAACAGGCAGTGGATAGGAAGTGGGTGACACAACAACGCAGGTACCTTTCGAGCCTCCTCCTTCAAGCGCTCCTTCTCTCGCGCCTCTGCCTTTTCAATCAACTGGAAATCAAATGAGTATGTTACTTATAATCACTCATCCAAACACTGCATCAATCGATCAACCATGCAAGGTTGCAACCTAAAAACCATCAAACTAATCTTCGACTACAACCACGTCAGCAACAGCAGATACAATGATAATCCTAGTCACATCTACCACAACCACGCCAACATGCCCCAACCAACAGGAAGCCCGACAAGCCCAACACCCACACCAACACCAGCCAGTACAACCCCCCCCGCCAACGAACACTATTGTAGGTGAGCTTAATGTTGCCTGCATCGAGGGTGAAGGTTTTCTTGTCGTACATGAGCCACTGCGCAAACTCCTCAAACGACGTGTCTGCCTCCACCACTAAGCTTTTCTCCTGTATGGTGGTGGTGTCGGTGGTGATGATGATGATGATGATGATGATGATGATGATGATGAGGAGGATGATGATGATGATGATGATGATGATGATGATGATGATGATGATGACCTTGAGGATGTCCTTGATCACTTTCTTTTCGTCATGATAACGTGACTTGAGGTCCTCGACATAGAACTTGAAGAGGTCCAGAGGAGTGGATCCTTGATGGGTGGGGTGGTGATGATGGTATAGTGGCGGCGGCGTGGTGATGATGGTATGGTGGTGGCGGGGTGGTGATGATGGTATAGTGGCGGCGGGGTGGTGATGATGGTGTAGTGGCGGCGGGGTGGTGATGATGGTGTGGTGGTAAGGGATACGATGATGGCGGTGGTGAAGAAGTTATCATTAATGAAGAAAAAACCCCATCAACGCCACATCATTACCTCTTTACTCTACAAAATCACACCAGAACCTCCCCAACCCAATACCTTCACCACACCATCACCTTCTCCAAACCACCACCACACCTCCCCCTCCACCGCTACACCTTCCTCCTCCACCGCCACACCTTCCTCCTCCACCACCACACCTCCCCCTCACCTGGTTGTCCGAGCATCTGGTTGAAGCGCGGGTCGATGCAGATGATGCTGTACAGCTCCATCCACAACGACATCGAGTGCAATTTGCCCGCGTCATGAAGCTCGTTCAAAAACACCTGTTTGGTGTGTGTTTGTGTGTATTTTTGTGTGTGACGTTACTGTGTAGGATGTTTTTGTTGTGTTTGGTATTTGTATCCCACCACACCACTCACAACACCACAAACCACAAAAGCTTCTCGGCTTTTGCGATGTCTTCTTCTTGCTGCCTTCTTGTCTGCCTCCTTCTCCTCTTCCATCTCTCTCTCCAACAGCTTGATGTGCTCTTCAAAGCATATCAAGGCGTCCTCTTTATCCATGTCTGTGTGGTTGGGTGTGAGTGTGGTTGTCTGTGGGTTTGGTTTTTTGTATAGTTGTGGGTGTGTGTAATTGTTTGTATGGTTGTGGGTGTGTGTAATTGTTTGTATGGTTGATTATTTGAAGGAGGTGATGTGTGATGAGTTACTCATAAAGTGCAAACAAACCCGAGGGTAACTTTCAATCCGCTTCAAAGTATGATTGTTCCAACCTGCCAACAACAGCAACCTCTCTTTCTACTTTTTATTTTCTATCCTCCCTCTCTATCACCTCCTCCCCTCCGTTACTATCCTATTTCCATCACCATCTCATCCACACCACCACTCATCCTCCCATCACCATCCATCCTCCCATCGCCCTCCATCCTCCCATCACCACCCACTCTGGAGGTCCTCATCGCCAGTGAACTGGGTGTTCTCAAGGAGCATCTGTTGGGTCTCGCTCCAGGTGGACGTGTGGGTGAGACTGAGAATGTTGTCGAGGATACTGTTCAGCACCTTGATGTTTCTGCGACGCAGTTGCTTGGCGTTGTCCTGGTGGCGTCGTTAAGGCGTCAAGTGAATCACTCAAGCATCACTTATGACGCACTAAATGAAAGTCACTCATGCGTCAAACGATTAATTTTAACGCCTCAGTTGCTTGCTTTGGCGCTTTATTCAATTGCTTTTTTTAAATTATTTTGAAGCACTCAAACGTCACACACACGTCTTCACCTTTTCCTTTTTCTCCAGCTGGTGCATGATGTCGTCATAGATTTCTCTGTGGGGTGACAATGGTGATGATGGTTGAAATGATGAGTTGAGAAGTAAAGAGATAAATGAAGTGAGTACGAAAAATATCAATAAGAAATACATTATAATATTTCGAGTAGCTACAACAGCATCTCATTGAAACACAACACCAACATCAACGTCAACAACATCAACAACAATATCAACAACATCAACAACAACATCAACAACAACATCAACAACATCATCAACAACAACATCAACAGCAGTTTCCACCTGCGCTCCCTTTCAGGCACAGAAGTCCACACCGGGTCCTCAGCCAATGTTACCTCTGCCTTCCTGCAACATAACATGAATAAAAATAATAAATATTTCACCATTATTATTTTTGTTTTTGAAATAACGTTTTTTGTTCCCATCTTATCGGTAACTTCATCTTCATCCTTATCATCACCATTATTATTATTATCATCATCATCATCATCATCATCATCATCATCATCATCATCATCATCATCATCATCATCATCATCATCATCATCATCATCATCACCACCACCACCATCATGGGTACAGACTTGTACTTGGTGTGTGAGTTGATGATGGGTGACGTCAGAAGGAACCTTTCCAAATCCTCCTTTGCTTGCTTCAGCTTCAACCTCTGCTCCTCCTGTGTGGTGTTGATGGCTGTTGAGATGGTGGTGGTTGTTGTGGTAATGATGGATGATAGACAGATAAACTGAATGTATCTTAGCACAGTGATACGACAACAGAACCTGTGATGACTAAATAATTAGAAGTGTCAAAACATATGAAGTCTAGCAAATGATGCAAGAATGATCAGATGATGTATGGATGACCAAGGGATACATGGATGATCAGATGATGTATGGATGACCAAGGGATACATGGATGATCAGGTGATGCAACAGAAACCTTCTCCTCTTTGGCCCTCTGTATCTTGTAGGCATTGAATGCCTGTTTCTTCTCATTGAGATGTTTAAGTGTGGAGTAGCGAGGATCACTCGAGATTAACTTCATGGCCTGGTCCCATGAACAATTTGAAGCTACTTCCTGTTTGTGTTTGTGTGTGTGTGTATGTGTGTGTGTGCGTGCGTTTGTGTATATCTATGCGTCACCTTTTCCTTGAGAAGGGTCTTGAAGGCTTCAATGGCCTCCTTCTTGCTGCCAAACTTGATGTCACTCTTCTCTGCCTCTGCAACTATCGGCCTGTGTACATGACTTTCAATCAACCAATCAATCAATTTCTCAATCAAACCCCATTTAAGCAACCAATCAACAAACCAGCTTCTCAATCAATCACCCAAAATAAAAGTAAGCGAAACAGTGAAGTTTCTTAAAGGAAAACCCTTAGGCACACAAACATCAGCACCGACTGGGGTAGTAGGGATGGAAGCATGGTGGAAGGGGGGAGAGAGGTGTCGGGAGAGTCAGTGGAGGATGGGGGTAGATGGATGGTTGCTAGGGTGGCTTGCATGGCCTTCTCAATGGCGTCTGAAGGCTTGGCTGTACCTGAAGCCTCACTGGATAGGTTGTTAGAGGAGGGATGGAGTGGTTGTTGAAGGAGGGATGGAGTGATTGTTGGAGGGGGGATGGAGTGGTTGTTGGAGGAGGGATGGAGTGGTTGTTAGAGGAGGGATGGAAGCAGAATGGTGATGACGATTTGTTTTTTTGATTGGACTGTCATAGTGGAGGTGTCAATATTTTGAGCTAGATTGAAAAGTAAGCTTAACAAAACTTGTTTTGAGATTTTTTGAGAATATTTTTCAATACAACAGTAACCTTGGTTTCTTTGGTTCTGCCAAAGCTGTAAAGCGGTAATTAAAGATTAAGTAAAGATTTCAAAAGTGAATTAATCATGTGAATATACAGAAAATGAAATTAGTTTAAATCTATTTGAAATAATACAAAAAAAATCCAATATTTATTTAATTTTTCAACTTAGTGACATGAGTTCTTTTTGAAAACTGCCATTAGAGCAAGTGAAATTGCAAAAATTCAAATCAAAACCCTCCTCTTCCTCTCACCCACTGACACTCAATGTTTTCAAGTTCTGGAGGCTTGGTCCAAGTGGATTGCTTGGTGAGAGCATTGTGGTAGTAAATGCGACCATTGTCTGTTCGATGTTCCTTCCAAGGACACTTGGACATCAAAATCTAGAGTCGGTTGGAGGCAAAGTGCATGAATGATCTTATTATAGAATTTGCATAAATACTGATTATAAACACACATATTTTTACAAAAACATATACATTCATAAAATAAAAAAAACCAACTCATACAAAGGCATGATTACCTATTAATACAAAGATTCATATATCCATACAACATACATGAACACAAGGACACACATTAATACAATAACACACTTCAGCCTCAGATTTCATCTCATCAGGTTTAGTCCAAGTTGATTGTTTGGTTTCAGTGTTGTAGTAGTACGTTCTGCCATCGGGAGCTTTGTGTTCCGTCCACAAGCTCTAAAAAAAGTGGTCACTAATACTGAGAAATTCTCCTTCTTTGACTTTATTGTAATGTGAATATATTATAACTTGTAATAATGACTAACTTTTTTTAAAAATACAAGTGCATATTTTGAAATATATAGTTGCTGGAAAACCCAACTGTATTTCATTAAGTTCGGTTAATACAAATACCTTCTTCACTTTAGTTGGAGATTCTCGGACTGAAAAAGTTTTTTTTATCATTTGAAATATAATATTTGAAATTCAAGTAGCTATTTCAAATTAACTAACCTGCAACCCTCTCCATATTTGAAGCAGATATAAACAGCACACAAGCAACGCCGATAAGGTGTAACTCAACTAAAAGCAAAGAAACAATACAATAGTGGTATTTTTCATTTTTAAAATATGTGAAAAATTATATTTGAAAACCTAGATTACTGAAAAAATGAAAAAAATTAAGGAATTTTATAAACCAAAAAATGAATATAAAAAATGATTTGATAGGTTTTCGTGTGATTAGAAGCTGTCAATTCAAAATTTTTGAGGTACATAGATTTGATTCTATAGTAACTTTTGCTTCTAATTTTTACCTTGGGTTTCTAATGACTACAGTTTTTGTATGAAAAAATGTCTATCTTTGTATGGTTTCTTGTAACCTGAAACATTCTTCAGTAGTTATCTGATGAGAATATGAGCCATTATAAATTTATAATATTTGTTAACTTGATTTCTTTGTTATTCTTGCTCCTAATCTACACTTCACATTTTCATGACACTGCAGTTTTGGTTACTTTGTTATTATTCTTTTGTTTCACTTCTTTTCTTTGTAACATTTTTTGTAACATGAAAATTTTCTCAATAGTTGCTTGATATGATTGTAAACTATTTTAGACCTCTCAGTATTTAATTGATTTAACTCAGACTTATTCGTATTCTAAAATTTTAAGGTTTCATCAGTTTGTTTCTATTGTTTATTTTTAATTTGATCCTTATTTTACACTGACTATTCGTAACCTTATGGTTTTTTGCCTAACACCTCTGCGCTTGCGACCTAATGATTGGTTTGTTCCGCTGTAAAAAAAATGGTTGGGTGAGCCCAGGTTTGAGTTTTAAAAGGGGCGACTCAATTGAAGTACAGATCCCGTTCTAGAAAATCCAGTCCTCTAGTAGCCCACAGCGAGTAAAACCGTTTTCAGGGAGCGCCTTTGAACATAGGGCTGAAAGGCGCGGTAAAAATGTCTTGATTGGATTAGATTAGATTAGATTGGATTAGATTAGATTAGATTAGATTAGATTAGATTAGATTAGATTAGATTAGATTAGATTAGATTAGATTAGATTAGATTAGATTAGATTAGATTAGATTAGATTAGATTAGATTAGATTGGTTCAAACAAACTTTCCTGTGAATTCCTTTGAAAATAATTTTTAAGGGCGCACACAAATTTCTTGATTAGACTAGAATAAATAAGATTAATCATGATTTTACAATAGTTATTGCGTGTAAATGAAAGTTGTGATTCAACTCAAACTTTTGAAGTTTATTCCTTTGATTCTAGTCAATTTCCATTGTTAAAAATTATCATTATTATTATTACTTTTTTTTTTTTTTTTTTTTTTTTTTAAATTATTTTTTATTATTATTATTTATTTTTTTTATTTTATTTTTTATTTTTTAATTATCATTATTATTATTATTATTATTATTATTATTATTATTATTATTATTATTATTATTATTATTAATGCTATTATTATTATTATTATTATTACTATTATTATTATTATTATATTTATTACTATTATTATTATTTACAACGAACACTAACACTTTCCTGCTGAATGTCACATTGTTTCATCTTTAAATTTAAATGAAAAAACGACTCATAAATTAAGATTATTTTGTTTCATGACAATTCAATTTTTTCCTTCAACTCGTAACATTTGTCGGAGTATGTGGATTTGTTTCAGTTTTAATCAAAACTAAAATGAAAGTTCAAATAATAAACGTTACTTACTTATGAAAAAGTATATTTCTTTCAAACTTGAAAAGGCTTTCACACGTCCTCGGAATTACCCCGTCTGAGAGAAATTATTTTTTTCTTTGCTTCAACTTTATACAACTTTTCACATTTTTAAACGTCATAAAAACAAAGCAAACACGATTTCAAATAAATATGAGTTTCAAAAAATTATTTATAGATCTAAGAAAAATTATTTTATAATATATATAAAAAAATAACAACTGTTTGTATGCTTATAATAAACATCTTTGGGATTTTTAAATATTTTTCGATTTATTGTAAATGGACGAAAACTATGTACCTCCAAGCAGTTCAGACTCAATCTCTTCTCGAAATGGCCGCAAGAGAAGTAGTCGCAGATCATCAAGTCGCAGGGTGTCCTCCAGCAGGAAATCCAGGCACAAAGAACCCAGTCGCGAGAAAAGTGAACGAAGACAAACAGTTAACAGAAAAAAAAACCGCAGCTTAAATTTTCTCAAAGAAAACAATAGGAGATATTGCAAAGAAACACACAACCAAAGTAATAGCCACTGTCACAATAGCCGATGGGGTAAAAACGAAAATGGTGTATGTTGTAAAAACATCACAGACCTAATAAATCGTTACAAAAACACCGATTACAACCCAAATTTTTTCAAATTTTTTCCATCCTCGAGCGATGCTACGAACAATTTTTCAGCAAGTTCCCATGAAACTGCACCTCACCACGCTGCTCCTCCCAAGAGACAGTTTCAACCATCGCATGGAAACTCTTTTATAACTCGCGATGATCAAATTGAGTTTGAAAATCATTGCGAAAATGATAGCAACACGGCTGAGTATTTTGACCAGACCAGCCCTTCTCAACTGTATGAACAAAATACCTATTCTCCATGCGAGTGCAATTATTACAGTCAACTGCAAAGTAAAGAAAAGCTTGACCACTACTTGTCAGAATCGCCTCAATTTTCTCTCCTTCAAAGCCATTCCACCAGCCAACCCCCTTTTTCTTCAAGCCCGATTACAAATTCTCCCGAGTGCTATCAAAACCATCCCCTTTATCAGAAAGCTTCCTACACAAACTCTTTCAATGAAGTGTGTCCATTTCCTTATCACCCAAGCCCGCAACAACGAGTTTATCTGGAAGCATACGTTCCACCGTCTCAATTTCAACATCAAAACATGGAAGCCTTCAATCATTCCCAATTCCCACCTACGCTCTTTCACTATCCCTTAATGCACGAACACAATGCATCTCCGCATAAGCCACAGCCACAAAAATTTACAAAAAAACAGTCTCAAAATCAAATTCCAGCAAAAAAACCATCCCAAGTAACAGAAAAGGTTTCAGTCGATTCCACAAAAAGGTTCTGTAGGGGGTACAAAATGCAAAACTTCACAAACATGAAAAAACCTCCAAAGCCCTTTTCCAAGGATTTCGTTGGGAGCGACGTTCATTGCAGCAGAAGCACGATGGAGGACAAAAAGTTAAAAGACCTGATTCAACCCACCTCAGATTTCTTCAAATGCCTCAACAGCGTCATTAAGCGACAAGTCAAGCAACAAGTGACACGGCATGTGAGTCAAGCGGTCGTCCAGTCACTCGATCGTATTTGCAGCAAATCACGCCTCCGCAAACCATCTCCCAACAACCACAGCAACAACCGAGGCATACCTCTTCTCAAACCACCAGACCATGTCGAACACCACCGTAGTGCGTCTAGGAAAAGAAAAAAAAAAGACCTCCTGATTCCAGCCACAGAAAAAGAAACCGGTAAGCGTTGAATGGGTGTGGTGTAGTGCATGGAGTTGTGATTTATTGTAACGTAACCGCTGCCAGGTATCACGTATTTAGTTAACCCGGAAAAAATGGTTGTGGAGATGATGATCAGAAGTGAAAACTCTTTCAACTAATAACGATCAAAGCCACTTCCATATCTACACAGCAAATAACCGATGATGACTTAACTTTCAAAAGATGTTTACCGAAATAAAAACAAAAACCGTTGTTTTTATTTAGAGCAAACGTTGCAGAGGTGGGTGTTCATTGACCGAGTCGTACATGCTCCTGATGCACTTGACCAGCGACTCGATGTGCAGATGTTGCTTTGCACTGAGAGGAAGAACAGCAATCTGCGAGCCCTCCATGTCTCTCAGCAGTTGCTGGTAGTTGTCAGCGCTCATGGCGAGGTCCATCTTGTTGGCCACCACCACGTGAGGCTTGTGTGCCAGTTCCTTCTGATATGCGTTCAACTCTCGTTTGAGAGCTTCGTATTGCGCAATGGTGTCTGCGTACGTGGCGTCCAGCACGTACACGAGGCTTCTGCACTGCTCCACGTGACGCAAGAAAGAGAAGCCAAGTCCCCTGTTACTGGAGGCCCCCTCGATCAGGCCTGGTATGTCGGCTACTGTGGGTGGTTGGACGTTTCAGTGGGTGGTTGGACGCTTCAGTGGGTGGCTGGACGCTTCAGTGGGTTGCCGATGGAGGTGCAAACAATAATATGTTCAATGAATGTGCTTAATGATGGAGATCGGTTGCGGCAAGAAGAGGAAGTCAACACTGATATTTCAGACGTTTCTTGAAACAAAAATGGGTTTTATATATTTTGAAAAATCACTTTTGAATATTTATCATTATTAATTAATATTTATAAATATTCAGTAATCTCAAAAAAATTTGAGAAATAAATAAAAAATTAAAATAAACCTGCCACTTGTTCGTAATCTGAGAACTGCATCACTCCGATATGAGGGAAGAGGGTGGTAAATGGGTAGGTTCCTAGGGAGTAGAAGAGGAGTTATGAGGAAATGATGAATTGGGACAATAGTGATAGAGTGACGGAGTGATGGAAGAATAATGAATTTGATTTTTTTTTTGAAAATTAGAAAAAAATTAAATAATGAAAACCCTTAAAGCTGAGATAACATTGATAAATCACCGATTTGTGGCTTGGCCCTTGTCAGGCAGCGGAGCAGGGAAGATTTGCCTGCGTTTGGAAATCCGATCTGTGGACGATCCAAGTGGCACAAGTGTTTTCAATAGGAACCAATTAAACTCGTTTTAACAACAATCATGAAGTTTTAAATTTTGAAATTAGCATTATTAATACACCGGTTGACAGGGCTTTATGAAGGATATATCAAAGGAAAGCAAAATAATAGTAGATTTTTTGGAAATCTTGAATTTTTATTAAAATCGAAGCAACAGAAAAGATTATAAAAAAAAAGTACAGGTACAGACATGGAAGATGGAATGGCAACATTTTATGTTCTCACCAGTCCAACGTCAGATTTTATGCGCAACTCTGCATAGAAACTCTTCGTTTCTCCCATGCCCCCCTTCTCGTATGTCGACGGTGCTCTGGCGAAGTTGGATTTTTAATTTCTGTTCACTAGCAATAAGAGATCATTGTAGTGGTGTTATTTGTATGAAATAGGCTGACTGCAAACTTTAAAAGACCTATTTCATGTTCGAATAACTGTGATAAAATTTAAAATAAGTGAATATTTTCTAAAAACAAATAAGAAACGAATGCAGAACGAAAAAGTAAATTTAGATGAAAATAGAAAAGATTCTGATGGAAATAGAAAATAAATGGGAAAAAAGCAGTACCTGTTCTCATTGCTCAGGAAGAAGTAGTTTCCCTTGCCACCTGCACCACCTCTCGCCCCTATGAAGAAGTCGTTGGGCCTGCAAGGATTGGCAGTTTGACGAAATGATGACTTGAGAATTACTGAATAAAATGCTTTTATGAAAAAATTGAAAGTTTTGTTTTTAATAAAATCTTGTGGTTATGTCTAGTGGAAAAATACTTTTGTAGGTCTGCTTTTATGTTTCCCACTTCATCTCTGAAAAAGGTACCCAAAGGAACCTGTGATAGATATTACATTTTTGATCAAAAAAATTTTTTTTAATTAAAAATTCGACTTAAAATTTGAATTAATAAATTTTTAAATAATGATTGAAATTAAAAAAAGTTGAATTGAAGACGTTAGAAAAAATTATTTGATGGGGTTTGAAGAAATAACCTTGATAATGGTGTGTTCGGCATTAAAACCTGCTCTATAATCGCCCATGCCTCTACCGCCCTCCTTACCATGGTAGATTGGGTAAACTTTCGATAAAGACGTCACCTTATCATCAGCTACAAGGAATGAAAAGTAGTAAACAAGAAGTGTTTTAGCAAAAAAAATTTATGAGTATGAAAAGTATTGATAGGCCACCTTGAAAGATAATGTGACCACCATTGCCTCCATCCCCCCCATCAGGGCCTGCAAACTCTTTGCACCAAACACTCAGCAGTGAAGAACAACCACTTCCACCTCTCCCCCCTGTCACTCTGACTTTTTTGAAGTCCACAAAATGTTTTGCCTGAATTACATTTTTTATAGTTTTAGGTTTTAAAAAAAAATGTTCATCAAGGTTATACGGTAGTTTTTGGTGATTTCAAATACAATTTTTTTCTATACTATTATCTGTGGAAAAATTAGAAAATAGTTGCAGCTAAAAACAAAATTTTGAAAACAAAATGGTTCACGAAAAAAATAATCATTTTTATATATTTCACTATAGGTTCATGACAAGTTAAGGATATTTTTTGTCAAGTTTTTAACATTTTCTGCGTCGCTCTGAATATTTTCAAAATAACTTCATAAAAATTTAAATATTTTTTATGCAAATCCATTTTACTCTATACAGTTGTTTATCATGTTTCAAAGGCGATCTCAGATTAACAATTTTCATTTATGAATATTTCAATTTACTTGGGCTTTTTCTGATTGTATCTTGACTTTTTTGATTAATTTCACTTTTTTACTGTAAAAAACTACAGTGACATTTTTTATTATTTTTTTAAAACTATCTTTCAAAATAAATGAATTAAAAGCTAACATTTCCACCAGTTAAGTTCATTTTTACTTTTTCTATTTAAATGGAAATTTAGATCCAACAGGGTATTGATTTAGATTAAAAATTCTTGAACAATAATGTGAAAACAACTTTAATATTTTTTATTTTTGTATGAAAAACAGTTTGAATTAAACATTAAAAAAATTATTTCATGAAAATAAATTGTTTCTATAGTAACATTAACATATGTCTGATATAATAACTGTTTTTGAAAATAAAGATTTTAATAAAAATTTTTAGATTTCAAAAACTTATTCAGTGTTCATTTATACATTATACATATCTGATAACAGTTTTATAATTTTATAAGATGTTCGAAGATAACGCACAAAAGAAGGAATGTATGAAAAGAGATGTAATAAATTTCAAAACTAATTTTTTGAATCTAAACAGCACTATAGACTTTATTGATGCAAAAATAAAACAAAGAAGTATCATGGTGTTTGCAAAGTCATACTCTCCAGAATGCACGATTGTCATTGATATCCTTCTAGAGCACCAAATCACAAAAAATTTCGAAGTAAAAAGTGTAAAAATTATTCACCTGTTTACAAAGTATTTATTTGGAAACATATGGCAAAGTTCTTCATAAGTTCTCCGTTGTGAATTTCTTTTAATATCAGTTTTATATGAATTTTATAAATGTATTTAACCCAACTATTGCTGTTTTTTTATTTTTGCAAAGCCTTTGCTAAAATACACAAACTAATTTATTATTTTCCTATAATGTATTTTTCAACATTTTTGGAAGGTTTGTAACATAGAGAAGCGACAAGATTGCTGTTTGATGGAATCGTATTTGAGGAAGTTGTGTGGTACTACTGCCTTGGAGGTGTGTGTGAGCCGGTTTTCAAATTCATCTTTATAAACGCTTGAGAAAGAAGCACGTGTTTAAAAACTTTTTTCAATTTCAAACCACCAACCAACGTTCCAGGTTCCTTTGGTCTTCATTGAGTCAAAGTATTACGGAGGCTACAATGAAATCATCAGGACTTACAAGTCCAATGAGCTGCGCCATCTACTCAACAAAAAACACCTCATAAGCAGCCAAGTCAGTGACAAAGTGCCTCAAACAGATGCCTGATACACGATTTTCTTGCTGTTTATGATGGAGGCCTTCAAAAAATTATTGATATTCTATTCGTAATCGTTCTATTCGAAGTCATTTCGTTTTTTTTAAATCAAACAATTTGTATAATTCTAGAAGGAACGATGAGTGTTTTTTTTCATTTTAAATAGCAGGTAAAAAGCTTGTTTTAGTTTTGATTGGTATGTCAGAAAAGCTTCATAAAAAGTCGACGTGCTTAAAATATTTCGGATCAATCTTCCCTTGGTGGTCGCCAGCGGAAAGTATTACATTGTTGCTACTCTTGTAAAATTTGAGGCCGTCTGTGGAAATACAAATTTGTTTCTAGTAGTTATCATTTAATTTTTGTTCTTTAATATTTACAACGTCTGACTGGATTGTGGTATTTAAAAAAACTATAAAAAAGTCGAACTATTAATTGAAGTGCAATGAAACCAAATCCATTTTGGAAGAAACTGATTCGTATAAAATTTTTAAAAGATATTGACGTGGAACCTTTGAGGGCCTTGTCAAGGTCAAGGTGAATGATCACATTGGAACTTTTTCTGTAGCCTTGTAGATAAAGTGGTATACAAAGTTGATTCAAAGCGTGGAAAGGTTTTTTATGAGAAATAAATAATTATAAGATTGGAAAGTGTGTTAATCAGAGCTATATAAATGATTTAATTAGATTGGATTAGAGTACGCTTGTTTATAGTCAAATATTGATATTTAAAAGTATTCTTTCGGTGTAATTGGGCTGATATTATATTATTTTATATTGTACTGAATATTCATATTCCTTGAATGTTATAGTTTTATGAATTACACTACCTGAAATTATGTCGCCTGAGCCAATGGATCCAGAACAAAAATGAATATGTTGTCTACTCATTTTAGAAAGACCCTTAAGAATCATACAAAGTTTTTTGTGAGACAATCATACGAAAATTTTGTTAAAAAATTAAGAAGCTTTTTTTTTTCAATACTCAGAAATATGCGTATTTAGTAAAATGTAGTATTAATCAACAGAAACCTCTTTTTGAATACTCTTCCAGGCATGTCTTGTAGTACCATGAAGAACTGTGGGAGCATGCTGACTCTGTTTAATCTCCTCCAAAGCTAGTTCTGGAACCTTAGTTTTGACCAAGTTTTTTACAATAATTTTCAAAAAAAGTTGGGTAAAGAAAAATTAAAAACTTTAATCAACCTCAATACTATGGCCTTGACAAGCCTTAATTTTAACTTTTCCATTTTTTTCTGTTTCAAGTGCAAACCTCTTTTTATTATTCTTATCTACTATTTCTTTTATTGTCTCATAGGATACATTTTTGAATGAATCATGTTTCAAAAGGTCTTCAATATAAACATAACCATCTGAAATAGAAATTGAAAAGGTTTTTTGAAGATAATGATCACTATTACTCAAATAATTATATAAATTAATATGAATTACTTTATGTAGTTAAAAGATTTCTATACACATGGAGAAATTTTTTAAAAATTTTATTTCACATTGGTAAAAGACAAAATTACCAGGTGTTATTTGAATTCCGGCTTTGAGAGCACCATGCCTTAAAATCCAACTCAGTTTTTTAGATATATTTACAAAATCCCTCTCCATGAAAATGAGATAACTGTCATGGGATTACTGAATCAGGAAAATGTGTAAAAAGTTCGTTAAAAAAATAAATTTTACTTTAAAATTTTGGAAAAATTAAACACCACCCTCATAGTGGACTGTTAAGAGAAATTTTTCAGTTTCGCAATTGTGTAAGATTTTTCCGCATATTTGGCAATTTTTCTGGTTCCGAAATTTTTTTTAATTATTGAAAAAATTTTTTTATTATGATAAAATTACTTTTTTGCCTATTTGGTAATAAAAAACTCACAATTTAAATCTTATTGTTGAAGTTTTCAAAAAAGTAAATACTTTATACACGATTTTTTTTTAAAATTGAATTAAAGTATTTTTTCAATAAATTGAAAAAAATAAAAGAAAAAGGAAAAACTTTATAAGTGTGGCGAAGGTAACTAGTTAGTTTTAAATATCCCAACAGTGGAGGTTGTTTGTCTCCGGTGTAGCTGAATATGTTTGGAATTTTTGTTTTTTTCAAAAACATCTAGCTGTGCTTATCATTCAATTATAAATAAAAAAATTGTTTTGGTGCGTGTACGAACGTACGCGTAAAATTTAACAAAATAACAAATATCTTTTTTGATAATGAGTTTGACAAAGCAGTTAGATAGTTTCAAAAAAAGGTTGAACGCCAATTCATCTCTAGGAATTATAGAATCCGCTACACAGAGAAAGCGAACCAACGACAATGAAGTTGATAAGCCAAAAGCGAAAAAATCAAAGTTGGACTCATATAAAGGTATTTGTATTTTTAAACTTTTCTTAGATTTTATTTTCCTTCCAGCTTTGTTTGTAACTCATACTTTATGAGCAACGCCACAAAGAGTCCCACAGACCAACAGGGGGTGGCTCTAATGCCAACTTTCTGCTTCTATCCAAGATTGTCAAACATATGAAAGTAATTAAAGAATGCTTGAAATATATTAAACATTTCCAAACATCAAAATTGTAACAACTTTTCATCTATTTCATTTTCAACTTTGTTTTTGAATAGTATTAAAACCACCCTTATGTGCAAACTAACAACCACTTTTCAACCCATTACCAGGTGCGACATCAAGAAAGAGAAACTCAGGCTTTAACTCTTGATGAGATTTTGGATGAGATGAAACAGACCGAGCTGGAACCTCGCATCAAAGCCTGGCTTGAGTCCTTTGTTAGTTGTTTAAACTGTTATCACTACTGACAACATGTGTATTTTGACAATTAGAATTTTTTCACATTTCAGTTATATAATTTCAACAAAGTTTAAGTTTATGATGTTTTCTTTTTTTCAATTCACTGTAATTATATTTCAAGGTTTTTTATAGTTGCTAATTTTGGTTTATTCTAAAATATTCTCCAACACCTGCAAGGCTTTGAAGTCAAATTTGAAGATAGAATGTGTCAAGGATGATCGTTACATTTACAGACCCGAGTACAACATAAAGTGAGGCTTTATGCAATGTAACTCATTGTTTTCACATTTTTCACTGCTATCCTTACCTTTTCTATTATCATCTCACTTTCTCATATCACGACCATCTCAAATTTTTTGTTATAATTAACTCACTTTTTTTTTCATTAACATCAGTATCCACACACAGAGGACGGAAAAGTTTGGAGACGTTGTTGGAGGAGAATCGGAGGCTGGGTCTCGGAGGGGTTTTGGTGGAAGACATTGAAGAGTCCCTCGCCGACTATGAGAAGATTCTTGAGGTGTGGTGTTTGATGGAGTGGTGAGATGAAGCGGCTGCCCAACCTGAGTCGTTCCAATAATTTTTTCTATTTTTCATCAGTTGTGTGCGTGCTTTCTCAGTTCGATTTTGAAGTTTTCAATTGTTTTAATTTGATTTGGTCGCCACCTTCATCATCATCATCATCATCATCATCATCATCATCATCATCATCATCATCATCATCATTATCATCATCATCGTCATCACCACCAACATCATCGTTATCACCACCATCGTCATCACCATCAGTTTCTGAAGGACAAGATCACCAGGATCCAGGGAGCAGACAAGAAGGAGGTTGTCTTTCCCAAGCTGCTCAGTCTGGGATACCCCATCAGAGAAAGTAGTTACCATTCTGGCATAAACATTCTTTGTGTCAATTAATTTTAACATGCTTCTACCCACCTCTTTTTTCTATGCCCCACCATTTATTTCATTTCACGTTTTTATTTCAATCTAAATATTTTACTTCTTCTCTCACTTTATCTTATCACATTCTCACCCATTCAACACTACCTTCCAACAGCCTTCTCAAACACCATTACTACCACCACCGTCACCTCCCAGACCTACAGCAGATCTGGCGCAGCACCACAGTAGATGGCATGGATGAGAACCGCATCAGGGACTACCTGCACAAGAAGAACCTCTCCTCTGCAAAGAACTTCAAACCTGCTGTTGTCAAGGTGGGTGTGGTGTTGTCAAGGTGGCTGTGGTGTTGTCAAGGTGGATGTGGTGACGAAGCTGTGGCGTTTGGTGTAATGATATTAAAATTGTGTTGTTTGTAGTCTGGGCGTGAGGTTTATTTTCAGAAACAAGGAAAATATATTAAAAAATATAAACAACTTCGAGTGAAATAAATGCTTCATCCACGTGAGCAGCAGGTGACCGAGAAGAAAAAGACGTCCCGCAAGGTGAAGGCCAAGACAGACAACCTCCATCTCACTGGCCTGCTCGACACCTACGACTGACGTGTGGTGCTTGTCGCTTCTTTATTCCTTTATTTCCTCTTTTTATTCTTTTGTTTTTTTTTCTTTTTTTTTCTTCCTTCTCTTCAACCTTCTTTATCTTTTTCGTCTTTACCGTTTCCTTCTTCTTCTTAATCACCCCACTGATCCTTACGTGTTCAAGTGTTGATTCACAGCGGTGAACTATGTTTCATTGTTGGCAGCCCTGTCGAATTTGTCTAAAATTAATCGTCAACATTTCATTGAGTACAAAATCAAAGCTTTCTTCGAACCCTTGTTTTAAAGACCAATCCTTTTTTTAATAATTAAAATTTAATGTTTTAAATCTTTTTAAACTAGTTTAAAAAGTGGAGTTTTTCATTCAATTTTTATCCGAAAATATCATTCGATTTTTTTTCTTAAAGCTTAAGAAGGTTAATTTAGAAAAGAACACTGGTGGTTTCAAGAACTACGCATAAATAAACTAGTTTATTAGGGTAAGTAGTCTTGAAAATGGAAAAAATTGTGAGTATAATGTCGCAGTTGAGACATCATTCAATCTTTCTTTGGAAATTAAACGAAAGTGACGCGTTTATTTTATCCATAAAAAAACACTAATTTACTCCCAAATGTTAAGTGCACTTTCAAATTAACTTGGTATTATTCAGTGTTTTTGTTTAAAATTTTTTAATGTTATGGTTGAATGGTTTGAAAAATGTATTGATTTTTCAGTATCTTTTGCAAAGTGGTTGGAAAAGTAACTCTTATGAGAAGCGCCAGGTTCTTTTTTTGAGTGTCTTTCTAATTCTTTCCTTTCTCTAATTTATAAATTTTTAAATACTTTAAAAAACATAAAAGTCTTTTGAAGACTGAGCTTTTTTTTATAGACTTTCGAAGCTAAGTGTAAAACCTTGAAAAACAGAGTTAAATTTTAATGAATTACAACATAAATAAAATACTTTTTTAAATAAATTTTATTTTAAAGATAGAAAAATAAACCAAAAAAGCGTTAATAAAAAGTACCATCAAAATAGCGAAAGTTGATTACAGAATAGAAATAATTAACATTTACTGCTCCATCGAAAAAAACAAAAAAATAGTTCATAAGAACATTGAATAAATGACGAAAAAATTTTCACGGTATGAGTTGTTTGTGTTGGTTTTATGGATCATGCAAGTGTAATGACAAATTTGTAAACAGTTTCTTTTTTCACAATAAAGTGTTCGTATGCTAATTATTTAAAATTGAAGCCAGTTTTCATTTCTCGCTTTCTGCTGAGTCTAGATCAATTAATTTTTTAATTTTCTGATTATTGTTTGTGTTTTTTTCAAAATATATCATTAAATTCAAATTAATGCACAGTTTAGATAAGCACTCAATAAAACATATTTTATAGCCTTTCTCAGCCAGCATAAAGTCGGTTAATTGCATTAGTTTTCCAACTAGCTTCAAAAATAAAGTTTTATATTCAAACAAAATTTGTTGGGGTCTTATTCGAAATTTTTAAAACATTAACCTTTACTTTCATTAAACTCATTTTTGATTGGATTATTCAGAAGACTAAACATAAAAGCAACCATCCTTGAGTTCATTTACTATTAATATTGTGTTATACAAAAAAACTGAAAATGTTAAAAATTGAAAAAGTATTAAAAATTGAAAAAATTATCAGAAATTTACAAAACATCAATTTAGTTACAAGCTTTCTAATGAAACAGTATTATGAAACTTCATGAAACTCATCAATACAATAGAGTGATTCGAAATCCTTATTAACTTGGAAAAAACTGTTTTTTGAAATAGATAAAAAACGCATAAAACTCAAAAAATCAATAGTTGAATTTTTTGAGTTTTTTTTTTCAAATTGCTTTTTATTAAGCTAAAATGATTTTATTTTTGTCTTTTTTAAAATCGAATTTATTATGAAAAAAATTGTTGTTCCCAATTTAGTCAATTTAAAAAAAAAATTGCTAGTTGTTTCAACTTTGTATAATAATTAAAATTAGACGCTCTAAAATTATTCAGACGACATCGGTAAACCAATTAACCAAAAGCTTTGAAAAGAATGGAAGATCTCGTTTGTAATATTTCAGATTGCTCAACAAAGCTAACTAAAAATGCGTGGGTATGAATTTTTTTTTATAAAGCTTTAATGAAATTATTTTTAAATTAGTTTCTATTTTTCAGGTTTGCTCCTGCTTTCGTATCTTTTTACACAGTATTTTCTTAATAATAAATATATGTTGAAACATTTATATATTTCAATTGAAATTTTTAACACTTTTCTATTGAATTTCTTTTAACGAGCAATATTAGATATATTTTGCAATGAGTGTGCAGTTAAAGAGTTTTCTGAGAAAAGTTCATGTCCCATCTGTGAGTTTCAAAAATAATATATTGTTAAATCATTAAAAACTCACTCGTCAAAACAATTGACTTCGATCTAGGCAAAATGGCTTTTAGCGAAAAACAAGATGTCAAGAATATTGATCTTAACATTGATGAAAAGTCTAAGATGGTAAACACCCCAAATAACACCATAAACAAATATTGAAACATTTCACCCACCAATAAAATAAGCAAGCATAAAGAACCTCAGTTGCTTGCCTTAGTGCTTTACAAATTTGATTTATTTATTATAATTATTATTTATAAAAATATTGTAGCAAGATTACATATATTTTGACAGATGATGCTTCTGGGATTCAAACCTGAAACAATTGTAGAGGTATGCCACCATGCTTTCTCATTTTGGTTGTATCAAATGACTCAAAAGATGCTGGATTATGAGAACTGCATCAGCAACATGAAAGAACAACGATTTCAAATGGAACAGTCATTCAAGAAATTCACCATCAACACTGAAGCTAATATTAACTCTCTTCACAACCAAAATGAAGGCACCATGAAAACAGCTTTTTCAATTTTTTAATGATTCAGTTATATTTAGAACTAAGATATAAGACTTCATAAGATAAAAAAATTCTATAATTCAATAACGATAATAATAATAATATATTTCACACTAAATTCCAAGAGCTTCCATCTCCAAGAAACCTAGCAGGTCAAACCACTGAATGACACACAAGTGACTGATGCAGGTCTCAAGAAGGATCTCAAGGTCGCCAAGACAAGAATAGCGGAGGAGTCAGATCGACTGATGGAAAAAAACCGCTACATCCACAAGCTGCAAGTACAAATTCCTTCTTGAGAATTTGATTTTCACCTTCTTTTGGCTAATAATTGCTTAACTTTGCTAATTAAGTTATATAAAATTTTTGCTTATATCTTTTTCTTGGATTTTCAACATAATTTAATTCTAATCTACTAATCAAGCCTTTTACCTTTATGTTTCCAATAGTTTACTCGCTGTGGGGTCGCTTTAAAAACATTTTTCATAATCTTATCTAATCTAATCAACTCATTTATAGCGCTGATCACTCAAATTAACCCAGAGTATCTAAACATACATTAAAAAAAAATTTTAATGTATTCAATTTTATAAAATGCATTATTTTCCAATCAATTAAACAAATTTCAGGGAATGTATGAGTCATGCAGACGGCAATTGATGTGTAGAAGGGACGCTGATAAAGAGAATTTCCAAAAGATGCCTTCTTCGAGCACGAATGAACGTTTGTTATTTTAATATTATGGTTTCATTTAAACATTAACATCCTATATAATCTTAACATTTCTATAGCGATTAGACATACAGCTCATGAACGCAGTTTCACGCCTCTCTTTCCAATTGTACATAACAATCATGCCTCTCAGTGCCCACGTTGCAGGAACCTGGTGTTGATAGGAACCTTTTCCGACCTTCGTGCAACCTCAATCCGCATCCTGAATCCAACCATTCTGCCCAGTCAAGATTGTTTTAATGACACAATCTGCATAAAGAGTTATACAATTGTGAAGTTTCGCATTATTTGTTAATAGTTAATCCGTTTTTTTTCAAGATTTTTTGGGAAAAGAAAATGTTCATTTGCTCTGTATTTCTGATTCTTCGTTTACTTCCATCAATTCTTTTGAAAAATGAGCTTTCATGTTTCATCCCACTTCATTAGCAAGCACCGCATGTTGGGTGGAGTTAAGTGTACTGTCCAATGAAACTTCGCCAAATTCTAGATTGACAAATGTGAATATTTAAATAGATTGCTCTTTGTAATAAAATAGTCTTTATTTTAAATCATTAAAAAAATAATTATTTGTAAATGTCGACATTTTTGCAACCTTTGAGTTGTGAGAGCCACTCTACAGCAAATAACGATGTCACCGAAAAAGCGAAACTTTCCTTCAACGAGCAGCAAAGTGAGTGCTTGTGCATGGCCATGAGGCAGAAAAAAGACTTTGAGAAGTTACAGGTTTTTCTTGAAGAATGTATCGGTCCAGACGGCTGGCGTTTTGAGAACAACGAGGAGGTTCTGGTGGCAAGAGCCAATGTGGCTTTTTTCAACAGAAATTATGACCAGGTTTTCAGCATCATAAAGAGTCGTGACTTCCACCCTTCACGACACAACGACATGCAGCACCTGTGGTATCAGGCCCACTACGACGAAGCTCAGGCCATCAGAGGACGCTCATTGAGGGCCGTGGAAAAGTATCGTCTGCGCAAGAAAGCTCCTCTGCCGACCACCATATGGGACGGCGAGTACACCGTCTACTGCTTCAAGGAAACTTCGAGACGTGTTTTGAAAAGTAACTTCTTCAAAAACCAGTACCCGTGCCACGAAGAAAAACTAAAACTGAGTCAACAAACTGGATTGACAGTTTTGCAGGTATCTGACTGAAATGATAAAAAATGGCTGCTTTTATCGATTTTCAAATTCTATAAAAATTAAAAAAACTTGTGTTAATCTAAAATATTAAAATAAATAAATTCTAATATAAAAGGTTGGTAACTGGTTCAAGAACAGAAGACAACGAAACAAGAGTTGTATTCCATCTCTGCAAGATTTAAAAGTGTTTTATGACGAAAAAAAAAGATTTCAACCCCACGAATACTCGAAGGAGATTGAAGCCACCAGTGGACACAACAGGTAGTTTTGTTTAGAACATTTGATATCTTGCACTATTGTTTTACGACTTCATCATCATGTTAATCAAGTATAAGTAACGATGATTTACCATACTCAAAAAGAGCTGGCAACAGTATGCTAGAATTATGATATCAATACAAAACGGAAAAGATAATATTCAAAACTAGAGTTCAATAGTTTATTTTTCGGAAATTGAAATAGAATCACAAATGAAAAAAATTAACAAAGCTCATATCAAATCAATTTTTAAATCGCCGAAAAAACCCACCTGAACAAAAGCATACATTTTTGAACTTTGAGGCATAAAATGTGCGAATGAGAGGAGGCATAATTCACTGGAGAGCTGGCCACTCTTGCGTTGTGCAAACACCTTGCAATGTGTGACGCAAGCGTCGATTAATTATAGACCTCAATATGGCCGCCTTGTAGCTCGAGTGTCTGCTACTAAGCCGCATTAATCATTAAAATCTACTCGAGTTCTGACAAATTTATTTTAAAACGATCTCTAAGTGTGTATTTGAAACTTTTTAAGCTTTATTTTTTATGAAACTTCAAAAAAAAGATAGTTGTTTCGTGGAACTTGACAAAATTTTTATTCCAATTCTTTCGAAAAAGCGTGTTTTTTAATTCATTTAGTTGCATTTGAGGTAAAAAACATAATAAGCTTTGAAACGTTTGAAGAAGGAAATTGACCAGGAAGTGAATTACAATAGAACATAACGAATTTATTTTAAGATAATAATTTTAATAAGATTTTAAAAAATGCTTTAAAAAAACTTCAGCTCTATGCAGGAAAGTGGAGAGGAGCTCCAAAGGTGGGATGTTTCTTACCACAACCAAAACGCCGCAACAACTTCTAAAAACAATAATATGTTTAACGTAGGTGACGATAAAAATTATCATGTTATTAGCAGTGACTGTTGCAGCTCAGAAAGTGAACAATTCACACGGATGCTCAACTTATCCTCTACAAACTCCCAGCAACTGGCCGGTACATTCAAGCACCCTTACAACTTTCCACCTTTGAATCTCAATACTCAGTCCATTCTCCATCCACCTCTAGCCAGCAGCTTCCAAGCTTCTCAGTCTCCGCCATACTTCCATGGTGTTTCCATCCTTAACTCTACATTCTCTATCAGTTCCACTCCTCCAAGACAGGAAACAAATGATCACTACATTGACCCTACCCTCTTCAATCTAACCACCATCCAAAATCAACCCTTAAGTGATACATTTTAATTTGCCACTTCATTCAAGTGTTCACAAAAACCCACATACATGTTAGTCCTCGAGCAACATATGTACATAAATATGCCTACATATACATATCCTTCTCCCAACAAACACACAAACACACACAAAAATTTTTTCACACTTCTTGAGCGCACACATAATTGCCCACATGATTGTTAAAGATGGACTTGGAGTAGTTAGGAAGGGAGATTGCAGGAAGGCGTCCCCAAGACAATGAGCCCTTCATCCGGGTCTTCAAAGTTCTTCTCCACTTTCACTCAAAATCTTTTGTTTCACGCCACTTTTTACTGACGCTTTCGTTAAAATTGCATTTCCAGAATAATACACGCAATCATTTGTGAATGAAAAGCAAGTTAATTTCATTGTTTTGTTTATTTCCTTTTTTTCAATGTTTAAAGAAATGACAAAAATTTTGAGCTGAGTACTTCATATGCCAGCCACAAAAATAATGTTCACAAGGCAACATTGATCTCAAATTCAACATCAACATCAATGTTTCAAGCAACAGCAGCGTCTAATGCAACAACAACATCAAAAGCAACAGCAACAATCTTCCGCAGCATTCAAGCGTAAAATCGACCAGAAATTATCTTTAGGTCAATTTGGGGAATTTTCCACTTAGTGACGAGTCCCTGGACACCAAGCGACATTCACTCTTGCGTGAAATGCACAACTGTGGTCCGTTTGTGCTTTTGCAGCCTTAGGCTCATGACCATGTTTTCGTCGATGGCTTCCTACGGTTCTCGAAACATCTAATCTCGTACAATCTAAGCCGCTTTTGTCTGGTCAACTGAGAGAAAGTTTATAGTCACCTAATAAAATTCTCTATTTGGAATTTTGTATAAAGTTCACAGTAATTAGTGTCCGCAGAAACGATAATTACCTATGGTCTTCCATTTCAAAATTCTTATAAATGCATATTACTAGAACTTGGTTCAATCATTGGCAGAATTAAATGACTAACATTGAAACTATCGTAAAAATTCCGGACTGTGGTAACCTTATCACAAGTTTAAAATAGTTTTCTCTATTATCTTTAACACTGTTCAAACATCTTAAAAAACTCAAACAAAATTTGAAAAAAATTGGGTAAATGTTCGATTGAAAATAAGAAAAGAAAGAAGAAAAATGATTTAGATTTATTTGTAAGATGAATGGCAAATACCTCGCAGATATACAAGCCACAATGTACACACGCAAGTACTCATCGCTTCAAAACTCGAAAATTATTTAACAATTTGTATAAACAGACATAAAATAAATTCTGACGACATTGGAAACTACAAATGTACACGTTCGATGAGGAGGGAAAACCTCCGAAACAAGTCGTTAATAAATAACACGCACGATTTGATTCATTCTTGATCATTAGCCACACAAATACAAACTCATACAAATACACAAGATCCACATACACGCACGCACAATTACATGCACACACACACACACACACACACACCACACACACACACACACACACACACACACACACACACACACACACACACACACACACACACACACACACACACACACACACACACAAACACACACAAACACACAAAAACACACACAAACACACACACACAAGCCAGAATAACATTAATAACGATTATTATAAAAATATACAATAATGTAGATATTGTCATATGAAGGGTTTTCTATTCTCAATAACAAATTAAAACCACTGCTGTAACTTTCACGTAATTAGGTTATTATACTCATCATTACCATCATTATCATCACCTTCCACCATCATCATTATCAACTATGATGACATAATCAATCACAACAGTGCATTCATGGTGAGTGATGTAGATATATATGGTACAAGACCCCTCATAAATTCAATAACAAAAATATCTTAAGTGAATAGTTACTAAAACTGACAGGAATTGCAATGACGTATGCACCATCCATTGAGGAGTGCACGTGACATTGATTTGTGTACGTGACTTGACCACCGATAAAGGAGAGAATGATGAAAGCGGCAAAGTGCTTAGAAGAGTCAAGCTATTGGGCTTCGATGGAGGGTGACTATGGAAGGGCAAGTGGTCATGTTCAAAAACATTGTGGAACATTCCGGAACATTCTAGAATATCGTGGAACATTCCCGAACATTGTGGAACACTGGGAGCCCTTGCAATGCATACACCGCGGCATTGTTGCTTGTAGGCATTGTCGCTCAGTTGTTTGTGGGTGTTGAAGAGAAAGTTCAGACGACTTGAAGATAAGTAGGAAAGGAAATGGAGGGTGGAGTGAAGAGATGATTGATACGATGCCGAAAATCTCATGAATAGGATATTAATAAATAAATCACTCATTGTACACTTGCGATTGAAACGTTCGCGAACAATCTTTTAATTACATGTGACAATGCCACTTTCACTCTATTATCTTCTATAGCAACATCAATAAACCTAGCGGCAGCATCATGATTGTGTGTGTGTGTGTGTGTGTGTGTGTGTGTGCGTGCGTGTGTGTGTCGCATTTGTTGTACGATGTGATTGATTGGTTGGTGGTCCATCATAATTAAAGGTTTGCTTTATTAACAATTGTGCACACTGTTGATGGTGGTGTAGAAGAAATGACGATGGCGTCAAAGAAGTGGTGCATGGTTGTTATGCAGATAACGAATGAGTAGTAGTATATGGGTGTTACGTATGAGTGGTGTGTGGGTGTTAAAAGGTGGGTAGTGAAAGATCGAATGAATGAAGTGGATTTTTACTGGTTGGTTTTGTGAATGAGTGAAAAGTAGAAATATGAAGTCAAAAGTATGCTTAAGTTGCTAAAGGGGCAGACGAATCAATCAAGCAGGAAATGTCGAGAGGTGTGGAAGAGATGGAGATGGATGGTAGAAGCTGAAGGTTGAAGGAGTAGAATAATAAAAAAATGAAACAGAAATTTAAAAGTTGAACTAAAAGAATGACATGAAGGTGTGCATGAGGATGACGGGTGAACGATCAACGGATAGAACAATGAAGGTGGGAGAATATTGAGAAAAAGGAGAGAGAAGGGAGAAGAAAAAGGAAGGAAAATAAAGAAAAAAAAAAGAAGAAAAGAAAGAAAAGAATAAGTTTTCATGGCATGGAGTAGAGGGGTCCCTTCGTTAAGAGGATGTCGGAGTAGGGGTGGCTCTGGTGCACCTCGATGGTCTGCGTCTTCTTGAGCACCAACAGAGAGTAGAACTTGGAGGCGACTTGCTTGCGGTTGCAACGCGAGATGGTGCTCTGGAAACTCACCTTGTCGTTCTTGCCAAGCAACTTGCTGAGGTTGGAAAGCATTTGGTGACTGCGTTTGTTCCACCGCTTCTCCTCCAACTCCTCGTAACCCTCGTCCCCCGTCTGTGGTGGAGGCAGGGTGGTGCTCGTGAGTGCTAAGCAATCTTTTAATTTTAATTTAACAGAAGAAAATCTAATGTGGGAAAGAAAAAAAATGAGTGTTTAATTGAAAAACAAACAGGTTCAACAAGTTCCTCTTCTTCCTCTTCTTCTTCCTCCTCCTCCTCCTCTTCCTCTCCAGCCTCAGCCTCGTCATTGACGCCTTGGTTGTTTTTGTGTTGATTGTCATCGGCATCGTTATAGGCATAATCATCGCCACCATAGGCGTCATTGTCGTCGTCATCCCCGTCGTAATTGTTGTTGACGTGGTTGTTGTTGATGTGGTTGTTATCAAAGGGAGGTTTCGACGTGTTATTTGACTCGTTGTTGCTGACAGTTTCGTCGTTGTTGTTGTTGGTGTTGTTGTTGTTGAGTGGGGTTTTTAATTTGTTGGTTGCTTCAAGCCACTTGTCCTCTGCACTAAGGACACCATTTTGTTGCGGGTCTTCGTCGTCATTGGTGTTGTTGTTGTTGTTGTTGTTGTGGAGATCATTGTGTGGTTGGATGCTCGAGTGGGGCGGGTTTTTATGTACATTTTTGTGGATGTTGGTGACGACTGCTTCTGTGATGGACTTGTCATCGGTTGACTCAACTCCGTTGGAGGTGAAGGAGTGAGGACTGGGAGGAAGTGGGTGGTGGCTGGGAGATGTTGACTCAATTGGAGGACTTGGTAAAGATTTCTTTTTCAGAGCAAACACCAATCTTGGATTGCCATCTGGTGAGAAAATTAAAAAATCTTTAATCTTTAATTTTATCTTGCTAGAATGAAATAACAAAAAATAAAAGCTGGGCATTTCAACAACTCTAAAAAATCTGTATAAACAAATGAAGAAAGTAGAACAGACCCGCTCCAATTTTGCTGCGAACTTCGAGTTCTTCGGACCTGTCGTGAAGGCGGTGGTGGTCGGTGGGAGTGTCAAGGTGGGTGTGGTGGGGCTTTTCAACTGCTTGGTGCACGACTAGGTTGGCTGAAATGATCTGAGGAGGTTTGTATGGGCAAATGAAAGAAACTTCAATGACATGAAATTGAGGAAATTAATGAGTTGTTGAAAGAGCAAGGATAAGTGTTTAATATACATATAATGACGGAACAGTAGGCAGAACCTTGAAGAGGCGCTTGGAGACAAGGCACCTTCCTGGCTGGGCTGTCAACTTGTCCACTCCACCTGTCTCCTTCCACAACATGAGTTTCTTGGTGGGAGGAGCAAGGTCGAGGGTGGTGACGATGTCAGAAGTGTCCGATAACTGCAGCTTCATGGTCTCGCTGGCTATGGCCTTCTGGTCATCCACCACCAACTTTCGCTTCTTGCGGTACTTCTTGCTCTCATGACCCACTGTAGCAGTGGTGGCTAGAGATCAGTTACTAAGACTGAAACCCCTCAAACATAAGCAGCCCTGCAACTCACGAAAAAAAGCCACAAAAGCTATTACACCCATCACTATATTGTAGCATGCCCTATGAACCAAGAATCATAAACGCTTAAAAGCTAGAAAGCTCATCAACCATTGCAGAGTCACGCACCATTGGAGATGGTGTCAACAGGCTTGAGCACAAAAGTCTCGGGTTCGTGGAGGGTGGGCTGCATAGGAGAGGCAAGAGGGTAGTCGATGATGGGCGTCTCCTGTTCCAATTGTGGCATCGAGGGATCTAGCAAAAGGTTGTTGACTGTGGCTGGAGTGGCTGGTTGCTGGTGCAAAGAGGGCGAAAAAGCTGTGTGGTGGTGATTGAGTTACTTGATTGCTATCAGGCTGACGGTGTTGACCAGCGATTTTATAAGAGATATCACAATCCTGATAATCGTTATAATCATCACAACCATCGCCACCACCACAAGAACCTTCACTGAAGTTCTTTGGTACTTGTTGTTCTTTGTGTTCTTTGTTGCTTCCATCCTGAGTGTCTTCATTGCCCATCATCATGGGATCCTCAAACAAACCTCCTCCTCCTTCTTCTCCTCCTCCTCCTCCTCCTCCTCCTCCTCCTCCTCCTCCTCCTCCTCTTTCTCCTCCTCCTCCCCCTCCTCCTTCTCTTTCTCTCTCCTTCTCCCCTCCATAGTGGTCAGCTGTGAAGTGTTGGTGGGTGGCAATGATGATAATGACGAATTTTTGGTGCGCTTGAATGTTTGAAATTTCATGGCGGAAATGCATAACACACAAATCATTATTTTAATAAATTCTACTTAAATTTGAAAAAATACGTTTATTAAAGAAAAAAACATTACAATGAAAATTATTAAAAAAAATAATAATAAAAATGTAAATAGAAATAAATAAAAGAATATAAATATACATGAAAAAAAATTAATAAAAAAATTAATAGAAATAAAAATAACAAAAAAAAAAAAACATACAGAAAAGCTCAGCATCTCCAGCAGGTGAGTCCCTGCCACCATCATTGGAGTCGTAATCATCATCGTCATCAGCCACCCCTGCTGGACCTGTGAGGTGGTTTAATGCACTTGAAGCCAGTAGTGACTTGATAGTTTGGTAACAATAATAATAATAATAATAATAATAATAATAATAATAATAATAGCAAAAATAATAATAATAATGAAAATGATTAAAAAAGAATACTATTATTGATAGTAGTAGTAGTAGTAGTAGTGGTGGTAATGATAATAGTAATAGTAACATCAACATGGTTATGCGAATTGAGTGAAAGAATTCCAGTATTTTCATAATGAATTCCATAATGAAATAGGCACCCACCAGCATAATCATCGACATCATCAACGGCACCAGCTGTAGCTGCTCCAACAGCAAAACTGCTACCACTCTCCTCCCCTCCCATCTTTGCCTCATCCTTTTCCATGCCTTCATCTTCTAATTGACTGAGTTTTTCTTCATTTCCTTTCTTCTTTCCTTCCTCATCACTCGTCTTTCGTTCCTTATTTTCTTTCATGGCCATCATTGCAAGGGTTGCAAAGTCAGTGGGTTCCTTGGAGAAGAGAAGACTGTCATCCAGTTGCGAGTCGTCTAGCAGACCACCATCAAAGCCTGCATCTCCTGATGTCATCATGACATAGTGATAAATGGTGAAAGAGAAGCATATGATCGAATTCAATTTTCTACCAAAAACTCAAATCACTTGATTGTAAACATGTTTGTTACAACTGCCAGAAGCAACCACCCACCAAAGCCGTCATCATTGAGGAGAGTGATGGTTCCAAGATCCTCCTTCATTGTGATCTCCTCAGGTCTGCTCTGGTTCATAGCAAACTGGCTCGGAACTTCAAGCTCTCTGTGAAGATGCCAATGGGAGTTGCTACCAATTTGAAAGATCAAAAAGTTTCATGTTACAATACATGATTATTACTTCTTAATTTATGTTAGATTCAAAATCTTTAGAGCTAATGATTTTTATAATGAAATATTGGAAATTTGAAAAATTGATACATATTTTCAAACATGAAATTGAAAAAGTAATTTTAAAATCAACAATCAATATTTTATAATAGTTTGAAAGAGATAAAATCTATTTCAAGACAAAATAGGGTATACACACCCCAACTCCGCCATAGCAGTATCAAAGTCATGGAAAGCTTCTGGAAGTGTGATGGCAGACACTGCAGCTTCCCTGTTCTCCTCTGGCAAGTCTACCATCCCTGGCCGAAATGCCATCTTGATTTTAACAAAAGCTTCATTGCAATCGGCTAGTAAGTATTTGGCCTTGCGTGAATATATCCGAACCACTCCAAGAAGCAAGTGCCCAGATGTTCTTAATGCTATCTTCGCCTGGAAGTTTTTAGTATTTTAATTATTTGGAAAAAATCAACGGATCTACTGATAAATTGAATGATCCTCACGAGTTGAGTAAATTTTGAGCTTAGAAATTAATATTTGAAAACTTTAATTACTTTTGGTTGAATAATCGCCTCCACGCTCCCTTCTATACTTGTTTCAAATACATGAGCTTTGGTCAATTTTTTATCCCAATGAGCAGCCAACCAGATCTTTGCCAACGGGCCTTTTTTGCTCAAAACAAAATGAGCGTAAAACATTTTGAAGCTGATAAATATATCAAGCAAGTTCAAAGACCGTGAAGGTTTATGTTAATTTTGGAATTATGAATCCTTCGGTACAATACGCTCGATTCGCCAATTTCAAAGTACGCATTAAATGCAACTGAATTCGATGATAAAATAAATGCCAAAAATCTTAGTAACAAAATAAATCTGTCCGATCTATTTACGCATGTATTGAATCACAGATCGTAGGGAACATCCAATGTAAATTCAAAATAAAAACAAAAATGGAGTACGAGTCACCGAGGGTGCTGTCTTAAATATTAGAATAATCCTAATAAATCGATAACTTATTTTTTCGAATAAACTTTTAAAACAATTGAACATATTAGAAAATATATGAAAAATAAATAATATTGGCTCCAAAAATTTCCGTGTCAAAAGAAAAACTCGCATGCTAATTTTATGGGATCGCTGAGAAAGAATAATATTTTTATGTACTCATGGTATAAAACGCATGAAAAATATGAAAATGATTGATTCCATGAAGTAGTCATCTTTTCCCTTTTCAGTAAAATTATTCACTACAGAGCTCTATTGCAGAACATAATTATTCTAAAAAAATAAAAAATGACAAAAATTTAACTTTTTAAAAAATTTTCGACATTCAAAGTTTTACAATTAATTCAAATTTTGTTTCAAATAGATAATAGAAAAAACCACATGATACAATTGACCTGAAGTTCCCCTGAAAGGGAAAAGCCGAGCAAAGAATTGTATAATGAAGTTTTTTGAAATAATTTTAAAAAGCTCAAAAACAATGAAGTTAATATTTTCCGAAAAAAACTTGGAGTATAGAAAGCAATAGATCTACTCCATTTTTTTACCTTTCAAATTTTGACTCATTTAGTTTATACCATTCGTTGTACCGCAGCTCACATGATCGTGGGTGACTTTTTCGTTATTTTTGAGTGTTGTTTCTATAATTGTGACTAAATTTTATTCGATATTCGGCGTTTATCAAAAGAACTGTTTGGTTATTGGACAAGCCCAGTTTCTCAATTCTCATTTTCAGTTACGTATCATTCGCAGTGAGTTTAAATTTTTTTAAGAAAGAAAGATTTAAAACACGAGAGGTATAACTAGTCACAAAAACTTAACAAAAATGTCAATTCTAGACGTGAATACATTTTTTCATTTAATACTCATGAGAATTGATAACTACCGAAGCTGCTAGGGAGTTTTTTTTTTTAATTACCGAAGTTCAATTGTGGTAGAATAATCTGACATTGCTTGCTCACTTGATAAATTTTGATGGAAGGACATCTAGTGTCAAAGCGTTTTCATAATCAATCATGTATAAATTGAAAAATTAGTTTACCTTCAAGATAGATAATTTTATTGGAAAATGTTCACTTATATTTATTCATTCTATTGGAAACATACAAGGTAAACATGGCCAGTGCTCCACCATTCACTTCTCAGCCTCCCCCTTACAATCAACAAGGACAATATAACAGTGGTTATAATAATGATAATTATACATTTAACCAGTCAGGAAATAATCATCAAGAAAACCAATGTTATTATATTTTATTAAAAAATTGATTAAAAATTATTTTTTAAATGTCAAGAACTTGTAGAGTATTATGTGAATTACTTTGATTAATAAAAAAAATAAATCATTTTTAATATAATGCAAGACTGATAATAAATTAAAAGAAAAGTGTAATCATTTGTTTTGGAAGGTAATAATTAAATCTCAATTCAGCCTCGGGACCTCCTCCCAACTTTCCACCTCCATCTGCTTTTGCTGCTTTGAGGGCTCACCAGCCAGATGGTTTGTCTTTTGCTTTTGGTGCTGCATTATCTTAGTTAATTCCAAAAGTTCTACTGATGCTTCTACTATAATATCTTCACTATTTTTACTGATATTATTTTTGCTATTACTACTAGTACTTCTACTACTACCACTACTACTACCACTACTACTACTACTACTACTACTACTGTTACTGCTACTACTACTACTACTACTACTACTACTACTACTACTACTACTGCTACTACTATTACTACTACTACTACTACTACTACTACTACTACTACTACTACTACTACTACTACTACTACTACTACTACTACTACTACTACTACTACTACTACTACTACTACTACTACTACTACTACTACTACTACTACTACTACTACTACTACTACTACTACTACTACTACTACTACTACTACTACTACTACTACTACTACTACTACTACTACTACTACTACTACTACTACTACTACTACTACTACTACTACTACTACTACTACTACTACTACTACTACTACTACTACTACTACTACTACTACTACTACTACTACTACTACTACTACTACTACTACTACTACTACTACTACTACTACTACTACTACTACTACTACTACTACCACTACTACCACTACTATTACACTAATACTACTTCTGCTACTTTTACTACTATCAGACATAATGGATGATTGTGGGGAAGACAACTTTTCAGACAAGAAAGTGAGAAGAGCTTTCATCAGGAAGGTAAGGAACCCTTGGTTCCACTGACTTCAACCATAATCTTTGCAAAGCATTTGATTCAAATTTTTACTTTTCCTATCAGCTTCATCATCATTTTCATCTTCATCTTCATCACTTCAAACACAGGTGTATATGATACTGACAGCTCAACTTCTTTTCACTCTCGTCTTCGTCATTATCTTCAGCCTTGTGTTGGTGTCTTCTACTTCGAGCATGACTACTTCTACTACTATTACCACTACTACTACATCTAGTACTACCACTACTACTACTTCTAGTACTACTACCACTACTACTACTACTACTACTACTACTACTACTACATTATGATGATTATTATTATTATTCCAGTGATCCTATAAAGAGATGGGTCTTCAGTCATTCGTGGATCTACTACATAGCTTAGTGAGTTTGATCACTGGGAAATCTATATTAATTTAATAATCATAAGCTTTATTCATAATAATGGCCATTATTATCATTATTTATTTTATTATTTTCATCATCATCATTATCGTCACCACCATCATCTTCATTCCCAGTGGAATCTTCCTAGTGACTTACCTGGTGCTGGTGTGCATCAAAACTGTCAGGAGGACTGTTCCCTGGAACTACATTTGCCTCTGCATCTTTGTATGTGTGTGTGTGTGTGTGTGTGTGTGTGGGTGTGTGTGTGTGTGTGTTTGTGTGCGGGCGTGTGTGTGTTTGTATGTATGATGGAGAAGGAGGGAGGTAGTATGTGCATGCGTTTGTACGTGTCTCTTAGTTGCTATGCCTGTGTGAAGTTTGAAACAATAGCATGAGAACTCACCTTCAGACGGTTGCCTTCACCTACATGACTGCCATGATTTCAGCGTGAGCATCTTCCTAACAAATTCATCTATCTTTTCATTCATCACTTCATTTATTCACCCGTATTTCCATTTACTTAGTCATCAATCTGTCTATTCCTTCATCCATCTCTTCATCCTTGCTCCACACACCCATCCACAGGTACTACAAAACCTTCATAGTGTTGATTGCCCTGGGGATCACAGTGATTGTGTGTGTGGGAGTCACCATATTCGCTATTCAAACCAAGGTAACACCCTCATAAGAAGGCTAAGTCAGCAATGCGCCATTGTTTATTCAAACTACTGTTACCTTGTTTATTTCTAGCTCTTGAGCTTAACGACTACATCCACGTGGGAGGTTGAAGGGATTATAATTAACGATAAATAATAATATCAATCATAATAAAAATAATCAGCGTAGAGTTATATTATCACGGTGACCATAAAATCAGCCATTACCTTCCTATTTCAACCATTGAAAGATGTTCCTTTATCTATATTTTATTAATCTTATTATCATCGTTTTCTTCTTCACCATCACTCATTTTTTACAACTACAACCATGAGCAATCTTTTTATCATCATGACCCTCCTATTTCTCATTCTTCTTCCCCTCCTCTTCATTCTCATCATCATAATCATTCTCATCATCATCACAACCAGATTGACTTCACAATGTGCAGTGGTGTCTTGTTCGTGTGCTCGTTGGTTGTTTTCTTGTTCGGCATCGCTTGTATCATTGCGTATGCCGTTGGAGGCGTCGATGACTTGACTCAGAGGGTATGTTACTTTTAGTCTGGCGTAGTTACTTGTGGCTTGTTGAACCTCCTAGCATTCCGGCACAGACGAGCTTTGCAAACATTCGTCATTTGTATTGTTATATTCAACTTCTAAGTCTGAGCCAATGACCACTACGGCATCAACACCCCTGCTCTCCAGATCCTGCAGTGTGTGTATGGGTCTCTGTGTGCCCTTCTTTTCTCCGCTGTGAGTTTCCGTTGTTTGTTTGTTATGGATTGTTATTACTTATTATTATTACAATACAATATTATTTTTCTTCTTATTTAAAAAAATATTATTATTGTTATAACGATACAATAAGAGTACGAATATTATTATAGTGGCTTTACTCTGTAGGGTTTCGAAGCCACTCGAATTTTTTATTAACAATTATAGTATAAAAAATAAAAATATTAACTGCTTCTCACACACCAGTACCTTCGTGATTTTATTTTGGGTGGAATTTTCAATATTGAGCGTTCTCGAGTGGCTTTTATAAAGTCTAAAAATATTGCATTTTTAAAAAATTTTTCGTCCCAAACTTGGCATTTAAAATCATTTGCGCCCATTTCAACAATTCACGCTACGTTAATTTTACAAAAAAACAATCACCTACACAATGAAACAGTAAATAATGGATACGAAATCACGTTTGGCGATGACGCATCCACACGCGCGCGCACACACACACACACACACACACACACACACATCCAGTATTTGATCTTCGACGTTCAAATGTTGATGGGCAACAAGAAGAACAGCATAAGCGAGGAGGAGTATGTGTATGCGGCTCTGCAGTTGTACGTCGATGTGGTTCAGATCTTCTTGGCCATCTTGCAGATTGCTGGCGCCATTGACCAATGAGATGTTCTAGTGGATGCTATGGAATGGTGGTGTTTCAGGGTGATGTTGGTGGTTTATGGTGGTATTGGTGTTTCATGGTGATGTTGGTGGTTCATGGTGATTTTTGTAGTTTATAGTGGTGTAGGTGTTGGTGGCAGTGGTGTGTAAGTAGTAATATAGGTAGTAGGTTCCAGTTGTTGGTGGTAGTGGTGTGTAAGTAGTAATATAGGTAGTAGACTCCAGTTGTTGGTGATTAGTGTGTAGAAGCTGCTTATAGGTGAAGATTAAATTGGTGGATGGGTTGGTACTGAATATCTGATAGATGGGATTGGTAGATGCTCTACTGAATCAAGAATGTGTCATAGTTTTGAGATAATTTTGTGTGCTATAATTTAATTCCATACTCGTAAGTCTCAAAACTTCTTCGCGGAGTGTAGTGTAAAATTGAATTATTTTTCAACTTTTCGTTCATTTCTGTATTCCATCTCATTTCGTTATCCTTTTTTTTCCATTTCAACTCTTCAATCTCTTTCGATCAGGTTGAGTTATTCATCTTCTCTGTGAGACTACGCGAATTCTCTCTCACAAAATTGCCTTTCTATATTATATGAGGACCCAATCTAAATGCGAAGTGTCTCTAAAGCGCGACAACTATTGTCTAGTTACATTCAAACCTAGCAGCTACTCTGGTATATAATATGTGAGTTGGGTGTCTAATTTACCCAGAAACATCACTGTGCTACACAATACTGCTTATAGCAGTGTAAATGACTTCCCCGATTGCACCATCACGTTGTTTCATATATCTGGACTGATTTGAACTATTTTAAAAATGTATTAGTTTTATTAATCTTTTGGCAAACTTTAGGCTAATTATATTTTTTAACTTTAGTGTTTATGTTCGAAATAGCCTGTTCCTATTCATCGATGCTTCCACGCCTCATTCCATTAAATAGGTGCCCGCTCATGGCGAACTTTATTTTCGAATTTTTTGAAAAATTATCATCTATTCCATTTTTCCTGCACTATTTATTTAAGTTCAATATCATTTAACCTTGAAGGATCACTAACTTCAGGGCGAAGTAGCACAGTGAGCCAATTTCATAATCACTGCATATCCATGTCCTATATCAAATCACGTGTCACTGCTTTTCTTACGCTAAAGGATGTCGGCTGAATCATTTCGATGAAATAAATTGCCTATTTATCATGACTTGAGCACTTCATGAATCAAGATGTATTCACGGACTTCTGTCATTCACTTCAAAAACTCAGTGCTTACATTCTTGATAGACCGCACACCTGTTTATTACATTATTTACACTCAGATATCCATTTCAAATTTATTTATTAACACTTCTTGAAATCCTTGTGTCGAGAACTTTTAGGAATGAAGTTAATAAGTACTTCAATATTTCAACTGACAGATTCGAATCATATTATAGTGACTGTTACACTGATCATAGCGCAACATCAAAAGCCTCGCCGAATAACGACTTACGAGTGTGCTAGATTAGAGAACACCTGTTAATGCCAAAAGCATATAGGCCTCCGCCTCATTCCAGCTCATGTAGGGCAACATCAGATTGGGGCTGTTGGGCAACTAACTTGCTCGGTAAAGCTGCGTTTAACTTTATTTTGCCAAGCAAGCCAAAGGTTTGTTTCGAGCAACGTGCATGGCAAAATTATCTTATGACAATACACCCATGACCGAAACAATGGGCTGAAAATGCATTTTTCACAAATTCAGCTCTGCATTCGGGTTAACCACACGGTAATTAAAAAAAAACAGTAACTGACAGCACGAATTATCTTCTCTGTTCCACAAGAGGTGTAGAGAAGGTTTCTCTCCATCATTAATTTCACGTTTGTTCTAGCTTCCAAACAGGCTGAATGGAACAACTTTATGGCAAAAATCATATCTACCTCTACCATCTTACTACTAAGCCTCAAAGACGAAAAATTCGAAAAGTTAATCGTAAAAAAATGTTTCTGATATTAGGATTGCTTATACATACTTTTATCAATTTCAGAAATTATTTTGTATAAATAAAATATAATTTTTTTATGTTTAAACTCGTTTTATATTGATAAGACCGATTGGTTGACCTTCAAACATCCTCCCCTACGAGCCCACTGGAAAGACCTTCGAAAGCTATGATAAGAGGCCTTTGAAAAATGGAATGATAAGATTGAATAAAGGTAGACTTCATTAATTTTCGGGTGTTCTTTATGTTTTGTTAATAATAATTTTTTTTTTTTGGTTATCGTTTAGGACTAGCTTTAAAATATTCTTCAAAACTTCCAAACGATACAGCGGCTACCTAAGAAATGATATAAAAATAATTTATAAAACTTTAATAATTTATTAAAAAAATTCATTCAATAATAAAATATAAATTAGACCTAAACCATCCACAGTCAAAGAATGCCATAAACTGTTATTACTTAAGCCTCAACCAAATGAAAATGACTCGTAATTGGCCTAATTGGAATAAGAAAAGGTAAAATCCTTAAAAAACTATTTATCCTTAAAAAGACATTAAGATATGAGACGTTTTTTTTCCAAAGGTTTTAAATTCAAGTCGTTCTGCAGACTGCGCAGCAAAATGGTCTTCCGTGGCTGCTTGGAGATATAGCCGTTATGGAAAGACTTTGCGCTCATGTATTTCTTGAACACCACCGCCTTGAAAGCAACCCAGCCATCCTTTCGGAGGGTGGTTTATGATTTTCGTGAAGGTTTGACACGATACAACACTTATCTTCATCCATATCATCTAAACTGCTTCTATACACCATTCAGTCATTCGTGCATCTGTCAAACCTTGCATTTGACGCACAAAGCATCCTTATAAGGCAGATAGCAACAGAGACCAGCTTGGATTTGAGAACTTCCCAGTTGTTTTTCCAACTTTTCAACCACTACAGGGTCTGTGATGTTGTAACAACTACATTCTTTTGGAGGTCACATATAAGTTTAACCAAACACAAAAGTAATGCAAAAAATCTCTGTTTTCAAATGTTTGAGCTCTTTTAAAAAAATGTTAACGACTCTTAACTTTTATTGGAGTTGGTTATGATTAATGGTTTGAAATGTTTGAAGAGTTTAAAAACCCCTGACAAACCAGTTGTGTGTGAGGGGGGTAGCATTCGAAGCAGCTTCAGCGTGTGTCCATCCCACTCACTCTTCAACTTGAACTGGGTGCCAATGGTGGCTTCGTTGGTGGTTATTGAGACCATGAACTTCATCAAAAATATAAAGCTTACTTTCTTAATCAACTTTGTCTTAATTTGCTATAAAGACCGTTTAATGTGGAAATAAGGAAAACAAAATAGAACTAATAACGGAACAAGAATATGCAGGGAACCAACCACTTCGGAAATCGCTCGAAACTGTCTGTCGATGTCAACCACACTCTGCTCCTGCCAATCTAGCTGGGCGTTCTTCACACTCGGCTTGTGAGCTATGTAAGTGTTGCATTGACTGAAATATAGAATTTAGTATAGCAGGAATATGAAGTTTCGAAGAAACAAAAAAGTAAGAATTCGTTACCATAAGTGATTCCTTGGGTGTTCTGTTCATACTCCAGGTTCTCCAGCCGTGGAAGGTCATTCAGTGTTTGCAACAACTGGGAGTGAACAAGGAGTGAACCAAGTTAAGAGAAATAACAAAAACCAGAAAAAATATTTGAAGTTGAATTCCAAGTTGTTGTGCCACATAGACACGTGAAATTGTTGAAAAGTTTGTAGCATGCTTTTGAGGGTAGTTATGAGCCGCAAGAAACTGCCACACTCACCAATTGAGAGCCCTCTTGGGCCAAGAAGTGTCGAAGTTGAGAATAGGTGATGTCTTGTGGAATGGAAAATCGAGATTGTACTAAAAGTGGACCTACATCAAAACTGTGTGAATAAAATGATAGGCTCTATTCATATTTAAATCAATCTTCACCATGCCTAAGATTATTTAAACCCAAACCACAAAATTTTCCCTCCCTGGACATACTCACTGCAGAGGTCGGATTTCCATGATGGAGACCCCAGTCTCTGTATCTCCATTGAGAATGGTGTGGAGAATGGGAGAAGCTCCCCTCCAGCGAGGAAGCAAACTTGGATGTACATTCAGTATGCCACTTTGAAAGATGACATAAAATTGTTAATGGATGCCTGATTTTTAAAATAATTATGTTAACTATGATATAAAAAATCACCACTTTAAAAGAAATATTGAAAATGAATTACTAAAAAATTCTTTTTATGCATTATCATAAATGCAATTGTATGAAAAGTTTGAAAAAAAACGAAAAAAATTCATACTATGAAAAGATTCTGATTATTTTGTTGGGAATGAGCTTGCCAAAAGAAACAACTGTGCCAACGTCATAATTGTGTGACTGCAAGTCACTGGAGACAAATTCATTCCATCTGAAGCATTGCAAACCCACTTCTCTGGCAAATTCTTCCACTTTGCACTGTTTCTTTTTAATTTTTTGATACTTTTAGAATAATCAAAAAGATTATCTAAAAAAGTTTGCTAAACAAATTATTTTTATACCAATTGTGAACTTGGAACAACAACATGCAACTTATTCACTAGACTTGAGCCATGTGTTTCCCTGATAATGGATGTAATTTATTTATTTCAAGCAGTATCTAACCCTAACCAACATCACCCCAACCAGAACCATAAGAACTCTTCATTTTAAACATTGAATGAGCTTGGTTTCCCACATCATATAATATGAAGAATTTCAAACCTATTTTCATAGAGCGTTCGTAGACACGTAAGGGCATATTCGTCCGTTCCAAAAAAACAAATATTCCATGGAGGGCTCAATCGGGCAGTCGAAGTTGTTTTATAAAATTTAGTAAATTCATGAGAAACTTTTTGTAACTTGGTAAAATTATTTTTATGGAAAACTTTACAAATGGTGACTTTCAGTGTATAGAATATTCTTTTAGAGCTGAAGTTAGTTAATGACATGCTTTTAAAACATTTTTTGTCATTTCAACAACTTGATTGTTAGTTTTAAAAACATAAAATATAATAAAAGCTAATTGATTGCAAGAACTACTTGACACACATGAGAAACTAGAAAAAGTAGAGATTTTATGAGCGAAAATGAATTTGAAGGTTTAAGGTTGACAAAAAGTTTAAAAGGAATTCAAATAGTTTTTCATTTTTAGACTTCCATTTGAAAGCAATCTTGTTTAGTAAATTTATATATAAAATTAAAACTGAAATATTTTATTCTTCCTTTTTCTGAACTCATTTCATAGTTTTCTTTCCAGTCAACTTAATGCTGACTCTCACATTTTTACTTCCCTTCTTACGTTTGATTTATTTCCTACTGTTCTTCAAAGTTTTTTTTTATTGGAAAAATAATCTTTTGGAGTGATTCTAAGTTTCCCAAACGTAACCCTTCCAATCTATTCTGATCAAATCCTTTGTACAGCGCTGCTTAAAGTTTTATGAACTCTGAAAAACAAGGCTTTGAAAGGATTACAGAAACAACTTAAAGAAGTAACAGAGGTAAAAATGGGAAGAAGAGAGTTTCATAGGAGAAGGACGGCTGTAGGAAGATGCAGGTTTAGCATAAATATGGTTAGATGGTTCTTTTTTTTTATATTTTATTTTACAAGGAGGCAACTCAAAGAGTTCTACTGAGTAATTAGGTGAGTTTTATTTTTCTTATTATCAAACACAAAATCGCAAGTTTCTTATTCGTTTTTTTTCAAAAAATAACTTAACCTTTTAAGTTTAGTTACAAGTGAAAAATTATGACTGTTTTAGAATATATGAACAGGTTTGAGGGGGAAGAAAAAGAGAAAAAAAATGAACAAAAGGTTATAAAAAAAATTAGTTTTTACAAAAAGTAAATAAGTCCTACAAAATGTTCTGAATAACTATTGCAAAAAGAATAAAACAGTCGGCATTCTAGCAATTTCGACAAAATAACTAACTTTTTATTTTTATTATCATAAACCACGTGCTTTCTTAAAATAGCCAATGATTTCATTTGAAGATATTTTTTCCTTTTTATTTGGATCGAATACTGACTGAGTATATAATCGAATTTTTAACTTTAATATTTTGAGAAATATGAATATTTTAATTCATATGTAAATTATAAAGAAATGAAACTGAAATTCAAAAATAAAACTATAAACAAGTTTTCCGAAAAAAATACTAAAAATAATATAGAGTGACAACTAAATTTAACAAAGATCTAATACGTACAAAGGTTCAGAACAACAACTCCACAAACACTAGTTATCACATGATTGATCCCGTGATTTCGATCTTATAAACAAATAAAATTAACATGGCCTTCGTGAATCAAATAAATTGCCAGTAAGTAAAGTTTTCAATGTGCTTTTTTTATATTTTTTAATCGAAAGTGTTGCTTCTTAATAGGAAATTTGTTTAGATTTTAGACGCCATTTTGTTGAACACTACAAAGTTATTTTTACAAGTTCTTGATACAACTTCTAATTGTTTTATATTAATTACAAAAAATATAATTAAGTGTTATAAACATTTCAGAGAAAAAATTGAAACAACTGAAAATGAACAAGATGAAGTAGAGATAGCGTTTGATGGTAAATGTATATTTAGTATTTAATATTTCTACAAGAGCATTTACTGATTCAAACCAACTTATCTTGAACTAGAATTGTTAATTAATGAAACTATGTTTGATTACTATCGTCAGTACTGCTTGTCACTTCCTACAGATTTAGATGATACTAACACCATAGCTTTGAACTTGGATTCTTCAGGTCAGTACCAACTACAAGGAGAATCGGGTATGTTGAATTCAATTTATAAAAAATGTTGCATATATCAATTTAATTTGATAATCAAATAATGACCTTTAAACTGAATTCTTCAATAAATGTAATCTATTTATGTAACAATTCAAAATTATTTATAATAAGTCTTTTTGAACTGAATAAGTTTAACATTTTTTGGAACCAGCTAGTTCAAGTTATTTTAAAATATACAACAATACTCACTTCTTCAATGAAAAAGTATCACACTGGCCACAACAGTAACATATAGGTTAGTTCAACTCACATCCCCAAACAAGGTTCAAAACATACTTTCTTCTCTCTCTTCCAACCAAGTAACTCACTAATTTTTATTGTTTCATTTACAAAACATTTTCAATTACATATATGCATATATCTATTTCATCTTCATCAAAATACTTTCGCAATTTCATTCACCTCTAGACCACCATGCCTAGCAGCAACAGCAACACTCAACAACGAGAAGGAACTTTGGCAGAGAACAATGCAATGTTTGTTTATTGTTGTTTGACCACAAAACATCAAATATTCTAGGAATAACCCTCATCTCAAATAAAATTAAGTTTAAAAATGATTGATTGAAAAATTAAAGGTTCTTAAGAAGGAAGGATTAATATAAGTATTTTGGTGTTGATAAAAAATTTCTATTTCATAGGTCATATGTCCAAACGACTGCAGCACAAGACTTGCATGCAAACAACTTCAAAAAAAGTAATTTTTCCTTTCTCCCGCTGCAGTCAGTTAAATTTGAATTTTTGTATTACTAAATTAAATTTTATTATCTACAAAGTTATTCTTTGATCTAATCTGTGTTTAAGTAATATTTTTTTAATGTTTTTATTCAATTTCATTGAAGTATAAAAAGATGATCTAGCGAGGGGTTTAAATCTATCCTATTTAAAATTTTAACTTCAAGGACACGTGATTGTCTTGACGCCTCAACAGAAACAACAACAAAACGGCTTCACTCAACTAAACACCAATAACAATAGCAACAACGTGTATCCCAAACACATCATTCCAAAAAACGTCATAATCAAAAGTGAGCCAATGACCAAGTCAAAGAAGGACGACCAACGGCGATTAACGCACAAAGAAGGTTTAATAAATTTGTGATAAAATTTTTTTCAAGAATATTTTTCGAAAATCATCGAGAAATATATTTTTCTTTCTAATGTTGACATTTAGGTATTTTTGCAACATTCGCAGTGGAAAGACGACGACGCGACAAGATTAATATGTGGATAGTGCAGCTAGGAAACTTAATACCCGAGTGTTCAGCACAACAACAGGCCAGACAGCCTGACAGCAAAGGAGGAATTTTGTCGAAGGCGTGTGACTACATAACCGAGTTACAGAGTGAAAATCAGGAAATGGAGGAGTGTCTGAAGGACTTTGATGAGGTCAGAAACAGTCTACAGGTCATGAATCAGCAGTTTGAGCAGCTGAAGCAAGAAAACCAGCTGCTCCGTTCGCATTTGCAGCAACAGCATTTTGTGGATCATAGCTTCATCGCTGAGAATCCAGACACCAATGGGGTGGTGTTGTTGGATGATGCCACCATGGTGATGGAGGGCAACGACAGCAACAACAACTTCGTTGCCAAGTACAACTTTTTGAACAGCAATAACGACGAAGACGCTCTTTACACCGAAGGCTTATCAGTGGAGCCAGGTACACTACCACACAGCAGCAAACATGCTTCAAACCTCTTAGGTGACAAGGTCACCGATGCCTACAACATTCAAAGTACTCAAGGCGTTCTTTTCGCCAATAAAAACCTCAAAGCCTCCAACGCTCAGTCTTCTAGCAATAAGACCACTGAAGCACACAACAGTGGCAATTTTAAGACGATTATTCTAAAAAATGTTCAAAGTCAAAAGAAACGAACCGTTTCCATCAATAACCAAGCGGCAATGAAAAAGTCTAAAAAGCTATAGTTTTGGGCATTTTAAATTGTTTCATTACTTTTGGTCGGTACTTTTTGGTGTAAATAATTAAAACTTACATTTATATTGGTTATTTCTGTGTGTAACGGCAAATTGGTTATGTTATTTTTTGTTGCTTATTGTTACTTATCATTTGTATATCGTCTTCCAACCACCATTCATCAGTTATTACCCTATCTTCATTTACAATGTCGCTGAATTTAAAAAAAATAATTTAAATGCATTTAAACTTGCGTTCATCAAACGCACCAATAAAACACCAAATTCTTCACTTTGACTACCTTACGACCTTTACTCATTGGCCTTTAAGTAAAGTGCTAGAAAGCACTTTAAAAATGCTTCAATCATAATTAAAATGAATTGATCTAATTTTCAATCTATTAGCTTGGCTAATTAACTGGCTTAAAGTTTTATAGCTTAATACTCAACGTCACTATATAAATAAATAGCTAAGAGGCCTTTAAAATACATGTTTTTAGGTGTAAAATAGGACCAGTCGTTAAATATGTCTAACATCAACCAAATTCTATTCCGTAAAAAGTGTAAAGTGTATACGGAAATTCTGTTATGCGTCATAATGCTTGATTGCACTTCAGTGAAAGGTTTCTTTTTTGTTTCATTGAAATGACCTTCATTTCTTCATTGTTTGACCGCAAAATTGTAGTGAACGTTCAGCAACTGAATATCTAAAAATAACACAGTTTTTAATTTGTCAATGTAATCTAATCAATGCATTTTTAGAGTGCTTTTTAGCCGTAGTTCAGGGGCGCTCCCAGAAAAACGGGTTTATTCACTGCTGGGCAACTCTGTTTTTAGTTGGTTTGCCATCTTTCAAAATTCAAAGCTGAGCTTGGTCGGAAACCGAGTCTCAAGTCTTACACTACCGCGGAACTAGCTAACTATTTATAACAGGCCCATACAAGTTTTTTTTAATAATTTTTATTCAAGTAAATCCAGAAAAACACTGGAAATGGCACAGAACGTGGTGAATAAGCAAAATGAAAGAAAAAAAGTTATAGGAAATGTTCAAAAGAATGACAATAAATCAAAATAGGGGAATAATATCAAGTTAATCAAAACATTAAATTTACAAAATAAGTAAAATTAAAAGCAAAAATGACTATGGAACCAAATTTATGAACTTTAAAAATTATGAATCGAAGCATAGCTTATAATCACCGTTTCCATTGGAGCGCCTTTGAACAAAGTGCAAAGGAGCGCTACAAATGTCCTGAATTGATAAGATTAGATCACTCCAGGTGACTATTGAATGATGTTTTGTTCTGGTGAGAGAAGTATGTTATATGAGTCTAAAAATAGTTTTTTTCATTCTTTGTCAATTTTCATAAAAAATAGAAACTTGTTTTTGGAGAAACCAACCCACTCTCTTTTTTCCAAGCTTATCATTATTTGCTTGCTTCAACTTGTCAGTTCACAGCGAAATAATTCACGAATTTTTGAAATATCGTTAGTTTTGTTAAAATGTTTTAGGCTGAAATCTTGTTGGTTAAGTTGAAATAATGTTGGGTAAGTTGAAATAAGGTCGGGTAGAATAAAACCGTTTGATAAGTTAAAAATCATCATGTAACTACTACACTCAAGGTGTAGAAGTTGTTTGTTAACAATTTCACTCCATTGTCGTTCATTCGATTATTCTTAATGTAGATATAGAAGCTCTCTTCCTCTCATTCTTACCTATGTTACTTTTCAACATTGTTTTTGTAAAGCTCTTGATATTTTATAGTTCAAACAGTTCGTAATAGAAAGCTCTCACTGGGAAATCAACTCTATAAAAAAACTATGATTAGATTAGATTAGGTTAAAATAAGAAAAATTATTTTTGAAATTACTGTATCCTGGAACTTCGAAACGTCAGATAGTTGCCAATATCGTTTAAGTCTTCTAATACAAGCTAATCAAAAAAGAAAATTTATTTTGTACCGTTATGTAATAATATAATGCACCTTTACGTTTAAACTAAGGGTTATGGTAAGGTTCTAGCCGAAGTCTCAAAATTATTGGAAATATTTCAAGCAATCAGCCTCAATTGGAATGATAAAATTGAAAAATACAAAAATTAAATATAAAAAAGTTAAAGCAATAAATTTTCATACCTAAACTTCAAAGGAATTTTGCTGAACGTGGCTTACAAAAAACCCTTTTTTACCAATGGAAAATCCATCTTCTCGCCTACAGCTTGTGTCGATGGAAACTTCTCCAACCTGGCTTATGCTTCAAATTTTCCAACAAATGTTTACTATTCGACATTAATCCCAAAATAATACAACATTGAAGTTATTATACATTATTTATGGTTTACACAAACGCAAACCATTTCGGCTTTTGGCCAAACTGATTGACTTAGTTTGATGACGCGCAATAAAAATTTATAAAATTATATGATTAAATAAAAATACATTCAAACTTCCATTCATTATTTAAGGAAACTGCTTACTGGGGAGTTAATCTGAAAAAGGTTCACCATGTTTTGTACATCATAATCCACCTACCAAACCAACATCCTGGTAATTGACCAACTACTTAAATAATTGAGGAGCTTTTCCTTCAAATTTCAACTATTTGCTTGAGGTATCCAAAGTGGGGCTTCAAAAGATAGACTAAATCTCACAATGGAAAAGTTTTCAATAGAGTATTCCATGAAGGTTGAAGACAGAAAATTTTGTAATTCCTACTTCGGCTCTTTAATTCCTGCCCATCCTCTCAAAATCACCTGTGAGCGTGACAAAAATATTGAGGCTGAGTTTGTTTATGTGATCGCTAACCGTACCAGGTAGGTACAGCCTTTCTATGATTATTCAGCTTTTGTATGTGCAAAATTTTGTGTGTGCATACCGCCTTATGTCTTGACACATGCTAAACTTTGTCACAGTGAGAAGAGACTGTGTTATTAGTTCCTAAGGAGCCTTGTGTTGTAACTATCTTTTCTATAACTCAATCCCACACACTCTCTTTCCAGGTATAAAAACGAAGATATAGTAATAGGAATGTCGGAAATTGAAATAGTTTCCCGCGGTATACTATTGAAAATAATAAAATATAAAATTATCTCAATTGAATTCAAAATAGGGTTATTAATTAAATATAAATTACAACAGTAAGGCAGAATTCAATTATTAGCTAGACACGATAAAAATGCCCGTAGAAATTTTATCAATCAAAAAATACTTTCTCATAGTCAGCAGCTCAGAAGTTGATATAGCGCAAAGTCAAACTGTTTATACGCGTAAAGGCAGGATTCAAGCCAGCTTTTATGTTTTTACCACTGGCACCGGCCAAAACGTGTTATTCAAAGCTCAATGGTTTTATGTTCTTTTGGAAAACTTCTACCCCATCTTCAGGGTAGTCTTAAAAACGTGGAACGTTTTGAAAGGTTTGAAAACTTTCCTTTCATTATTGTTTTCATCGAGTTATTAGTAATTTATAAGAAAGTTTGAAGTTCTTTCGAAATGATGATTGCTACTTTGACTAAAAAAATCGACTTTATTTTCAGGTAAAGAACACCCTTTAGATTACTTCATCGTGAGATTGCTGAATGCAAAATTTTCTAGACAGCTGCCTGCCATAGTAAGGTTTTTTCCCATATGTAACCAATACAAATCGGAAGCTCGAAAAATTATGGAAGTGGTGTGTATACGATCTTCAAATGCATATAGAGGCGTGTTAATACATAAAGCCAGCAATAGAAAAGATTTTGAACACTTTTATTTGACAAAAATAGAAGTTTACATGAAAGGTTGGTCCATCTCATAAAGAAAGTAGTATTTCAATTCACCAAGAAATAATGAATATATAAACAGCTATTTTTAGGCGCCTCAGTTTTTTGCCTTGGCACTTCACAAATTGGATTTATTATTATTTACAATAATTATTTTAAAATAAATAATGATTATTTAAAAAATGTTTGAATTGAAGAGTACAACGCCAAAGAAGGCTTCATGGGTTGTTACCATTCTCCAAAATACCTCACTTTGGTCAGTGAAAATATAAGAACAGTGGAAGAGTGTTTGGTACAATGCGAAAATCACAAAAACACCTATGCAGCAATCACGGTTTGAACAAACTACCGACAAGTTTTTATTTGCTTATTTTGAATGAAAACTGACAGTATAAAGACAGAGTAAAGTTGTTTAAGATTATAATAGTTAAACTACTTCCCATCTGGTTAAAATAACTTGAAATTATCACATTGACGGATTCTGAAATATGAGCCATAAAAATGGTACAATTAGCACTGCTAAAGTCGTGGTACTTAAGAAAATTTGTCACTTAGTTTGTGACCTTGTTGCGTGGTTTTCAATCAAGCAAATATTTCAGTGAAGTTTAGAAGCTATCGATGAAAAATAATTTTGAAAGGAAAAAACCGCATGTTACTGTACTGATGTGTTGGACCTCAGAAAGGTTTTGAAACTCCATCTCTGCTCAGACACGTGTGAACTGGATGAAAACCCCTGTGGTGGCTATAGGAAATACAACTTTTATGCCAGTGAGTTTCAAGCTTGTGAGAAACTGATTTTCTGTTTCCTCCATATTTTTCCACAAGATGATTCTTAGTTCAGTTATACCATGAAAGTATAATTAAATATGCTCAACTTAATAACTCATTCATCCACTTTTAAAGCTGATCAAAGGCGCAATGTGAATCATTTGTTCGTTGGTTGCTTCGCTGGTTCCAAAAGCAGACGCAGGCGTGTTTTTTCTAAAAATTCTGTTAAAGTGTGCTCAGACTACTGTATAGGCTACTCCACGCCGTATTTTTCTTTGCAGGTAATGAAGAATATTTATTTTAGAATATTACTTTTTGGAAATACCATACTTAAAAAATGGAAAAACCTTACACACTAAAATAACAAAATAGTTAAGAATAGTGCCCCATATAATTTGGATTTTTTTCAAAATTATTGCGTTTTTGAACAGTTCAGTGGCTTTAATCTAATCTAATCTAATCTAATCTAATCTAATCTAATCTAATCTAATCTAATCTAATCTAATCTAATCTAATCTAATCTAATCTAATCTAATCTAATCTAATCTAATCTAATCTAATCTAATCTAATCTAATCTAATCTAATCTAATCTAATCTAATCTAATCTAATCTAATCTAATCTAATCTAATCTAATCTAATCTAATCTAATCTAATCTAATCTAATCTAATCTAATCTAATCTAATCTAATCTAATCTAATCTAATCTAATCTAATCTAATCTAATCTAATCTAATCTAATCTAATCTAATCTAATCTAATCTAATCTAATCTAATCTAATCTAATCTAATCTAATCTAATCTAATCTAATCTAATCTAATCTAATCTAATCTAATCTAATATAATCTAATCTAATCTAATCTAATCTAATCTAATCTAATCTAATCTAATCTAATCTAATCTAATCTAATCTAATCTAATCTAATCTAATCTAATCTAATCTAATCTAATCTAATCTAATCTAATCTAATCTATTCTGATCTAATCTCAGCTAATCTAATCTAATCATTTGTATAGCGCTGATCAACACTGTTCGAGAACACTATACAAATATTTTGATAAGAAATAGGAAAAACAGAGTTTTTTGTGCAATTGGTTGTTTTCGTATATGCTAAAAAAAACTAACTGTCTTAAGTACAAAAGTGAGTCAGGAAGATGAAAATCCTAAAATTTCAACGCCAAAAAACATTGCTTAAAAACAGCCAATTTTTAGAGCAAAAGTACCAACTAGAAAAATAAGCTTTTCATTTTTGTTTGAATAAAAGCTGTCCAATCAAAATAAGTCAAAATCTTTAATAAAATAATAAAAAATTTTTTTTGAAACAAAGTCAAGAATTTCCAGTGTTTCCACTCAGAACCCTATCGAGATATTTAAATGTCATGGTTTATTACAACACAGGAAGACATTTGCAGTTGTATGTTCACATTCTTTTCACCACGAAGCTGCAAGAATAACCAAGCGGAGAAAATTCACAAAGTTTACAAATGTTACATATTTTACCATATTATTTTTTTAACCAAGCAAATCTAAATTATAAATTTTATAAATATAAACCTTAGCTTTAGCATCACCATTTACGAACCAAATTAAAAAATTCAAACTGTATATTAAAAAAAAAAGATGTCTTGAAAGTTGTAATGAATCTATGTTTTCAGACTGTTACGAATTTGGAAAGTACTTTTCTAGCTGTGATAAAAAAGTCCATAATTGCGCTGTTGGAAATCTTAGGAACCAGTTTGAGTGTGAAGTTCCTGAGTGTGCTGATGGATGGAAGGGAAATGCTTGCCTCGATTCGGGTCGGAACCTCGTCTTTAATTTTCATTTTGCTATAAATCGCATTTTACTCGTGAAATTTTCGGATGTAATTATGAACCTACTGATTCATGATGGATAGACATCCTTGAAACAACTTTTCACACACTCTTTAGACTCATTCAACTTCAAATATTTCTAACTCCCTCAGTAAGTATTCAAAACTTATCATGAAAATAAATTTTTGATAACAAACAATTTTAAAAGCTTGCTACTCAAATGAGCTATTGTGCAAAGGAGAATGCAGAATAACAAACAAAGGTGAAGAATCTAATTATAAAAAGCTATTTCCATAAGTTCATTCAACATTTTGAAACTTGTTTGAAGTTGAAATCTGGCAATATTGATTACTAGGTGACATAGTTTTCGAGGATTGTCAGTGCCCGGCTGGTCTTTTGAAGTCTTATCACCATAGTAAACACTGTGACACAGGTAACCATTTATTATCAAAACAAACCCATCTCTTATGCTTCTGGCTTGATAAAAATATTCAATTGTGTACATATTATTAAGGCCTTTGGTTTAGTTGTTAAAATGGTATTCCATTAGGACATTTTAGGTCTTCATTTATAGTTAAGTTCGTGAAAAAGCCTATGAGCGAACACTTAAAGAAAAAAATCACGAGGTACAAAACAAACGTCGTAGTAGAGCGACTGATTAGAAGATTAAGAATAAGATGAAAATAATCCAATGGCTATCGAAAATTACCAAGTTTTTTTGGGGGGCTTAGCATTTTTCAAAACTAAAAAATGAAATTAGTCAAAGACATGTTGTTTTTTTTTCTTTTTTGGTCTTTATTAGCTCAAGTCCAGACATACGCTGGAAATGTTACAAAAACACGGCGAACAGTCGAACTAAAAAAGAAAAAAATTAAAATATACGAGAACAGAATTTTATCAGTCATAAAAATCGGCGTTGAACCTACGAAATGAACAAATCGTGAAGGATAAAGTTGAAAAAATATTAAACACAATGAAATATTAATTTAAAACAATAAATCAGTTGAAAGATTTGAAAAAAGTGGTTAAAATAGTGAAATTTGAGAAATGAAAACCCAGCGGCAATAAATGGCATCACGTTGGCAACGCATTCATAGAATAGTTTGAGCTGAATCAGGATGAAAGTTTGTTAACAAAAATGTCTCTTAGTTTGATTATTTGCCATGTTTTTTAACATTTTCAGCAGCTGTCTGAATTTGATTGAATAAAGTTTTTGAAAAAATTTCATTCAAATGGTATTTTTATTCATTTTACAGATAGAGACGAATGCAAAGAAGGTAAAATAAAAACATTAAAAAAAGTTAAGAAATTAATTGAAAGTGATCAAACTTTATTTTAAATTTCCCAAAACCGCGTTTTCTCGTCAAAACCCCCTCAATACCACCAAGGCCTTTGTGGTGGCATGAGTTTTGACTGCATCAACACTGTAGGAAGTTACATATGTCTGTGCAAAAACGGCTTTAAAACCTATAAAGGCACGTGTACAGGTGATTCAGTTACTTATTTGGCCCTCAACACCTGTTAAACACAAATTCTTATTAATTAATTAATTAATTTTCAAGTTTATTAATTATTCAAACATTAATTTAATAAATCGAGTTATCTGCTTAAAAGCTATATTATACCTCAAATGACTTTTCATCGGTTCAGTAAATTTAAAAGAAGAAATAAATTTGCATTTGTTAAAATCATGTTATGTCGTAAGTCTAACGTTTATTAATAAGGTTCAGCGTATTCTTTGAATTGTATTATCAATGCATATCTGCAAAAGGGCATTTATTAAAAAAAAAAGAAGGTATTTTGATAACTTACTGAATAGTTGCTCTTATTCTCTCATGAAACCTTCATTATAAAAATTCTATTCATGGTCCATAGAGTTGTTCGAATTGTTCACCCCACAAACGGCTCAATTAGCTCGTTTCTTGATGAGATAGTGACGTAAAAGCTACAAATATCATTGAAAAAAAGCATTGCTTAACATTGAAAAATGATGAGTGGATGAATGTGAAAGGAAACCGTTTCGACTGTTAAAGTTGTAAAAACTTAGATTGACGATTATTTGACACGAATCAGAAGCAGTCATGAAAATACCACTCACAAGACATAAACGAGTGTCGCTGGGACGACATGTGTTCTGAGGAGAACACCATCTGCTCCAACCTGGCAGGCTCGTACGAGTGCATCTGCAAACCAGGCTACAACCGCCTCGACGGCGTCTGCACCAATGACCTCTACAACACACGTGCCTTCAAACACTTCGTTTACTTATTTGATTATTACTACTATCTTTGCCAAAATATTTTGTTCTAAATCTTTATGTTTTTATGATAAACCGGATTAAGTTTGGTTTTTCATTCTTTCAGGCAAAGGATCATTAAACATCAAACTGAAGACTTTTGCAAAGATCTCCGGCATTATAACGACTGTGCTGGTGTTGGCATGCTTGATTTATACAGGTAATTCATTCCTATTCCTAAATCGAAATTAATTTCAACTTTCTTACACGTGTAAAACATACTAGTTTCAGCAAAAAATAATCTAGATTGTTACTATCTATTAGATTCAATTATCCCACCAACCAGTGAAAAATACAAAAGCTCTTCATGAGGTCGTCAACAGGAACCCAAGCACAAACACAGTCGAACCAACGAATCAAGAATACACTTAAAAGAGAATACTTTTAGATTCATTGAAGTGTTGAAATAACTTTATACACCTTTATTAAAAATACTCCTGGTGAGTTTGCGGTGAAAAAGCATCAAAACCTTGCACCTTTCATTGCAGTGACAAACACGCACGTTTATAGTAGTAGACTAATACATTGTACAAATGGCAAGCTGGTGTGTGATAAGAAATAATTCGGTATTTATGAAGCATAAAACACGAAGGCGTTCATTATTGAAGACAATTAAAGTTGATGGCATTGAAGAACATTCTGCAATAGCAACAAAGTTTCATCACAACAGTTTGAGCGGAGTGGGCCAAAATAGAAATCTTTGAATAAGTTAAAATCGGTAGAAATCAGATAATACACGATTGAGAAAGAAGTAGAAAAGTTATAATACAATCGGAAAATAATCTTCAATTGTCAAAGTGAGTCATAATAGCTTGTCCGTGGAACGAATCGTTACCAAAATGACTTACTACCTGAGAGCTCAACTGGCAACAATGAGGGGCTTTTAAATAATTCATCCGATAGTTCAAAAGGCAGTTGTGAAGTATGAAAAAAAACTATATAAGAAAGCAGAACCGTCAATGCATATACCTCAATTTTGATCTTAAATAACTCAACTGGAAACCTAACATAATTTAATATCTTTCTATATTTGGGAAAAAAAAGTTATAGACAAAAAAATTTTTGTTGTTGTAAATCATGAGAATAGAACGAATATCTTCAAAAACAAGTTATGTAGAGTTTTTCGATAAAAAAAAAGGTGCAGACAGCTGAGAAACAACGTGAAAGGGTTTTAGGCATAACATCTCAAAAGTCAAATTAAAAGGCGACCATAACAATGAAGTTTACTTGCTTGTGGAATATCTGCTAGATGTGGCAAAGTGGTGTCGAGTTGCACTCACGTGTCTGAGTCTTCAGTCAGTGACTCCTTGGAGGTGTGTAATGTGGGTGGTGAATTGGTGTTTGGATAGAAATAGTCTCCATATTATTATTGAGGGTTTCGTGATATGAATAAAAGCAAAGACAAAAAGTATATGTTATGAGTGAAGCGAGCTTGTTAAGTTTTTTTACTACCAATTGAAATAAAAGAGAAAAAAGATGAAGATGATTATGAACCTTATCAATAAAGCACCAAAGCAAGTGAGTAAGACGCCAGACATGAACTCAGACATGAGATGTAGAACATAAGCAAATAAACGAGACACCAACCAAGCCTCCTTCGGAAGCCACTTGCACTGCGAAGTGTGAGTTGTAGTACTGCAGGAGAAAGCTCTTGATGCGAAGGCCGTTCTGAGAGCTCGTCATGTTGATGGCAGAGCGGGTGATGGAGAAGACCAGAGCCACTTGCTTCAGCAGCGGCTCGTTCAGCTGCTGTAGCAACAAGTTCAACTGCTGTTTGAAGTGCTCGTAAGACTTTTCATACACTAACGCCATCACCACCTGATGGCCATAAGGGTTGCGTTTGTAATGCATGTAGAAAAAAGAGGTACTTATGTGTTAGTGGTGGTGGTTTGATTATGGTGGTTTATCAAAGATGAAGAGCAAAAATGATTTGACTTTAGAAAACGTTCATATAACCTTTGAACTTGAAAAACGGGATTTATTGATGGAATCTGATGGAGGAAATGAATAAAAGTTGACATAGGTTAACAAGGAAACGGAAAATGAACGAACCTTCTATCTCATTGTTCACTTCCTCTGAAATCATGTCCAATAAGTCGGCCACCTTGAAGATTATAATAGTGATGATGATGATGATGATGATGATGATGATGATGATGATGATGATGATGATGATGATGTTGATAATGATGATGATGATGATGATGATGATGATGTTGATGACAAAGAACAAGAAGAGGATGATCAAAAAATATTATTTTTATTATGACCCCATCTAACAATCAATGTATGCTAACAGTACACACAGACCTGTGTATACTTGTCAATGACGTCTTCACAGCCTGAGTCACTGATGGACGAAAGACGATGCCTATGGTCGACAGAGCTCTGTGAGATGCCGCTTCGCACATCCATCCCTTCAGTGACCCCTCTTTCAACCACTCCACCTCTTTCTGTTCCTCGCTGAGACCTGTCTCCAACAACTCCTCCACTGTTTTCTCCAGCACCACTAGAACCAAACAAATCACCATCATCTTCGTCAATGTATCTTATTTCAGCAAGACCCATGAGCCTTGAAAGACCACGACTTTTGTCTACTGATGAGCCTTTGGGGAAAAAAGATGAACATTGTACTATATTGCAAGATGAAAACTAGAATAAAACTTGGAAAACAAACGAATAGGTATGTGCGAGATTGAAACAAGCAACAAATTCGAGCACAGCTCACCAGCGGTGTTTGAAGAGTCAAAGAAGGCGAGGTAGGGAGAGCCTCTGACTGTAGAGGGAGGTGGTTCCAAAAGACTTTCTCTCACTCGACTCTCTTCAGCGGTAGCACTGATGGCCTTTGGTATAAAGGAAGCAATATCTTCCAAGACTGGAGGTGATGGAGATTGAGGAGCCTCGGGAGGGGTTGTCTGGATGCTTGTGTCATGGGACTTATCCCATAAGTGCCTCTTGTTGTAGCTCCGTTTCTGATCCGAGATTAATGAGCTTCCTGAAAGACTCATGTTCTCATCTTTTTTGTGGCCAACTTAACGGAGAATATTGGAATTAATTTTTGGTGGTGTGTGCATCATTATTATGAATTAAAATATACATTGTTTGATATTATAAACTGATTTTCCATTTGAATTTAGTCCAACAAACAAATAAGCTGAATACCTTTGCGGTTTTTTGATTTTCTTCTGGCTCGGAAGGATTCAAATATTTTTTGAGTAAACTTTAGCTTCTCTTCCTCTCTTTCCTTCTTTTTTTTTTCTCTTTGTCTTTCCCTTTCTGACCTTATATGCAATGGCTCTTTATTGTTGAGAGCTTTGATTCGCTCTTTTATGCGTTTAAAAAAGCTTTTCTTTTTTCGTTCTTTGCCCTCACTGTACCCTTCCATTTCCATGTCTGACTCACGATTATTCGTGACGATACTTTTCAGTTTTTTCATTTTATTTTCACTTATGTTGCGATCAACTCTGGCACTGAAACTAGTAGGAGCACTAGATGATTTCTTTGAATTTCTGGAGCAGAAAGCATCAAAAACATGTTCAGCTTCTTCTCGAACATAGTTAATGGTTAGAGACCTTTTTGCTGGGCACTTACTTTTTCCTTTTTTACTCAAAACATCATCAGCACTTTTATACACAACTTTTCGTTCTCCTTCTGAAGTAGTCTTTGTGATTTTTTGTTGGAATAATCTTGAAGCTGAATCAGAACCATTAGGCATTGAAGTAAGAGATACTAACTGACCTGTAAAATAAATTTTGTGACTATTTTTTGGTTTTGTTCATCACTTGTAATAGTGATTCATTAAGTGATAACTAATTCAAAAAGATTTTGGAATAGTACTTTTGAAGGCAGATGAATTTGGTTCCGAATCAACTTCAACTCTAATGGACTTACTCTCTACTGGATGAATGGATACCATATCTGGAAATTATTGAATTATCTTAAAGATCACTTATTAGAATGAAAAAAACTGACTGAAAGTTTTAATAATATAATTTAAGGAAACTATATAAATTTTTGATAAGAATTTATTGTCATTTACAGGTATCTTTTAATACTAATATAGTTTTACCAACTTTCAAAGTAAGAGTATGATAAAACTATCAATACAAAAATAAAATATATCAAACAATTTTTGTAATGACTTTATTTCAAAATTTCTACAAACGACTGTAACAAGAACTATCGGGAATTACCTCATAAACTAAATTTACTCCTTGTAAAAAGATGAGTAGTAATCAAGGTACCTCGATATTTAAAACTGAAAAAACACATTCCAAAAATTATTAGTTCAAATTATTTTAAAATCCAATTTCATTCGAATTAAAGTTTGATTATTTTAGAAAACCTAATTAATTTTTTGTGTATTAAAATAAAATATAAAAATACCAACATTTTTAAGACTTAAAAAGTAATTCGATTCATTCTTTCGACTATCATTCAATTAAAAAAGTACATTGTCACCAAACTCATTTTTTGGTCAAAAGTTTAACTTTCGACTTATCCAATTTGAAACGAGATGAATATAGTTCAATGACCGACAGATATTTTTTGAAAAAAACTGCTTACTATCTTTTCCAGTCATCGAAATTGGAATAATATATTTTTAAGTTATATCTTTCAATAATATAGCATCGCAGAAAGAATTCATATATAATTATGTCCGTGGAACCACTTTCTTATTAGGATTTAATTTAATTTAATCTAATAAAAAAATTCACAGCGCTGATTGAATACTGTACAAAATCGCCCAAATCAAAAAGATTTTTGAATAAATCAAGTAACTTTTTTGTTACTAAAGTGTGTAGATAAACAAAAAGTGTATAGCTAGCAAAAGGATTGAATTTGTTAGTGAGTGGTGCAAAAATGGTCAGATGCAATGAGTAAGAACCTTCTTGATTTAGTCGCTGTTGTATTTGTGATTTTTCGTGATGTGCCGTGTTTCACAGAGTTGTGCCCTTCAAATCCAGCAGCGGATTAAACGGGTGACCATGCAGTTGATGTGTGATGCCAGAAAAGTATTGGTTTTAGCTCATATAAAGATTTTTACATGCTAGTTTTACAATAAATTGGAGTTGCTAATTTATTTTTTCTTTAGTTATGGAAATGTAGTTTATTCATTTTTCTCTAAATGAAATAAAAAATAAATTCTAATATTTTGCGATTTTGGTTAAAAAGGAAAAAAAACTGGAAAAAAAGTTTAGGGGGTACTAAGGTGAGGAAGTTATAAAACGAGTTTTTCATGAATAAATATACCTTCCGGATAAGAAAAAAACATTGACATTTCATCACCATATTCACTCTGACCACAAAGTTTCTATTACGGTTTCTATTTTTTAAACACGTCTTGGCTTGCGGCATAATGATCGGCCAATTCCGCTGTAAAATGTGATCGGATGAGCCTAGGTTTAAGGTCTAGAAGCGGCAAATCAATTAAAGTACAGATGCCGTCTTAGAGTACCCAGTCATCTAGTAGCCCACAGCGATTAAAAACATTACTAAGGAACCTTTGAACAAAATGCTAAAGAATGCACTAAATTATTTTGGTTAGATCAGATTAGATTGCAAAAAATGACTATAGATGCAAATTGATGAATCTCAAAAAATTGAATTGATCATAGTTTAGATTCACATTAGCAAACAATTAAAGAGGGGTTTTGCTCATCAGTGCGCTACTTTTCAATGACCGTAAAGTAAAACAACTAAAGTTATATTTAGGACACAAAAGCGATAGGCATTGCCACCAAAACAACCCGCAGACCAAACAGAACAACAATGAGCTGCTCTGAATGCCAATACTTTGTCGGCTCATTTCATCTGAGCCTCAAGAACTGCTAATTAACACAAGTGCATTTGTTTTGAAGAAGAGAGGTGAGAAAAAAATATTGAATATTATTGAGAATCGTTCAAAATGCGTTTGAAACATTCATTAAAAAAATGTATTCATAAGGTAGATCACAGCTTGTTATTACGAATCATTTAATGTGAGATTGACTGAATTGTACCGTTGACTAGAGTGGCATAAGAGGCTCTACAAAATTTGCCTACAAAGTTTTAGTTTTGAAGCATCTGACTCATAACTAATGAAATGGAAGTTGACGAAGCGATGAAGAAATTAGGAAAAGTTGGAAAGTGGCAAATTTCGATTTATTTTGGAGTTATCGTAACTCTACAAGCTCCGCTTGGCTGGAACACGATGTATTTCATTTTGTTGGGTAAGGGAACTTCATTGGAAATAGAAAATATGCCCAAATGAGATTATAAAAAATGTGAAACGATTGAACCTCGAAGGTTACGAGCCACCACACCACTGCAAACTGCCTGCAAACGCGTCTGTGGACGAGTGGATTCCTCGAGACTCGAGTGAAGAGTTGTCCTCCTGCTCCATGTTTGTCAACTCCTCCATCAGCAACCAGACTACTTTTTGTGTGCACGGATGGCAATTTGAGAAGAGCCTGTGTGGTCCCACCATGGTCACAAAAGTACGTTGTCCAGTCGTTTGTGGCCCTTCCATTCAAGCCAACAAACATCCACCTGCAGTGGGACCTCGTCTGCAGCCAAGCCTATTTGCCAGAAGTGTCTCAAACTATCTTTAGCTTTGGAATGGTAGCAGGTGGTTTACTTGTTGGAAGATTAGCTGACAGGTACGGAAAGAAGTGGAATTGCATCGGAATCAGTTTTTTCTTGTCGATCGTTGAGCTTTCGACACTGCTGATAGACTCGCTTTTGTGGTTTATGGTCATAAGGTTCATGGTGGGTTTCCTGACTTCGGTGAGTTTGAGTTTTTTTCAGTAGTCATAGAAAGCATGAAAGCATCATTGACACCCATACCTCATTAAGCTTTTCGTTCGAAGGCTGGAGTGATGGCAAACACGGGGTACATAGCAGAATCCTTCAGCACCGAAAACAAAATTATTTTCACGGTTTTTGGTTCCGTTAGTTGGGCTATTCATCCTATAGTTATGGTTCTTATGGCTTATTTAGTTAGCTGGTTCAACCTAGCCCTGGTTTTCGGCATCTATGCCTTGACCGTCATGCCTCTGGCTATGTGAGACTTCGAAATGTATTCATTAGTATAGCATCACAAAATGATTTTATTAAAATAAAACTACTTTTATAAAGTTAAAGAGAGTAAAAGTGATTCAATCGAAATAAAAAGTTAATGGTTTCGAGGGTAACGATCAACTGACACATTTGCAGGTGGTGGCTACCGGAAACGGTATTTTGGTTGCCTGCCAACAACAAGATAGAAGAAGCCGAAATGGTGTTGCTGAGAGCTGCCAAGCTGAACAGCGTCATCCTCGTCAGACCCATCCTCAAACCGCTGGAAAATGGGCCTGAGGAGATAGAGATCGAAGGGACACAAAGACTCGACGGAGCCACAAGAAAGAACGAAGAAAAATCGAAATTTTTTGGTTAAAAAGAAAGACTGGTTGAATCGTTTTCTTTGTTGTTTCAAATCAAATTTTTTGATTTGAAAACTTTTGTAAAGCGGCAAGTCATGCTGAACGGCTCATTTCCTGTCTGAAGCCGTTTATACCGCTAGGATTATGATGGTATTTCGTAATGCAGCACCAAGCAGAGTTCTAAGTTGGAGGGATGAAAAGTAAGCTGAGGTGATGGGGAAGTAGAAGTGGAAAGTTTTGCGAGAAGCAACACCCTTCTGCTCAAAAAGGAAAATATAGAAATTAACAGTAGTTTAATCTTATTTATTTGAAAAATTATTTTTCGGAAAAAGGCCGCATTTGAAAAGTCAATATTCCGTTTTGGAGTTGTTTCGGAATCGCTATCTGAGACGACATTTGAGTTTGGGGATCTTAATTTTGTAAGGTCAAATCTTTGTCAAAGGAAAATTTATTTAGGACATGCCTTCACTCGAGCTTGAACTCCCCCGCAGTGTTGCTGAAGTAGTCTTCAAGGGCCTCAGCTACATGAGCGCCTCCATCTCGAGCCAGATATATCTCAGTATTTTCTTAAATATCGTAGTCGAATTTCCATCCATCATTTTCCTGTACTTCTTCGCTCAAAGGTGCTAAACTTGTCATTTGTAGGCGTTGAATATTATTTTTTCTATCATTAAAAATAAAAAAAGTATAACACTCAAAAAGCAAATAAAATCATTTGAATCATTCCAGGTTCGGCAACAAGAGGTCTCTAGCTATCTTGCTCATCACCACTTGTCTCTTGATGTTGCCCTGTTCTTTCACATTCATATTGAAAAGTGACGTGACAACTTTTTGCCAACTATGTTCCATCCATTATTTCATTCTCTGCAACTCATGTCTTGTAAACTTCGCTCAATAAAGCTCTTCTGTTCGAAACATCTATGCACCTCAAAGGAACATTCACATAAATGTATTTTTTGACCCCTTCAGATAAGCACACAGCTGATTCTGTTATGATAGCCTTCACTGTCGTTTCCAAGTTTTTTTCTATACAGCACATGTTTTATGTTTTATTTATAGACCTGATCTCTTCCCAAGCAATTTGAGTTTTTTAAAAACTTTAACTAAAAATCTAAAATCTGAATTTAATGAATTTAATTACGAGAATCAAAAGCTTATTCCATAAATTGATTCTAATTACTTATTTTTAGAAACCAAGCGTATGGCATATGTTTTGTCTTAGGCCGCCTAGGAGGAGCTGTGGCATCGTTTGCTCCTTATGCGGTGAGTTCATATTTCTTCAATTTCTCGTGCACAAACTAACTTCACCCACACGATGGTTTTCCCGGTACTTCATCCTCACACCAGTATTCTCACTTTCCAAATGCCTTGTGCGCGTTTATGTCGCTCATGAGCCTGCTTGGAGCTCTGGTGTGTTTGTCGCTGCCTGACACTTCGCACAAACCTCTGCCCGAAACTGTGGAGGACATCGTGGCGTGGTACGAAGGAGAAACGCAAGAGAAAAAAGAGAAGAAGCCAGACGATAATGAATGAAAGCTCCTTCTTCCTCTTCTGCTCCTACCGTGGTGTTGTCACTAAAGACTCTATGCCACCACAAAAGACAATTTCCTTCGCTACGTGTATAAGTGGCTGAAAAGACAACCAAATAAAAAAAGTAACAAAACAAAACATAATTACAAAAACAACACATAAACTATGTGTTGCCATGGCATAATCTTCAAAAAAATTTTCAGAGTTTTTTGTTCGGAGAGATTTCCAGTTGTTTTTTTATGAATTTTTTTTTCAATAGAATCTTCAATTGTAAAGCATCACAACCACCACTTGTTGGCATCATTACTCAAGTCTCGGCTCACCTAGGAACCGATTTATGATCTCAATGATCTCCCAGCAACATTTTTTATTTAACTTCTTCAAGTTGATGGCCTCAAAACCTCAATACACTCCGAAATGACCCCAACAGCAGGCTCATCTAGCAAGAATATAACATTTTGAAATTGTTATTTGATGTGATTACAAGCAATTATTCTATTCAAAATTTTTAGTGTTCGTATTCTGATTCACAGTCAACCTTTTTTCTTATTCTCGAATTAGACTTATAAAATCACAGTTTTGGTTGGTTTGAATTTGTTCTAATCTAATCTAATCTATTTTTATTTGATTCAACTAAAGTTAATTTGATTCAAGCTAATTCAAACATTTGTATAGCGCTGGTTTCATACGGTTCAAAAGGACTCAATTGTTCTTCAATTTTAAATTTTTTCGCATTTTCTGCAACACCAAACATTTTTCAATAGTTCTTTCAATGCAATTATAAGCTGTGGTTTAATTCAGAATTTTTGAGATTCAATGATTTGCTTCTATGTTCAGTTTTGTTTTTAATTTTTCTCTTAGCTTTTGTATGACATACCAGTTTTGTTTAATTTGACTTTTTAATTTAATTCTTTTCCATTCCATTTGAGGTTTTTTCTAACATGAAACATTTTTAAATAATTATTTTATGTGTTTATGAGCTATTAGAAATTTTAAAGGTTTGTTTATTTGATTCTTTGGTTCCAAGCTACATTAAGGTTTTTCATGAAAATACAGTTTTGGTTGAGTTGGCCTCTAAACTCTACGGGGTTAATGCCACTATAATAATTCTCGTATTTGTATTGTAATTTGTCTGTTCTTATGTTTTAGTTTTTGTAATTCGTTGTTCAATTTCTTCTAAGCTGAAACATTCAAAAATGTTATTTGACATAACCTTAAGCTATTCTTTAATTTTAGATTTTCAAAGTTTGTCAATTTGACTTCATAACCAATTTTGCTTTTATTTGAAACTTGGATTTTTTGTAACATTATTGTTGCTGATGACACCGAGTATTTTTAATAGAGTTGTGGAAATCTCCTTTATTCATTTTTCTTTCAATGGAAAAAAATTAATTTCCCATTTTTTTGAATTTTGGTTAAAAATGAAAAAACAACCAGAAAAATGTTTAGAGGTTATAAAGGTGAAGAAGCTATAAAACGAGGTTTTCGTGAATAAATATACCTTGCGGATAAGAAAAAAAACCCGGAAATCTACACGTTTGCTACTCAACCACTTTCGCAGGGCTAAAAATGTAATTCATTTATTTACTTGATTTCTTATTTTTTTGGTGTTTGATTTTGTTTTATTCACTAAAATCTATCATGTAAAATATTGAGAATAACTGAAAAAAACTACTGCGTATCTTTCATGAGTTCGCTGCGTAGCTTGTTTAATAGTACTTCAAAGCTACAAAATGAAAGATCCCTTTGAACGAAGCTAGAAGCGGCTTTTCGCACCACCTCAGCATTCCAACGTTTTCGTGCTTCCACCTTTGTTCACATTCATCATTCTCTACTCCCAAACATTTTTCGTAACTCCTCTTTACACAAACACAGACTATCAAAGCCACCAATAACGTATCATCGACCCTTATCTCCACATTTTTATCCATATGTGGTTTACGGTTTTTAAAGAATTTCAACTACTTATTAATGAGAGTTTTTTTCAAAAAAATCAAAATTTAATTTTAGTATAACACAACTAACTGTCACATTTAATAATCATCACTTTCCAAAAGCTTCGAAACACTCAAAAATAGTAATAAACTTCAGAAAATCGGTTCACTGACGATGCAACAAGAGATTTGTATAAAACAATCAAGAGTAGAAAAGTTCATATTAACTAACGCGCTGTCTTAATGCACATAAAAACACAAGCCCTTATGATATGATGCCATAAATCATAAGCGTTGGGTGTGCTTGGGGATAGGAGTCTCGCAAGAAGACACCTCATCGCTCGCTTCATCCTTTATTCAAGTTATGTAACAAGTGATATTGTATGGATGATTGAATATACAAAAATTGAATAAGGAAAATCAAACTTCGTCACGGATGTGAAACCTTCCGCATTTTTTGTTCAATGATTGTTAAAGTGCTTATCCGGAAAAATCAATTGTGGTAGAATTTTCTTTTTTTGATGAAAAAATCAAAATGTAACAAAAAACTTGAAAAAATATAAATGTTGAAGCATTGTCTCACATACCGACTGGATTAGTAATTTTACGAAACTGCAAAATTTTATCGTTTTTCGCATGTTTGTTTTCTCTAATTAAAACGTTTTTTAAAACAAAAACTCAAACACGCACTTTTCAAACAACTTCAAACCTGTTTTATAATAAGTTGTTAGCTTTTTGGTTTATATTTTAATCTTGTCTCGTATTCCTAAGGTCAATCATTTTATGAAACCTTCCCACATTTGTCTGTAATGCGTTCTTGTCTGATTTTACATTATCTAAATTTATTACTTTTCAGAAAATATCTTATTTGTTTCTTAAAAATTTCAATTATATTTTCTAACTTAATCCTGTTTTCACCACATAGGATATCCGATTCAGAGCTTTTTTGGTTGCCTTCCCCTACCTGGGTGGCCTCGAAACTTTACGGGGTTAATGCCACTATAAAAATATTCGTGTTTGTATTGTATAATATTGTACCACTTTAATGTGATCTTTTGAGAAATTATATACCTTTTTACAAACCTATACATTCATTTTAAACCATTTTCAACTTTAATACATATATGAATCTAAAACTCCTATTATACAATCAATGCATACTGAAAACTTAATTTCATAATATATAGAACACTACTTTTGCATTAATTTATTCATTAGTCTATATAAAACAACCTTTGGTTTTGTTTCATACCAACAGCAGCCTCACAATTCTTCACCTCTTCCATCCTGGAGCTCTCTTCTCATAACCTTGTTTCCATCCTCCTAAAGAGCCCATCAAGCTGTAACCTTGATGTTCAATGTGGAAAACCCTTTTCACCACCAACCAATAAAGATCTCTTGTTGTAATTTTATCTCACCAACAGTTTAAAAATTAGCTTAATAGACTTAAAAACAAATCTATTATACCTTTTTGCGTAATTAACATGTGAGCTGGCTGAGCTATCAAAAGCAAATGTTAACCAGATGTTGCTTTCACTTGATGTTAGGTTGACACGAAATTGACATAGTTTCCTTTCGTATGACATGAACAACCTCAAACAGATGACACACTTTTGAAAGGTAAGAGCTTAAATAGCGTTGAACTGAAATCACAATTCAATCATCTAATGAACCGAGAGTCGGAAGATCAATGAGTGGAGTGTGAAGAACCGAAACGACCGGATGGGCTTCAAAAGAAAGGGTCAACTTCTTGGAGGTACTTGATGGGACAGATCATCTTGTGGTGGATGTTGCTGCATTTGATCAAAGCCAGGCCGTTGGCGTTGGAGCTTTCCTGCACCACCCACTGCTCACATAAAAGTGTTAACTTGAAGTATTCTTTTCTTTGCTACCATAAACTCCTATCTTATTGATTTGCAATATCTCTTAGCAAGCTACCAATAAGCTTTTGAGTTAATTTATCGAGCAAACTATGAAACCTTCATCGATCAAGCATTAATACCTCTTCCTACTCACCTGGTTTTTGGATAGTTTGACGGCGCATTTGAGTTGCAGCTTGTCGTCATGTATCGTTACCGATTCCAACAACCTCATCACTTTATCTCCTTTTTCCAACGTGCATGCATGCGTTGATGGAAAATAACCCACTCTTCCCTTCATTTTTCCCTGAATAAATTATACAACAAAACCGATTAAATGCCAAATTATTGAATGAATAAATGAAAAGATTTATTCATTTAAAAAAAAAAAGTTTCAACACGGGAATTCAAAAAATAAAATTAGAAGTCGAGAAATAATACAGCAAATGATTAATTGTGAAAATCCCATAATAATACCTTCCACCAGTTGGAATCCTCGCTGTCCAATAGCTGTATCAGTTGACCGGAGCTTGATAAATTATGAAAAAGTAAAAAAAAAGTTTCATTTGAAGCGAAAGTAAATCTTACTTGAAACTGAGGTCTGATGATTTGTGAGCAAGGAACGAATGCAGAGCGACACAATATTTAACATTTCTTTTATCTGCTTTGACGGGAGAAAATCAATTGAGGTTGGAAGACATTAATAAAAATTAAAAATGACAGATATTTATTCAAATTAAAACAATTTGTGAAAATTTGTTCACTAGTTAAAAATAATTGCTAACAAAGCGTCTAAAAGCAAACCTTTATTAGATTCAACAAAAGCCAATTTGTCTTCTTCACATTTTATACTATTTAAAGGTTCGCTTTTTGCCTCTGCTGCTTCGTACTCATCTTCAAAGAATCTATCTGGCATTTTGACCTTTCGAGTTTTAAGAGAGGAAGACTTGTTGACGCCCAGTGGAGGGTCAAAAAAGGAAAAGCTTGAGGTTGTTTGGTCGTGTGGAGACTCCTGTTGAGCATTCGACGCGCCTTCAAAAATGTCTGTGTCTGCATACAGTGTCTTGTCACCTGTGAAACAATCATTTTTTGAACAAAAAACTTTTTGAACGTCTATCGGTTTTTAAGTTTCTTAAAAGCAGGCTTTTTTCAGGTTGAGTTTTATTTTGTGTTTAAAATCATTTTCACAATGAACTTTTTAGATCGCTTCACCTTCAATAGGATTATGGCCATCTTCGTGATGAACAGGTTTCATGCTGTGGAAATGCATCATCTTTTTCAAAGAACTAGTCCTCATAATCTCACCTTTATCGGTCGTGTCATTTTTATTTTCTTTCTTTCTACCGTGTTCACTCTGCTTACAAACACTTTTATCTTCCTTGACGGCTTTTCTGGGACCACTGGTTTCTTCTGAAGGCATTGGGTCTCTTTTGACGAACAGAACGTTGTTGAAATTGTCAGGACTCAAAGACTCTCTCCTCTTCCACTTGACCACCCCATCAGACACCACCCGGATTCCTTGAGAGTCGTTGAACTTTCTTGCAGAACCGCTCAAAAACTGGTTTTGCACCTTGCGAGGGTCCAGCTTGATGAGTTTGTGGATCTCATGCTTGGGCACTGGGAAATACAATTCGGTTTTGATAGGGTCATTTCGTATGTAAGTGTCGCTGTTGGTCTTGATTTTCATTTCGACGGTAAGGTTTTGTTTGTCTAGGAGATTCACTTGAGGCAGCTCGGAGCCTGGAACGTCACACGAAACCGATTTTTGTCCCATGAAGTTGGCTCGTCGCTTTTCGGTAGAGTTGAAAGGGAAATTAACCGTGGTACTATCCGACTTAATCCTGCTCCTCTCATCCAGTGCGTGCTGATTACTGCTCGAGCAGAGTGATGAATCGTGAAAAGTTTCATTGCTGAAGATGCTTTCATTGAGGGAAGCAAAGTACTCGTCGTTGTGCTTCATGAGGTGGGGCTCGTGTTTGAGGATCTCTTCGATCTCCTCCTGGTTCAGATAGTCCCTCTGGCTGTTCCTGAAGCCGTAGTTGCTGCCAATAACTGGAAACTCGGAAGTCTTTCGTATAGAAACGTCCACTGACTGACTCCGCTGAGGCATTAGCTTTTGCTTACCACTCCTTTTCTTCTTCTCCACACCACTCGCTTCGGGCAACAATCCACGTTCCACAGAAACTGGCGCTACTTTCGAAGATTCCTCTTTCGCATTTTCATTCGACGTCTCAGTTTCTTTTCCGCTTTCTTTCTCACTCGTCAGCGAGTCTTCTCTAATTTTTTCCAAAACGTCTTTGTTCAGCCTGACAGATGGGTGTGGCACGCAGTGGTAGCCTCCAGATTTGGCGTCCATGTCGCTCGAAATCCACACACTGCGCAGGTTTCTGAGAGTTCTTTTGTCGTTGTTTGTGCTCACCCTCCTGTTTAGACGGGACACCGTTGGATCAGAAGAGTTTCTTTTCTTCACGATGTCTTAAAGAAGTTTGTAAAAATGCAATTGAAAAAAGCAAAAATATTGTTTGTACAAGCGCAAAAGTTTAAACTAAGTTTTTTTATTTTTTTAAATTATTCAAAACCTTGAGGTTCTTGAACAACATCAAACGAAAAACTTTTCTGTTCAAAAAATAGCATTCGTTTATTTTTCAGTCTGTCTTCTTCTGAAGTATCTGCCACAACCGACATATGCGCCTCTGAAGGGAGATGAGGTGAATAATTAAGGTTTTCATTAAACGTATAGATTAAAGTTTCCTGATCTTAATCTTTGTTGTATAAATTAACTTTTGAAAAAAATTCAAACTTGAAAAAGCACACTTGTTGTAAAGAGTGCTACATGCTGCATCAACACATGAATAATTAATATATTCTTCATCTAAGCCAATGTTTGCACAACAAAAAAGTGAAAAAAAGATTGCTCTTCTTTTATAACAACCATGGTAGGGCAACTTATTTACGAAGCATATTCCGTCAACTAATTCAATATAATGGAATGACCGACGTTGCTATGAATTGCAATGGAAGCAACAACTTCTGAAATATTGCGAAAATTCAAAAAATTAGTTTGAAGTTAAACCATGAACGTGTTGAACTTTAGAAAAGTTTTGAAAGCAATTTCAGAGACCTACTTCAAACACAAGACGAAGCCTATTTTAATATATAACAAGATTTCTATCTCACCCAGTTGATTTCCGTAATGGCTGTTAGCAGGGCCTATTCTTTCGTCGGAACTCTTTTCGAGCACGGAGCCATCAAAAAGGTAGGCCTGTTCAAACGTCTCACTGGCATTGATGGAGTTTTCAAAAAGGTTGTCTGGTTTGCTGGGACTAGGGTAGTCGCAGGAGAAGCTCTTTTGACTGGCGAAATTGCCTCTCTTCTGAGCCCTGTCTAGGTTCTTGTTGCTGTGGTGCTCTTTCTTGAAACGACTGAGATGAGTATTTATGTCTTGAAAAACTGGAGCGTTCTTGGTTTTTGGTCTCAAGTGAGCAGTATTGTTCGACGGGGCATCAAGCTGCTGAGGCAAGTGAGGGTAGTAAGACATGGCTGAAGAACTGCCCAAGTTTGTCTGAAAAGGGTTTTGAAAGAGACACTGAAAAGGAGGGTGTTGAAGGTTTTTAGGCCAGCTTTTGGTGGCTGAGTCAGCGTAGTGGAATGCAGGAAGCTCATCGAAGTAAATTTGTGCCGGAGGGGGATTCCAGTCTGGTACCTGTTGGTAGTGTTGTAGTTGTTGCTTTTGTTGAAACTGTTGTTGTTGTTGCAAATACTGTTGTTGTTGTTGAAATTTCTGAAACTGTTGGAGTTGCAACGCAGATTGGTTTTGAGATAAGTGCTTTGCTTGTTGTGGCGATAGGCTTGCTGGCATGGCTTGAGGGAACTGTCGATGTTGGGCGAAATTATGGTTGGAACTTTCAAAGTTGTAGTTTTCTTGAACTTTTCTATTTTTCTTTTCCTGGTTCACTTGAAAAGTAAATTTTAAAAATCAATTTAATATTGATAGAGCTTTTTTGAATAGTGTGGAATCAGCGCTATATAAATGATTAGATTAGATTAGATTAGATTAGATTAGATTGAGCACTAGCAGAAGGCCTTCAGCGTAATGCATACAAAAATTATTCGCAATTTTCCAAAGTCAAAAACAAAATTTTCGACATGTGGAATTAATAAGTTTGAAAGTTTAAATTATTTCATCGAATATCTGTTTTAGAATTTTTCAATTAATCTCAAGCATTCGTCCAACATCGACAAATAGTCACCTATCTTGTTTTTGCGTATGTTTTTGTAGTAGTCATCGCTTGTTTCTTTGCCATTGACAATATTACTTTTAAAATTTATTTCTTTCGCTTCAAAATTAACTTGGTTAGCGCTTCCGGTGTTGCTATTATCGTTGTTGCTGTTGTTGATGTTGTTGCTGTTGTTGACATTGTTGTTACTGTTGGAAGCAATGTTGTTATTGTTGTTGACAATATCGTTATGGTTGTTGACGATGCTGGTATTTTTGTTGAGATAAATATTTTTTTTCAAAGAAGTGGTCTGGGTAATCACCACCGCGTCATCATTCGGAGCACACGGAGCCTCGTCTATTTCTTCTTTGTTGGCCATATTTTTTTCAACCTTTTTGTTGTCATTGTCAGTAGTGATGTTTTGAATGTTACATACATTGTTCCTGTCTTGATTCAAGACGAGTTTGGCTGCAGATTTGAATGATTTAACTTTCTTTTGATTGTTTGAATCTTCATTGGGTCTCAGAGGTTTTATTCGAGCTGTGGAAATAAGCATCAAATAACAATTATACATGAAAGTTTAGATTTAAAATCGAAAGATTTTTCATTTTCATTAGTCAAAGTTGAGGCCCGACGCTGGATGGTTCTTGTACAAATATGACGTCCCTCTCTTGAAGAAGTGTTCAACTTTTGAACATACGCAAAGTAAACAATAATTACACTACGTTGCTTCAAACTACGTGGCCATAAACTTACTGACATTTTGGCAAAAAAAAAGCTGAAAAAGGCGAAAGTAATTGCGCTAGAAGGTTGATGAAAAATTTCGATAACTTTTTTTCAAAACTCTTTTCGACAATTTTTTTAAAATAAAAGAGCTAATAGTAATTTAAAAAAAAAAGTGTTTCGAACGCTGATGTATGAAAACGAGAGAACCTAAAACTTGGGAAAACTAAAAAAAAGGTGTAATGTCGTTTCCAACACTTCACTGGAGAATATTTTAAAAATCTAATTTCAATAAAACAAACATAAAAAGTAAAGCAAAAATGATAAAACCAATAAAAAAGCAATTGAAACAAAATTATGAGTTTTGTGAACAAACACTCACAAAAAGAACCTCACCCGACGTGGAAGCTCTGCTGATCGCCTCGTGAATCAGACGACCATTCTCCAAGCTGGCTGCATCGCCCCGTCCTCCTTTGCCGGTAGCCAAGAACTGGAAGGAATTAACCAGAAAATGAATCAAATGACTCTTTTTAAACAATTGCTTACTCTAATGAAAAAAGCTTCGGGAACATTTAAGTTTTGATGAAAAAAGTCTAGAATTTTTTTGCACAAAGTTTTTCACTTTTTTATCGAAAAATTTTTTTTTGAAAAATCAAACAAAACCGAAAAAGTTGAAAAATCTTTCAAAAAGAAAAGTTCAGCTTTGATTTTGAAGATTTCATTCTCTAAATTTTATAAGTGGCTGGTCGACAAGTGGTATCATTAGAATCTTAAATTAGACTCCAATTACGGTCGGAAAGTAACTCTTCTTGCTCCTCTTGCCTATAAACTCCCACCCAGTGACAACCCGCCCACGATTGCTTGACTCATTTGACGCCACTTGACAACTTAAGTCCGGGTGCGAACAACACGTGAACACTCTACTAACACCTAAAACGCACTTGTGAATAAAAAGTGTACACACACAGCTCAAACTCACAACTCGGAGTTGAACACTCGATCAACACCCATGATTGACAGGTTAATCTTTGATCAACACTCAAAATCTACATGTTAACAACAACAACACCAGCAACAACAATAACAATAACAACAACAACAACAATTAAAAAAACAAAAACTAAGAAAAAAAAACAACAACAATAAAAACTAAAACAACTGCAAAAAAAAAAAACAACAACAACGAAAACAACAATTAAAACAACAGCAGCAACAAAAACCGCAACAAGCAACACTCACGAACCACTTTTGAATACTTTTCCAGCAATTGCACTTCCCTGTTGGGAGGGGTCTGTCCTGGTGGATGTGGTACTTTCGCACTGCTGCCTGGACTTCCCTTCTTCTTGAAGTCTTCCACTCGGAGACTTTTAAAAGCCTGTTTCCACATCGTTTTGATGCTCAACTTGCCGCTAGGTGGCGTGATGGTCACCGGGATGTTGGTGGTGAAGTTCTGCTTCTGAGTCAGCAACTCGAGCTGTGTGTGTGTGTGTGTGTGTGTGTGTGTGTGTGTGTGTGTGTGTGTGTGTGTGTGTGTGTGTGTGTGTTTGTGTATGTGTGTGTGTGTGTGTGTGTGTGTGTGTGTGTGTGTGTGTGTGTGTGTGTGTGTGTGTGTGTGTGTGTGTGTGTGTGTATGTGTGTGTGTGTGTGTGTGTGTGTGTGTGTGTACGTGTGTGTTTGTGTGTGTGTGTGTTTGTGTGTGTGTGTGTGTGTGTGTGTGTGTGTGTGTGTGTGTGTGTGTGTGTGTGTGTGTGTGTTTGTGTGTGTGTGTGTGTGTGTGTGTGTGTGTGTGTGTGTGTGTGTGTGTGTGTGTGTGTGTGTGTGTGTGTGTGTGTGTGTGTGTGTGTGTGTGTGTGTGTGTGTGTGTGTGTGTGTGTGTGTGTGTGTGTGTGTGTGTGTGTGTGTGTGTGTGTGTGTGTGTGTGTGTGTGTGTGTGTGTGTTAATAAAAAATATATTTCAGTACTGGAAAACTTATCTTCTATTAATTAATTTATTTCTTTCACAGCAGTCATTCTGGATGCAAATTTGAAGAATGCGTTTGTGAAGTGAATTAAAAATTTCAAAGATAAACAAATCAATATGTCCAACAAAGTGAAAAAGATCATTTTGCCGCAAAACATTTAAATAGAAAAAAGAAAGTTTAAAGTTTTTTTTAGAAAATTAAAAAAAAAAACAAGAAATGAAAATGTCTGTTGGATAATTCTCAATTATTTCTGAACTATGATTTTGAAAAGAATCTGCATTAACTACTTCGCATATGTATCACATGCTATTTATTAGAGGCGTAAAGGTTTAGGGAGAAAATTAGTTTGGTGAAGAAGATGCATGGATTGTCTTCCAACCAAAGCATCGAACTGAAAAAACATAATCGAACGACATCAGTTCTTTTCAGAAATTTTTTTTCACTGCAGAAGACGGCGAAATTATAATTTTTTATACATTACGATAAAGTTATGTATAAATGCGTGGAAGTGAAGAAATCTTCGAGTTACTTCAAAGACAAGAAAAATAGGTTTGGTTGAATATATAATATTTACACTTTTTTTGATTACAAACAACGACGTGTGTCTTGTAATTTAATATTTTCAAAGGCTGGAATGAGAGAAACTTTGAGAGATGACGAAATTGATTGGATATGAAAAAGGCATATTTTTAATATTTGACTAACATTTTTTTTGTCAAGTTTAAATACTTGATAAAAGTTGAATAAAGTTGTTTAGTTTTTTCACGAGAATAATATGTTTTTACAAAGTGGGATTATATATATATATGCTTACCCATTATTGCGTTTGCATAGCACTACGTTAGATTAAAAAATAGTTCATTTTTAAAAGAGTTTTGTGACTAATGAACATTAAAAAATCAACGTTTTTTTACGGTGAAGAGCGATACTCTATGTTGCACTCCACAAAATACTTGGAAAAACTTTTTAATTTAAAATCAAAAAAGATCAAAAATTAAAAAAAGTGAAAAAAAAATTAACGAAATTTTCTTTATGAACCTGAAAACTCAACTTAAGACTTTCCAAGGGTTTTCACTTTCACATGCAACTATTTTTAAAGATGACGTTATTAAATAATAAGAGTAAAGTGTTTTTAATGGTTTTTGCAAGCTCTCTTGAGCTCTCTTGAAGTTTCAATTTTAAATCGTTTTTTTTGTAAAGTTTCATAGTTCAATAATGTCCTTTCTATCATAATAAAACTTTTTATTCTCAATTAAGTGATGATGACCTTGCTACACGGAAATTGATGTCACTACATTGTTCTGGTCGTAAATTTGCTTCCATTACTCTCATTATATATACCATACAAAAAATATTTCTCAAAAAAATACAAAAATAATTGGCCACATCAGCGCTAACCAGTCTGAAACTATATTTAACAAAGCAACATTTTAAGTTCTTAGATTTATCTTTCCAACTCTGTGATCACTGTAACCTGAACATAAATATATTTTAAAAAAACTGAAATATGTTTGCAAACCGAGGCAAGATTTCAAGGTAGGTTAGATACTCTGGGGCGTGAAATTGAATGAGTGTGACCAAACAGGGCTAGCCCTTTCATATACCTTCAAAAACACAAACACAGTGCTTCAAAAAAACGTTTTTTTTCACCGACTTGCATGAAAGTCATTCTGTGCCAAATTGATGCATCTGTCTTTCTTTAACGCCAAGCTTTTGAGTCTCAAAGTCTGACAAGTAGTTTCATTTGTTGTTGAAACATACCACTGTGGCATTTCCAGAACCTTGCTCAACTACGTTTTGCCTAATAACCATAACTGGACTGGCTCGTTCATCAAAGTGTTCGTCAAAAAGTGTCCATTTACATCAGTTTTTTGACAGTTTAAGACCATCATTGCCTGCATTGAATGGAGGTTTCCACAACACTGTGCCATCAATCACCCTTGCAAAGACCATCCCATTACTTTCTCACGAAATATTCATAAACATTTCCAAACTTCCCAAATATTCTTTTCCATTTATTCACTCAAAACTTATTTTCGTTTGTATGGGTATTTTGTATTCTCTTGTCAGGTCAATAATTCATTCATTTCAGGTAGATTGGGTGTAATGTAGCTGTTGTTACAATAATTGAGGCGTTTAGCGCACATCAAACATTGCTCCCTTCATTCAGTCCTTCTCCATGTCTCCCACCTTGTTCAGAAGCCTCACAAGAGGATTGGCACTATAAAGTGTTTTTAACAACAACCTATTTGATCTTTCTATTTTTTTGTCATTCACGCCAAAAATTTCAACTCTCTCCTCTTTTTTGTTCTTGATGTTTCATGCAAATAATATTGTAACACTTTTTCATGCTTTGGTTCATTCGAGGCATGGAAAACTAAAAATAAATTAATTCAGCGGTGTTATCAGAACAAATAGTGAGATTGTCATTAAACATGTATTTATACGAATGAAACAATCACTAAACAAACAAATGTAGGTCAGTTTATGAGGACAGTTCTTATGAATAAAATAACTACAAAATGTGAAAGGCGCTCATACTCTTCTGACAAATCATCTCGAGCTTACTTCCACAAACGAATATTAGGAATCATATGAATGAATTCATAAAATTATAAAATCAAACATTCAAACATCTTTGAACACTTGTTTTTTATTCAATTTATCGAATTATCGATACTAAAGAGTTTTTCTACTCTTCATCAAACATCGTATTAATTTTGCAATTTTTATTGAAAGAAAACAACCATAAATACAAAATAATAAGAATTCATTACTTGAACAACTATCCTCAAACAAACCCAAGCACTTGATTGATAAAACATAATAACCTCCACCAATACGACTGCTTATTATATCCAACTTTTAAACTCCATCATAAAAACAAAACTCAAACCGTATTTACAAAGTTAAAACTAACATTCAGTGAGTTTCCTCTTCATTATTCATTCAACCCTTCCACAGGTAACCACACAAAACTACCATTGAACACACCCACAAAATTGAACACACCCACAAAAACTGAACACATCAACAACAGTAATGATACACCGACCACATTCAACATCGACACAGCATTCTAAACCCACCTGAGAGGCCACGGATGCTAGATGAAGCACATCCTTATGCACACCCAGCCTTCTCCCGCACAACTCCGTCTGAACCTCGTACATTTTACCAAAGTCGCCAATCAATAAATCCCTGGAGAAATTCAAAACTTAATTCATTAGCAATTTTTATTTTATAGTCGAAATGGTAATTTTAATCTATTTTAACGGATTGAAGATTATGCGATTCAACATATTTTTTCTAAACTTTTTATTTGATTCTTTATTTTAGTTAAAAATTTGAAAAAAATTCTATGAAATGAGCTCACAGAATCAGTGAACATTTATTTTTCAAAAAATCTTTATTTCCTCATTTAAAATTATTTTATTACAAAATAATTTGAAATATTAATATTTTTATTATATTTATTTATGGATTAACCAAACATACTTTTGGAAAAAATGTCTATAATTACTCGAGTAGAACATTTGCAGAATTAATTGCTAACAAACATTCACAAACATGATCAAAAACTGATACTTTGGTAATTGGTGCTATAAATAATGCAGTGACTCTTTTATCTCCATTGGAACGTTGGGAGGCGAATAAAAGCGGTAGTCTCTATACTTCTGTCTTTGACAATACACCAAAAAAACTCACAATTTATGAAGCAAAAAATGAGAAACAGTGATCTTTAGAATGATTCCATCTAAAATATGGAAGAAACATTATTCTCATTCGTCTGGACAATCAAAACTGTGTTTTGAATGTTAATAAGTTCCAATAATACTTTATATAAAAAAAAAATCAGTACTTGAAGCTGTTACTGGCGTTGACTTAAGTTATTCTTTTCAAATTTGGAAAAATTCTGCTTTTTTGCCACTAAACTTTCATAAAAATAAGAATTATAAAGTTCAGCACCTTTGTGTAAATTTTTTTCAAATCTTAAACTTTAAAGTTGCGGAAGGCTAATAAATTTCAAACAAAACAAGACTCCATTTAAAAAACAAAAAAACCGAACACGGTATTTTTGGAACAAAGTATTTCTCAAACAGGTTTTTTTTTGAAAACACTGTATTTTGGTGGAATTCAACGTACAGGTGCTTAATTTATTTATACGCTTTTAGTGTCTTCTCAGACCGACGTAAACTGCACGCGTTTGTACGTTCACTCAAGGCCTTCCTCCCCACCCATTAGCTCATGCAGGCAGCTTCCCCACACGCTTTCACCCAATCTGCATTCTGCACAATTAATCAATCACACGATTTGTGTTTGCTTTTGATGGTTTTTCCAAATGTTTTGTTAAAAATCAATCGCGTGAATAACTTCGCTAAACGCAAATTTCAGAAAAATAAAATTAAAATTTTGAAATTTATATTTTTTAGCACGTGAGGTTATTCTGAAAAAATACTTTCACGTAAAAAACCGTGTTAAAATGTATGTTCACTTGATGATCTAAAAATAGACATAACAATGTTCGAAAGTCGTGAAGGTTCATAATGAATCAAAAGTTTCCACTCTTTAAAATCCATTTTCAATTTTTCGGGGATTTATAAATTTTTCATGAAAATGGCGCTTTGAAGGGAAATTGATATTAATTAACGAAACAATTAAAAAAAAGAAATATCCATACACATAATGGACAAATATTCAGCCTACGCTGGTGTCTTTGTTTCTAGCACGCATCTAATCGACAAATGATGATGAGAATTTTTCATTTTACACAGGTTTACTCAAAGCTTCCCAAATAGTTCGCATACATGGCGTTTTTTGTGTTTTAACTAAAAGGGAACCTTGTGAGAAAGGATTTTTTTAGATAAATTAGAAAAGTAGAAAAATTAATCAGAAAAAAATAGACAAAATATACAGTGGAAAAAGATTCAACACGTGTTGTAGACGTGTCATGCAATAGTGATAAAGGACTTTCAAATTATGGTATTTTTATAAATGAGTGGAAGAGGTGAGTTATAATTCTTCATTTAGAACATGAAACAAACTTGGGGTTTCTTACACCTAACTAATGAGACACATCAAGGAAAATTCATAATCACCAAGGGCTAGTAGCATGGCTGAAAGCTTTATTGAGGTGTGAAGTCGTGAAGACGCTATTATAGAAAGTTGTTAGTCTAACTAAAAGAGGATAAAAGAGAATACAAGTACGTTTGAGAGTATAATCTAGTAATGGTATTAGCTGTATAAAGTATAAAAAAATGTTGCAGCTTTTATTTGTGGTTTATAAGAAGGAAATAACCAAAAGAAAAGCCCAGGCCATGAATAGAGGATGATGGATTAAGTGTAAGGCTAAATTATATGTCAATTGAAGGAGGAGAAAAGTATAAAATGAAGAAAACTTTGGAAAATAAATTTATTTTAGTTAAAAATACGGAACTTTAGAAACTTTTAAAAAATTAGGAAATATAAATTATAAAAGCCACTTCAAAATGAAAATAAGTTCAACAGTCAGCATGGAAATCTTTAGTTTTTTGAGTCGAAAAAAATATTTTTGAAATAATAAAAAAAAACATGAAAAAGTAGTGATGAAGAAAAGAAGCTGAATTAGTCTATGGGTCTTGAAACACGTGCTGGGCAGGTAAGAGACGATGCACTGGAGACTGGAAGAAGTGGTGCCAAAAGGTTTTTGCATGGGTAATGTAGCAAAGAGTGCAAAAATATATTCAAAATGGAAAATATCAATTCTAGAAAAGTTCCATTGTCAAGCAAAAAAGTGAATAATTATTTTAAATTTGAAAAAAGAAGTCTCAGTGCTTTGAAAAGAACGGCAGTGGGATCGAGTAGAAGAAAAAAGGTTATGGGTTAGAAAGTTGAAAGAATACAAAGAAAATATTTTTTGTTGAAGCCTAGATACGAACGAAGAACAATACTTCGGACGACGTGTAAAGAAAAAAGTTATTTTCGTTTTGTTCATTTGAAACATTTTGACAGATATTCAAGTAATATTTTGCAAACCAACAAGATGGCAGTGAAAAGAATTATCTATAAATACACACTGTTAAGAATGTGCTTGAAGAAGCCTATATATTAGACATGGTATGATGTGATGTCATGAAACATTAATGATTTCATACAGTCAGGAACTTTGATCGAAGAAGGAAAAATAGAAGAAAAAGACGATGATTTATCAAACGTGGTCCAACAAATGGAATTTTTCCACAAATGTTAGTTCATAAAAGCTACGGCTGGTAGTTGAAAGCTCACTTTGATATAGAAAAAAAAGCAAAATAAGTGTTCAAAAAAAAAAACTATTTCGATTAGAGGATCTTACTTCAGCTAAAGAATGAGAGGAGGAGTGTTAGAAGGTATATGAATCTTTTGTAATTACGTTACAAATCTTATTTACTTCGAACATGAGATTTCCATACTTTTTACGATTTTTTGATAGTGTTTCCAAAAATTTAAAAGCTTTGGTTTCAAAACTTACTTAATTGAATTAGCTTCGGAAGAAAAAAACTGCAGTCGAGTAAGGTTTGCTTGCAAACCATGTTTGAAGCCGTCGCTGATACTGGCCGATACGACGTTTTGAGTAGCAGATGAACAGTAGTTCATGAAATACGAGGCTCCAGAGAGGGAGGAACAGAAAAAAATTAGGAGAAGTTACGAGTTTTTTTGAAGAAAAGTCATGAAATTTAAAAAATGAATACGCTGAGGACTAGAAGAATAGGTACTACTGTAGCTTAGATGGGAATGTAGCCTCATACTGACGTATGTCTGTTAAGTTGAAAAGTCTAAAAAAAGAGTAATTGCATGAAAGGTTTAATGAAAAAAAAAAAAAATAAAATAAAAATAAAAAAAATAAAATAAATAAAATAATAATGAAATACCAATTAAAAAAAAAGATAATATAAAATATTAACAACAAATAATAATAATAATAATAATACTAATAATATGATATTCATAATATTAATAATATTTAAAAAAAATATTATTATTATCATTTAACAATACAATACAAAAATGAACATTATTATAGTGGCATTAGCACAATGAAGTTTTTAGGAACCAAGAATTAAATAAAAAATTTAGATTAATTGAAAAAATTTTCCAGTTTTTTTTCAAATTTTTATTATTTTTCAAATTTTTATTATTTTTCGAATTTATGTTATTTTTGAAATTCTATAAAGTTTCAAACCATTTCATGCTCAAAGGGGGAAGGAGTTGGACTAGGTGGAAACGTTGCTTACTTGATTATTGTTAAAAAATCTTGGATGCAAATAACAAAACGACTCAGAAAGGAGTGGAAAAAAAATAAAACCTTTATTCAAATGTATTAAAAAAATTCCAGGTAGTATAACTTATGTTTGACAAACCAAGAAAACCGAAATAAAAACCGTAACATTTTTAATCAGAGCTCGAGAAATTTGTTATAAAGTCTTGAATGAATAGTAAACATTGAAGAAAAATTTTTATTTTACAAGCAGAAAAATCTAAAAATTAAATAAAAAAACTGATTATTCACAAAAAAATTCTAAAAAAAGAAGCGTTTTTTGAAGCGATTTAATGAAAACGATCTCAGCGAACACTTTTGGCGTATAACTTTGATGAATCGCTCTAATCATCATTAGCCTTAGTCATCGCCACTTTTCCACACTGGACAACCCGCTCATTAGACTTTTTAAAATATTAAAATTAACCGGATTATAGTAAAAAGATTCGTTGATCAGTTCCATGCTAAAAAATTTAAAAGAAGTTTATTCAAAATTCAAAATTAAAACCAAAAAAGAAAAAAACTCAAAAAAATTGTAGAAAAAATTCGAGATTGAATTCAAAGTTCTGAAAAAAACCAACTTTTGGCAGATGGCGAAAAGTGAGTTGATGTCTGCTTCGGAGTGTTCGAGAACTTTGATGATCTCAGTGGCGTTTCTCTTGAGACTGCACTTCTTAGCGTCCAACTCTGCCAGCGTGTAGCCGTCCACCGCCAGCTGTCGCTTGAACTGCGAAGCCTGAGAAGGATTGGTGGTTTGAGATGCACCGCATTGGCAGTTGGTGTTTCCACAAAACGATGGAAAAGGCCTCCATGGACGAATGGAGATGGTGGCAGTGGAAAAGTAAGTATTGTCTTCGTATGCCACGACAAACTTTGTTAGAATTGTAGTTAAAAATTTTATTTAAAAAAAATTCTAACTAATTTTCTAGCTTATGTTTTCTTTACAATTTAAAAGGTTCAATAAATGTTAGATGTTTTTTGTAAGCATGAAATTTCAAGCTAGATTTAGGTCTACATATAATTATTTGCTTGTTGTATTCGACTATTTTTTATATATAATTTTAATATTATCAAAGAAAATTTAAATAAAAGCCTTTTATTGAAATTTTTAAAGCAATAAAATAGTAAGTTTAAATGAAATAATTTTAAAATGGCTTGCTAGCCCATGAAAAGGCTTGCGTGCATGAACTTTTGAGTTGGACTTTTTATGGATTTCCGACATTACTTAAAACTCAACTGTTGCAGCTGCAAAACTATCTTTTTGCGTGGTAATGCACTTTTAGTACACATGAAAAATTTCAAAACTATGTTTCTAAATAAAAATAAATAAATGAGTCGAAGGAATGATTTTTTTTCAGTTACAATGGGATTGAAACGAGCCTTTTATTTTTCATTATTTTCACCCTCGCTACGTTCAAACAAATCGATTCAATCGTTTTTTTTTAATTTTTCACAAAAACTAAAAAAACATTTTTGGAAAAAATGAATGATATATTGTTCACCCAACTGAAAAATTGAACATTGATTTTCGAAATTAAGTAGAGTGTCGTCTTTGCCCAATGGTTAGCGAGTTACTTTGTAGGGATTGAATTTCAAAATGAAATACTTGTTCAAGTCATAATAAATTATTGAAAAAACGGTAACTCAAGTGAAAAACAGACAGCGAGCTAGTGTGGTCTAGTTACCTGGTAGACCAGCAGCGAGTACAACCGTTCCCCTAGGAGCACCTATAAACGAGTGCAAACCGGCACTATGCAATTGAATTGAACAGGCCAAGTTTACAGTTTTGGTAAAAAGACATTCGTATAGAAAATTTATCTGTTTTCAGATTGGAAAAAACGAAATAGTTTTCAAAAGAAAATTTGGTTTATTAACTGAATTTCAACCAACGCCACCTCGGAAAAAGTGATACGATTGCATTGCCATTGTAGGTGGGCGCAAGGTGCTTTTGTTTCATTACTGCTTTCATCATGATTTGCAACAACGAAAGGGATGTGATAGTCAAGAGCTGTAAAAACAACGCCTAATGCTCACGTTCGTGAGAATAATTTGCCGCTAAAAATAGGTCGTCAGTAAAAATATCTTTTTAGTAAAATATATTGCAGACACGAATGTTATTCAAAAATATTCTATTTCTATTTACTTTGAGAAAAAATCTTTTGGAAAATCTGAAAAATATGGAATAGCTTTTATAAAGATATCATTCCTTTCGTTGAAAATCTGTTTGCTTTGAATTTCTTTCCATTCACGAGGCCCTCAATTGATTTTTTGCTAAGCTCAGAACTAACAAATTCTCCGGTATTTTTTCCCATATGACGTTTTTAAATGTGCGTTTTTTGACATTTTTTTCTGGTAAAAATTAATCAAAATTTTTGCATTTGAGAAGTAGGAATTAGGCTTTCAAATAGAAAGGCTTTTGAAAAAAAACGCACAATGCTTAAAAGACAAGTAGGGTGATTGTATAGAACAAACACACATTAAGGGGGATTAACAGAAATGTTGTTTGACCACCTCCATTAGCGTCACGAAATATTGCTTAGTGGAATAGATTGGCGCGTATAAAGCTGAATGGCAGTACAGGCGCACTTCTATGTTTAGTGAAACAAAATAAAAGTAAAAAAGTAAAGAGTTGAAACAAACAAACATCAATTGATTCGACGTAAACACTGAAACATACGCACACTGGTGGAACACACGGAGGCCACCGACTCAGGAATGACGAAAGAGTAGAGCCTTCTTGGTGAGTGGGAAAGGTCGCAGGGGTTCTTGAAGCTAATGCTACCTGTCTCAAGTGAGGGCGTTGTGGTGTGCTTCTTCATCTCATCCAATTCCCTGGCGAACTCTGTGAGTTGTGACTTTGGAGAGGCGAGTTGCTTGAGAGCAAGCTCTGAGAAGTCTTCGTGTAACTTGATTTCTTTCTGCGCCTGAGTGTTCGTCTCTGTGATTTTATGCTTGTGATTACACCAACTATGCCATAAATCAAACGGATTTCCGTATTTTTATGCAAAAACACTAAATAAAATTAACCAAGTCAATTATTTAAAACAGTGAATGAATATTGAAAAAAGTTTGAATAAGACTATTCCGATGTTTTTGACGAATAAAATAAGTTATTTTTATTATATTCAAACAAATAATGTAGTTCTATTGAAAGTATTTATTGACTTTGGATTTGAGGAGAGTAGTGAATCCTTCAAGCGATAATGTAAGGTTGTTCACCATGTCAATATAAATGTCCTCAAGGTCCTGGTAAACATTCATTAGTTTTTAAAATAAAAAATGAATTCAAGAGTGAGTGACATTGATAAAAATAAAAAAACGGAAAAACTTATTAAAATTCAATTCGGATGAAATAATTTGGAAAGGGCAAAATGCTATTGAAACGATTGGAAACATTTTCTGAACTTATTTGAACAAAAATGGGAAGTTATAGAAACGAAGTAGAATAAAACCATTGAATTATTGAAATATTAAAACAAAACTGATTAAAGAAAGAAGTTATTTTGTTGAAAAACTGCGAATTTTGAATGAATGAAACTATAGCAGCTTTTGGAAAGTGACTTCTGTCAGTTTTGTTTTTTTGTATGAATTGTGGAGGTAACATTAATTGCATCGAGTTGAGCAGGCTTGGAATGAGTACTTTTGCTTATTTGACACGCACAAATGCTTTTTCATGGTTTTCGTGAACAGCTTTTATTGTCCAAACCACAAAAAGAATCATATATTTAGAAAAACAGCAGAGCTATTTTATACTCCACAATCTTTTGATAATAAGTTGGATCTATTTTTAAAATATTTCAAAGAATTATACGTATTTCAAAAAAATGTCAAATTACGCTGTTAATGAATACAGTATAAAGTTACATTCCTATAAGATCATGAATGACTACTTTTGTTCAACATTTCAAAATTGAAAACTAAATAAAAAGTACAAAGAATCTTATATAGCGCATCATGGGGTTTATCCACAAGAATAAAATCTCTTTCTTCAACAACGAAATCGTCAGTTTTCCAACTTTAAAATAAAATTTATTGAATTTTATGATGGATAAAAAAAAGCTTTCAACGGAGGTTTAGAAAAACCAACGCTAATTTTTAAATAAAAGCTTCATTCAGTAGCTGAGCTGAAATATGTAGCAACATTGATTTATTTGAAATATAAAAAATACTCTCTCAAAATCTCATACTTTATAGTTTTCGAGTTTTTGTTTGAACAATGATCATCATATTTTGAAAAAAAAACTAAACTTCCTGCTTGAAAAACTTATCTTTATTTCCTGTTAGCCTTACTGTTCAGAAACAGCCCACTTTCAGCACAATCATCCTGACTGATGCTTTTGAATCTATTGCTCGATGAAGCTCAAGCAAGTATTTTGTTCGCTTCAAGACATTTTTAAAAACTTAAATATTTTAAAGGTTATTTCATTTTTTATTATTCGACATGGGTTTTTGATGAAATTATTATGCTAAAAACATCAGCCTTTGTCCATACCAAAACCTTCGACATAGTGTCAAATAAGTCATACCGAGTACTTGGAACCTCCCACAAAACAAAATAGTACAGTTAGTTGAAGAGTTATGTGTAAACTTTGAAAATACAAATGTTTAAAAAATGTTTTCGAGATTTAGTATTTAATCTGTAAACCAAGTGAATAGAATATAAAATAACCAGATTATTCACTTATGGAGGTAAACATATAAAATTGATGGCATTAAAAATTCATAAAATTCTTTTGAGAAAAAATTAAAGTTTTGAGAAAAATGAAAAATTATTAAAAATAACTGAATAAAATAATGAAAAAGTGACAACAGAGTATTGAAATAAAAACTACAGAAAAATGGGAAAAAAATGGAAAAACAATAAAGAGACTGGCCATGTACGAACCTCCATGAGAGCAGGAATGACGGTTCTGTTGTACTGGCCTTCAATCGCTTCACACGACTTCACCATCAGCACGCACTCGTTGTGTTTGGTGCAGTTGTAGGAGGAAGAAGACAAAGATGAGGGAGAAGAAGCGGATGAAGCTTGAGCCGGTGATGATGATGATGATTCTGGCGGGAACTTTGATGAAATTATCGTTGAATTCTTGCTGTATTCTTGGATCGCATGATCGTACAGTTGTTGTTGCTGTGGTGGCGTTGCGTTGAAAGATGACGGTGATCGAAAAACGAAATGACAAAAGTCAAGTTGAATGATTCAGGTGTCCATCAAAGCCGGGAAAAAAGGTCTAACTGATGGGGCCTTTGAGTAAATTAAACGCGTTGGTTGCATGGAGGTGTGAAAGCAAACATCCACCACCACCACCACCACCACCACCACCACATTAGCGTCCTTGTAGGCATAATCAAGGAAACAACTCAACAAATCCATCACTACCGCTGTCAGCCTTGCACTATTTGCATACGTGGTAAGATGATCTTGCATTGGAAAACAGCTAGTGGACAAGTCTGTTTATTTATCTGCCTTTGATTATCAAAGTGTTATTTTCTTTTTATTTCGAATCACAACTCTGCAAAGTTCCAGCAGTAAGCCAGTCTTTTGTATCAGATCTATTCAACTCGAAAACCTTTGAATCTTGATTTAATGCAAATTTACGGATGTTTTAGTTTCACAATAAAAATATTTTTACGAGAAAGCCTATTTTCTTTAGCGAATTATATTTTTAATTATGCAAAGATTTTTTGAAAAGTTATTTACACTTTGGTGGCGGAAATGACACATGATGAATGAAAAAAACAAGAATGAAAAATCTATAAAGAAATGGAAAAAAAAAATTTTTTCGCGAAACTTATTTCAACATGCTTCGAAAGTTTTTTTTGTGGGTAATAGGATTGGTTTGTTTGACTTAAATAGCATTACTTCGAAGAAGCTTGCTCAGTTTTTGAAAATATTTTTACGAAAACTTAAATTTTCAATATTGGTGAGTTCATATTTATTTATTTCATAAAGTAAATCATTCAAACATAATCGGCTTTCCACCTCACAAAATAAGACTTAAGTGGTCACCTTGAAGATGAGTATCACTTTTATTTTACTTCGACAGAGTTGAAAATTTATCATAAATTTTTTTAACTTTTTTTTCAAATGGAGTTAGTTTATGGAACAGATATTTTATGTTTATTAAATTTTGTAAATTACTCCAAAGTCCGTAACTCAAAACATATCTAATCTAGTCTAATATGAAACCGCTACCTTGGTTTTGTTCTCTTGCTTCACGTAAGGGGAATAACGCTTATTTATGACTTTGGTGTGCATTGATCGACTGAGTAAGAAAGGTCTCAGAGCGCCTGAATAAGCAACTACGCTTAAAGTGCCGTCTGTATTAACACTTTCCATCGTTTTGTGATTATCTCACTGTACATCAAAACTACAACACCAAATGAAGCAATAAGAATTACTGCTACATCTAACCTCACAAAGAAAATTTTGGTACGCGTTTGGTTTAAAAATTTGCGAATATGAAGCTTTGAAATGAGAACTCTCTGAACACCTGCTCCACTCACCGTTTGCAAGTCCTTCACCGAACCATCCAGCATCTTCTCTATCTGTTCCCTGAACTCAAATACAAATTTGGACTGCAGTTCCTTGTGTTGAATAGTTTTGTCGAGTTTGCTGACCACTTGTCGCTTCAATTGCACGCCCAGGTCAGAGTTCAACTGCCGATGCGATGACGATTGTGAAATTGTGTGACTATTCGGATTTTACCCTTTAAAATGAACATTTATTCGAAACTGAAAACAATTCTTATTCGATTTATGAAACCAAAGGCTAAGTTAAAAACCAAAATTTAAAAAAAAATCAAAAGCGTGTAGTAACGGCAGGCGCACCTGGGCGGTCTTGAGGGCCTCCTCCGACAAGGCCCTCCACAGCAGCCTGCACCACGACCTCTCATCCGCTTCGTCCTTGCTGTTGTGAAGCAGTTCAAAGGAAGAGCGGTCAATGCACCAATGTAGGCACTAATATTCGGAATGTGCTTCGAAATCACCCCTCAAAGCTCCACCTTACAACAAACCAAATATAAAACCTCACATCAAACCCCACATGAAACTCTACCTCAAATTTCACATAAACATCCATCTACCGCATTTGACCTTTTATCTCTAGAACCAACAAAAATGTCGTCAAACTAAAAGTTTCACATTATTAGGCACACTTACTTGACAGGAAGGTAAAAGTTGATCTTTTGGTGACAAGTGGAAACGGTTTTTTGAAGTTTTTTTGAAAATTCGTCATGAGCTGTGGCCACTTGTTGGACAAAGTCCGTGACTGGGGAAAATAAGTTTTAAACAATTTCTGCATCAAGATAAAGTTCAATTTTTTTTAAATTATCAATTGGAATTGAAAAAAAAGATTTTTTATGAGATAATAAATTATTCCAACGTTGTAATCAAACGTAAAAATAAAATAAGTTTTTTTAAATTAAAAAAAGTTTAAAAAATAAACGATAAATCTGCTGGAATAATCGTGGAGGCTGTTAATAAAAAGATGAACAGATAAAAAAGGTTGAATAGTACCGAATGCTTTATGTGAGTTAAAAATTGACTTTTTTGATTTTTTGTGGCCTGCTCTTTGTCGAGGTGTTTTCATATTCAGTCGTTTGTGTATCGAGACAAGTTAAATGGTAGAATTAACAAAAAAATGTATTTGTCTTTGTTAAATAAAAGTTTATGTGACAAAAATTGGACAATTCAAAAGGCAAATAATGCAGTAACTCAAGTCACGGCCCTCATTATTGAGGAATTGTTCAAAATTTCAAACTTTTTGTACCTTAATAAAACTTTTTTTGGCTTTTGAAAAATTTTGATTTATTTAAGTTTATTGAATTTTACTTCGTTTGGTGCATTTGAAAACTTTTCGTTTTTCTTCAATCATTTATTCTCACACGTCAACTTAACCGGAACTTTGAAAAGTGTAAATAATAAAACGTCTGCCATTCATAACCTTGACTTTTATTTTCAAAATATTCCGAAGAAGTTTCTTCAAATAATTGAAAATTTTTTTTGAATATTTTCAAACTCTTGAAATGGTCTTTTGAGGGAACTTTTCAAACTGAAAACCACGAAGTTTTCTTTCACGATTTGAAGAAAACATCCACTTTGATTAACCATATACCCATATTCTAATAGCTGCCATATTCTTGAGTCATTCTCCACAAAGCAACTTTTTCGATAAGTTTTGATTTTTTAATTTTTTTTAATGAAGATATAGCGTTAAAGGATACAAGAGCACTTTTGATGTTGTTAGGTGGTAATAGAAGAAGCTTTCAATCTCAAACATCAATGCTGAACTCTGACAAAACTTTTCAAAGATGGAACGAGAGGTTTTGAAAAGAAAAAAAACTGACAGAAAGAACAGTGAAAAATTGTGGAGCTGTTTTGTTGAAGAGACAAGGTTAATGAAAATAGACGATGACAATGAAAATAATTATTTGAAAAAAAAAATTGTTTGAAAAATATTAAAAAAATTACCTCAATTTGAATTTTATAAATTATATGAAAGAAAAAATAAAAATTCATACTTTGATATTTTTGAAATTTAATAAACTAAGTCAATTTTTTAAATGAGCAAATGCAGATAGTATGGAAAGGTAATAGGAGCTCCAGGTCGGATATTTGAGAGACAGGAATATATGGTGGAAGAGTGATATAAAATAAACCAGTAGTAAAATAAATTATTTTGAAAAGAATGTGAAATAAAACAGGTAGGGTGAGATGTATGGCAGAAAAGTGTTGAAGGATCTCATCAAATAAGTGTTTCTGTAAACACGGGACCATATTACAAATGAGAAAATAAGAATAAGCAAAAGAGTAACAAGGGATACTAAGAGAAAAAATAAAAAAAGAGAATAAAAAATATTAATTAGAAAAAAAGAAGAATAAAAATGCGAAGTTGTGAAACAGACAACTTGGAATATTTCCAAGACCACTTCATTCTTATTTGGACTCAAAAGCTGTGAAATTAGACCGTCGTTTTTATGGCAAATTCATTTGCTGTGAAAGATAAGCAGTGTTCTATCACAAAAGGAATTCACCAAAGTGATGTTTTTGGTTAATAGTTTAGTCATTTTATAGGGTAATTAAATAGAGCGTTCTTTAAGTCACTAAGTAGTTTTTAGAAAGAAAAATGCTATGGAACAGAAAAAACCTGCCCATCTGGAATACTTCCAAAGATTCTGGCTGTTTAAATTACGTATTAAAAAATGTTTCAATTGGTTAGAAATGTTAAAATGAAAATTAAAAAAATCGATTTTTCGGCAAAGAAAAAGCTTTTTGAAAACATTAAAAAAATTAAAACAAAAGAACTAAAATAGATATTACTAAAATAGCATACACAGGTATGCTTTGATTGAAAAATTCAAAAAAGAAAACTGAAAGATGGTTGCTTTTGCACGATAAGGCTCAGCTTTCCATTGGTGCGTCAGGTGAAATAACGCCGTTACGTTATAATTGCGAGGCAATGCCAGTGCTAATTAGCTTTTGTGGGTCTTGCAAAGTAATACGATTATGGAAGAGAAAGTCAGAACGTGGTTACCAAAAAATATCATTTATCATTCGTGCTGAAGGAATCAATTAAAAATTAATTACAAAACTGATAAATAAAAATGCGCAAATAAGGTTTTTGAAAAAAATCACTCATTCGTTAAAAACTGCATTTTTTATAGACGTGATAATTAATTTTTCAAAAATGAGATAGTTTTGGTTTTCTGAATTACTTTTGAATCTAATATTAAAAATGTAAAAAAATGTCAAACAAAGGTTTATATAAAAATAAAAAAAATACTTTTTAGTTCCTGTTTTTGCAACTTCATAATCAACAAAACCACATTAATTTTTTAAACATTCCAAAGAAAATATTCACTGAAAATGTCTTTTTAAAAAATTAAAACTAACTGAAATTCTTCAAAAGAAAACTCAAAAATCATTTTTTCAAACGTGGAATAAGAAATTAAGCTATCCAACCAAACGAACAATAACATTTTGAAAACGCAAATGCATTGTTGATATTCCTGCGCATGCAGTGGGGCAAATAAACTCATAGGAACTGGTTCAAGGTGACAATTGAACGTTCAGCCAGGTGTTGTCAAATAAAAACTTTTCCACCGTTCAAATGTGACGAAGCTCGTTGAGTTGAATTTTTTAAGTCATCATCACAATTATTTTTTGCTCTCATGTTTTTTTACGCCGTTGTAAAACCTCAAAGTGCATGGAATGTTTTTGGAAGTTGACTGATGATCAAAATTCACATCGACTTGCAGCGTGCTCAGACGATTTCTTTTATATTCTACAACACATAACAGTCGTGAAAAGTCCATTTAGTTCCCATTAAACTCTTATTCTTGAATATTTAAAAGCTGTGAAAAAATGTATAAAGAGATGACACTTGAAAATATGGAAATTTTTCGAGAGTGAAAAAGATAATCACCAAGGGCGACGAAGTGGAAGTTGGAAGAGTGGTGCTGTCTGAGAGAGGGCCACAAGTCGAAGTTCTTGAGGGCTCTGTAGCCTGACACTTGACTCATCTCTCTCTGACCCTGTGCCTGTTTCTGTGTTTGTCTGTGTTTGTATCACTCGGTGACTGCTTTGCTTTTCAAGAATTTTTTTTAGTATTTGTCAGCACTAAAGCAAGCAATTAAATTTTCCGTTTTTTGATGTCTTTGAATGTTACACACCAGGCTTACATTGTTTAATCGAACAAAAGTCACAATCAGGGATAATGTCCGTATGTATTAGTTACATATATTTCCGTAAAACTCGGTTCTTTAGTGGTGGCAAAATGTCAACAACAGGTCGAAAAATCTTTTTTTTAAATTATATTTTGAATATTTTCTCTATGTCAAATTAAAAAAAAATTTTTTAATGTAAAAATTATTTTCAAATAAAAGAGTGTTATGAAGGTGTCTCATCGCCTTCGGACTTAGTCAAAATTTACCTTCAACGGGTCGTTTTATATAGAAGGCAGTTGACAACATAATGAGCTGGAGCATACACAGACGTACATGAAAGCGGCCAGCACACATCGCAATGACTCGAAACCATCCGAGAGTGTCCCAAATATTTAAAAAATAATAATAAACTGTGCATTTTCAATAATGGGACTTTTCTTATTTCCAAAATAAAAATTTCAAAATTTTTTTAAAGCTAGAAAACTTGTTTTTTTTGCTTCGGTAATTCCAGGTTCGTAGGCAAGTATTAAAAATTCTACCTGTTGTTTTGATGAGCAAGACGCCAGTCGTATTATTGTTTCAGTCACTAGAGAGCAACCTTAAAAAGTTCGAAAACAATGCATTCAGTAAAACCACATTTTGACAAAAAAAAATTAAATTTTAAAATAATTTTTTCCATGGCTTACTATTACACACACTGCATCTAATTACATCAATGCACTGAACGTGCTTACGAACCAGATAAGCTGAGTTAATCTGATTAAAAATAAATCAAACATGAGTTTCATAAAACGACAACTTCGCAATGTCCTAAAAACCTCATTACGACATGTGCAGAGCAATCATAATTGCTAATACTTGCTCGTGCTATGTTGTTTTCTCGTTCACCTTCTGGGACTATCGTATGCAGTAAAGGGCTGTTTTCTTCGTTTGGTGTTATCATGGAGGTTCGTGAAAGATGCATTCACGTTGAAAAAGTGAAAAATCTTCCTGTCATTGGCAATCTTATCGTTATTAGTTGCCAATATTTTTATCAGTCAATGCTATCGGTATAAGCAATGTTGTTGTTATGTTGCACCAACAAACACAAAGTAGGGGATTAGGTGGCTGATTGCACAGTGAAACAGTGGGGCCTGATGCATGCAAAGGTTGGAAGAGTGGAACAACACAAGTGGGCGCTTTCTGGAACAGACTAATGAGGGTTACAGAGAAGTGATGTTGAGATAGGCTTGAAAAGAAATTTACCGTCAAAATTCATGAAAGGATTTTGAGTTTGTTTCTGAGTAGAAGTTTGGTACTTTCTCTCCTTCAATAAAACTTCATACTGCGTATTTCGTTTGTGAGTTGTTAATGAAGTATAACCTAACCAGCCTTTATAATGTGTTAAAGCTTTTAGGTAGACACATAGAAAAACGAAGCACTTAGAAAATTGAAACGAATAAAAAAACGTGTTTTGAAAATTGGTGGTTGTTAGGTGGCAGTTGTAAAACGTAGGAGTTCATATATGAAGAGAACCAATTGATGAGACATTTTGGAAGAAAGGAGAATCAGTTTATATAGGAACAAAAAGTTTAAATGTTTTGTGAAAATATAATGAAGAAGAAACATGAGCAACAAAATAAATAAATTCCGTTGTATGAAATGAAGCTGCCAATCTCCGTGCATAGAGATAGTGTGAAAAAAGTATCTTTTTGATATCTTCGAAAGATATTTGTACCTTTTCATTTAAAAATAATTTTCAATTTTAATTTTTTCAATTGAACAGTATTTTGAAAATCTCAGAAAGGGTTGTAACAAATCAAATCAGTAGGTGTGAGTGATATGAAGATGTAGAGAAGAGATCTGAAAAGGTATTTAGAAGGATATTCAGGGTGGTGGAAGAAAAGATGGAAGGTGTTTCGGAAATGTGGTTTTAAAAAGAGGAGAATGGAAAAATGTGGTGGATTTCCCAAAATAATTTTTCCAGTAAAGGTGGACATGATCAATAAAAGGAAATTAAAAAAGAAGAAAGTTGCAAAAAAGGCATGAAATAGAAAAATTAAAAAATAAATGAAAGAGAAAAATAAAAATAAAAATAAAAATAAGAAAATAAATCGGGGAAGTAATAGAGACTGAAAAATCGAACATGTAGTCTCAACTTTTGGGCGAGTTTTTTAAAGTTCTGAAACAAAGTCTTCTCTCATTTTCTAATTCTTTGTTCTCATTGTTTTATGGTATTCAATCTTATTTTGCATTCATAGAACTGTTCGCTTGCTAAGATCATTTTACAACTGTTTAGAACCAGCTTCGAAACACCTCCAGCGACTACACAATAGTCCAGCATACAAACATTGAAAAACCATTACATTGGAAGCTGCCTGAAAAATGTCTCAACAACTGGAAAACTATCAAAAAAAACAAAACTTTATACAAAAATTAATTTTTTGAATTATTACAAAAATGCGGAAAAGGCGCATGGGCTCTGAGCAAAACTCCCAAAGTTAAAGACTAAACACAGTTATAAGCAAAACAACATTGAGATTTTTTTTTGAATAATTTTTCTCATCAACACAAATTCAACTAAAGAACTGATTCTAGCCGTACAAGCAAAAGCTTTCAAAGTGTAACTTGACTTGGTATATAAAAACGATCAAATGTTCTTGCCAGAAATATACCAATTATGTTTATATCGATAAAAATAATAACAATAGTTATAAAAATAATTATAATTGGTTTCCGGTTGCCGAAGAATGTGTGCAAGCCGTTACTCTGAGTTGTTTTTTTGCACTTATTTTATCAGCTATTTTGAATTTGAAGTTTCAAATTCTAGTTATAAAAAAGTCAATTTATCTGAGAGTTATTGTTTTTGCTGATTACAAAGATTTGAAAGAATTTTTTTTAAATTGCCGAATTCGGCATTTTCTTGTTTAAAATACAGACCTTATAGTGAAATCGTCAACCAACGTATACATAAATACTGTTTGCCAACTTACTCAACAAGAAAGTAGGCAAATTTGTAAAGACCCTGCAAAGAATTGTGGTATTCAGACAGACTTACTTGTGAGTATGAGAAGAGGCTGAGAAGAAAAAAGGCATTGCAGTGAAATCGTCAACCAATCGGCTGCAAGAATGTCGTTTGCCAACTTGAAAAAACAAAAGGTGAACGAGTGTTGAAAGCATTGCAAGGAATTTTTGTAACCTGACAGACTTGCTTGTGAATATGAGAAATGGCTGAGCAGGAAAGTAGAAGAGAAGAAGAATTAACTTGAAATGACTTTCCAATAGTTCTACTGTGTGGTTTTAACTTATGATTCAATTTTCAACTTTTAAGACTCATTAATTTGATTTAAATCTCTTGATGAACGTTTGTTCTCAAGAGTTACCTTCAACCCGCACCATGTACTCCATCAGCTTTTGCCACCAGTCAAGTCTACATCCCGTGATATGCGAAGACGAACGCACACTTACACTAAAACAATTAACCTCTCCTACCAAGACAAAACATTCCTTTCTCGTCTTCTCAATACTCAATAAGCTCACAGTACTCATTGTTCATCGTTTTTAATTCGAATCTTTTTTTGCTGTTTGTTGTGAGTTCAATGCCGATTTTTATGACCGATAACATTCATTTCCAGTATATTTTAATATTTTCTTTTTAGTTGGATTGTTTGCCGTGTTTTTTAACATTTCCAAAGTATGTCTGGACTCGATCTAATAAAGACTATAAAATAAAAAAATACAGTTTTGCCCTTGAATTTGAATTTAAAAAAAAAAAAATAATAATAAAATAATAATAATTAATATTATTTTTATTATTTTTATTATTATTAATGTTTTTATAATAATAATAATAATAATAATAATAATAATAATAATAATAATAATAATAATAATAATAATAATAATAATAATAATAATAATAATAATAATAATAATAATAATAATAATAATAATAATAATAATAATAATAATAATAATAATAATAATAATAATAATAATAATAATAATAATAATAATAATAATAATAATAATAATAATAATAATAATAATAATAATAATAATAATAATAATAATAATTATTATTATTATTATTATTATTATTATTATTATTATTATTATTATTATTATTATTATTATTATTATTATTATTATTATTATTATTATTATTATTATTATTTTTATTATTATTATTATTATTATTATCGTCTTTATAAAAAATGAAAAAAACACTCAAAAGTAGAAATTGAGAATAAATGGATGGAGTCTAAGATAGTCGAGTGCTGCGTAACATTAGTCACCATGACAGCTCCATGCACCAATAGAAGAGCCGTTGTGACAAGTGAAACTGATACGAACCGAAAATATTTGTTCTTAGAATTCAGTGATGTGAAAGTAAGAGGCCTCATAAACCGAAGCGGACGAATCAAACTCTCAAACTATTGATCAGCCATTGCTTTATTTTACCACTTTATGCTTTGAACTTCCGCCACTGTCTTCTATGAAGGCAATGGAATTTGATTGAATGAGATGAAGCATAGTTGTGAAGTTTAATTTTCTCGTTTGAAATTTTTCTTGTTTTTATAAGGGCGCCTATTCGACCGATGTCATTGAAAGCTCCTTTTTCTGACTCATCTCAATGACTTTGTATTCATAAACTTTTCTTAATATCAGCTATGAATGAATCAATGTATAAATTGTTATAGCATAGTTAACGAACTAGGCTGCCTTGGAAGTGCTCAGTATCAGTTGAGAATCAAGTAAGTAAAAGGTTTTGGTAACGGTGAGTTTTTAGCTGTTTACGAAAATCCTTTAGCAGAGTTGACGAGCGGAAGTTGGGAAAAAGAGTTTTATAGGTTAAGAGTGGTATGGGAAAAAGCGATGAGCAAAGAGGTTTGAAGAAACTGGCTGAGGCAGCAGGGAGTCGGATTGAGAGGATCTAAGTGATTCATGTGGGTGTCAAATGGAGAAGAGATGATATAATTAATCCGGTTGACTACTAGTATGTATATTTGCTACATACCACATCAATTTAAAAGGTCAAGTTATAGGTGCTTTTATTGCTTTCTATTGAACAAAAAATTAAAAACAAATTGAAACTATAAAAGGCCGTAGAAAAAAAAGGGACTGAAGAATTGGAAGAAGTGGTGGAAAAAGTGCTTCAAAGCCTCTCACCATTGAACTTTTATGGGGACAGCTCTGATGAACTGTGAGACGGATTCTTGCTTAAAATTTCATACAGAAATTGATTTGATACATTCATTTAATCATTACTCGAGCGTCCCAAATAAATAAACAACAGCAACAACAGCATCAAGAGCAAAAACAACTATAACTATTGAATAGAACCCGTATAACGGCCACATTAGTATATTTGAAAAACAAAAACATAAAAATGAGTATAGAAGTAGCAACTACAATAATAACAACAGCAACTACTCCGAGTATGACAAACAAAAGGAATTATGAACCAGTCGAACAAAGAGAACAAGCCACACACCCACTCCAAGCAATGCAGCACGGTACAACATGCCATAAGTCAAGATTCTTCTTGTCTTTCGTTGAACCCCAAGAAAGCTCTTGCTGGAGTTGATGGGAAAGTACGCAAGAATTTTCTAACTTATACGCTTATGGAATAAAACAACATCTCCACAATTTTTAACAACCCCGCCATCTACCAACGGCCGAACGAAAAGATCTCTAAATTATTAATAAAATTTTATTTTTAAAAGCATTATAAACTATTTTTATGGCTATCAAAGTTGATTAGTATGTTTTTAAATCTTCTCAATTTGAAGCGGTTTATTGTGAGTTTTAAGAAATGTTCAGAAGAATAGTCGTTTTATATCGGAGTTTAGGCATTTAGAAAAACGGTTAAAATTTTTATTGGTTTTCGAATAAATACGAAAGAGAAAAATGACTGAACGGCAATACGTTAGGGCAGGACAACACTGAGAATGCATTCAAAATTGAAAACCTTGATAAAAATATCTATTCAATCATACCACACTATGCAAATTTAACCTAAAAATAGTTTTAGAATTGATAATGTGAACATTTTATTTTCCATAACGAAAGGATGTCTAAAGGTGGTTTCATTTAAGAAACAATAAACTGTTTTGTGAATTATTGAGATGAAAGTTGAAAGTAAAGCATGGAGAACACGCTTCAAATTGCTTCAAAAGCAAGACAAGGAAAATAGGGCCAGTCAATTTACAAACAACACTTTCCAAAAAGCTTCCAAATCGAGAGCTTTGATGAGCTATGAGAATTAAATAATGCATTAGGTTTCACATAGAAGTCAATCTCGAAGATTCAGATATGTGAAAACAAGAAAAAAAACATGAAATAGCCTACAGACGATGTGAGCGAGTGTTGAAAACAAGGAATGAAACCATAACAGATAGAAAACTGTTTTGACTAAGAAATAAAAATAGGTATTGATGATAGAAAATACACAAAAATACAGTTTTAAGCACCACCGTCGGCAGAGCAGACGTGAACAACAATTTCATTGCCAGGTTGCATCGAGCTAAACAGCTTTTCAGGATCCACACTCACCCTCCTTCTCCAACTCCAGCCAAAAACAAAAACCATCTTAGATTGAGCTTATTCTAATGTTAATTGCTTCTAATTGAATATTTAAAAAATATATATTTAAAATTTCTTTCTGCTCATTTATGCACAAAATCCCAATTAAAAATATTTTCAAAATATGAGTGCTCGAACAATCATTGCGTGAATTACATAGGAAAGAAACACGAAATAATTAGCTAAGTGTTTTCAAGTCCTTAGTTTCGTAAAAGTAAAAACAACCTAGGCAGAAATTTTATTGCTATAGACATGTCTTAAAAGAACCTTTTGCTTTTATGTTGCTTTAACGAACCAATATACTTCCCTCATTATTCCTCCAAAAGCTTTTGATATTGCTGTGTAAAAAATAAACGAGTTCACATGAAAGAGAAGACGTGAGAAAATTTCAGAGGTTTCGAAGCCAACTGCACAGTATATGGTTTTCATCCTTTATGACGCTTAGTGCTTGGAGTTGAGTATGAACTAGTCTGCCACAATGTGGAAAGCATCGACTCACTGATAACCTTTATTTTAATATATTGATAAATAAATAAACGCTGGTAGGAATTTAAGTATGTGCATAAATTTTAACTGGAAAGTAACTTTGGGATTAAAAATACCTTCATCTTTCTTAACTCTCCGTGGCGCGTGCAATAAAAATTTCACGAGAATCTCTGGTAAGATGAGAATTCAAGATAGCATAAAATGAAAGTTTACGGTGGTTTTCATAAAAAATAATAAATTTCGTATTTTAACTAAACTTTTCGATCAGCAATACAATTTTAAGCTGCAACTTAATGTTGAACCAGCCTGTTAAAGATATAAAAATGCCCTTTAAATTATCAAAGATGAGTGAGCGGCCATTTATCAAGCTTTTCATGTTTCGAAGGTGTACTCAACATTCACCAAAAACAATTCTTTTTTTTCTCAAAGCTATTTTCTTTTCAAGATTTATCATCATAGACGATAACCTACTTCCAAAATATTCGAGGCAATATTGTGTTGATTTTTTCGTGGGAAAATGAGGATTCAGCCGACATTACAAAGGGAAATAGCACAAAAACCTATTACCGTTATTCCAGAAACATAGATGCACCTTGATTCGGCCAAAATTTATTCAAATGATCTTTTTACTGAAAGAGCTATAGCAGTCAGGAATTAATAGGTGTTCCACAAAAAGAGCATTTGTACATTAATTCGGATTATGATAAGCTTATCGATTTTCCATATTTCAGGCTCGTATCTCGTCTAAACAGCACGTTGCTGCTCATGTAAAATAATTTCGAGAAGGAAAATAATTAAGTAAGCATTCGACGAAAAAATAAAAAAAATAAATTACTGATAGAAAACTGACCGAGTAAAAATAAATGTGGTGAAAGGGCTAAATGGAATGATGGCATTCATGATAGACACATGCATGCGTCATCATTCCGAGTTCTATCACATTCGGATGGTACGTGAAAAAGGTTTTTGCAGTTGAAAACGTTTACTTTGCCGATGCTAATGGTGACGTGCTCGCAACACCAGCTCCAGAAGAGTCAGTATTGACTTGGTGGCCTGCTCACATTCCAATTGAGTAAACGCCGTCTGATTAACTCTCAAGACCAGCTATTCGCAACAAAATAAAATTTTACTTCTATCTAACATTTCTAACAGTAAGCTTTACCTATTACTTTTGATATATGTTGTATATAAACCTTTCAAATATCCGACTTTTTATGAATTAAAAAGTGTATTAATTATCTTTCATTTGAGTAATTTTGACTAGTTGGACTTTGTATGAAGCCAGACTACGTTGAAAGAAAAAGAAAAAGTGTTTACATCAAAAGTTCTGATGATGTTTTGATGGCAGTTTCGAGCGGCGATATTTTCCATTTTATTCTCAGTTTAACACCCCTGAATAATGAGCTTTCTCTGCAAATACGCAAGTTAATAAAGCATAAAAATAAAAACTGCCACAAAAATATGATATAATTTGTCGAAATAAATAAAAGGCTCGATAAAGTACTCATACGTCGATGGAGTCTACATAAGAAACCCGAAAATGCGGAGATATAGGAACCAATCGATCACAATACAAAGAAAGCAGTCACAAACGGCAGTTGCTGACACCGGAAAATCGTCACAAACTCACAAATAACTGATGATCAAAGTTACGTGACGTAGCTACCACGACGTCGTGACGTCACAAACTCAAAGTGGAAGATGAGAATTCAAAGGAAAAACGCAAACAAGAATTCGAATGTCCCGGCAGACCGACTTGACGCCTCCGAAACTCGGCTTCTTTCCTAGCTACTTTCTGCGGAAGAAGGGGTGGGCGGACTTTGACCTACCCCCATCGTCATCACCCTTGCCCTGGTCCACGTAGCTCCTTGATCGGGCCGTCATGGGCTTGATGCTCTTGAAGTAGATGAGGAGGTAGATGGCTCCCACTGCCAACGACAACGACGCCACCACGATCAGCATCAGCACCTGCGGGAGATCATCTCTTTGATTGAAGTCGCAATGACGTTGAGTGATAGATCGTGGAATTTCTGAGCTTTTTTTTCTTTGGCACAACAATGAGAGCTTTAAAGATTCTGAACGCCAAGATAGTCGTGTTTTTGGTTTTATGTTTGAAAGAGAACCACTAAGTATTGTAAAACTTAAAAAATAATAAAAGGTTTTGCCATTTTGTTGAGGTTTATTTTTTTAATTTAATTCACACTTGGGCATCTTACAACATTATCGATTGACGCTTCACAAATGCCATTCAGTGTTGTTACTTTTAATCTATCACTCGGACTAGCCAAATGTTAACTAAAATGCGGTGTTTAACGAATATAATTTTTAAAAAGTTGAAATTATGTTATTTTCAAATCTTTTTGGAAATGATAATATTACTGCTAGACCTTCTTTGTAAAGCACCAAACCAAGCGACTGAGGCGCTGAATCTGTAATGAAGTACAGATAATGTTGTCTATCTTGGAGATCTATGTATGTATTTCCAGTCGTTTGAGTCGTTCAATATATTTTATATTTCTGCTGCTATGATTACACCCAAAAGGAGTTACAATACAATACAACTACAAATATTATTATATTGGCATTAACTCGGTAGTGCTTTGAGAGTTAGTCTTGTGAGAGTCAGATTAACATTTTTTAACTAAAACAATTTTTGGGTTTTTTCTCCTTTACGTCATCCGTGCAAGAAGTCCAATAACCCTGCGGAGGAAGTTATTGGAGGATCAAGCTGGCATGAAAGTTGATGCCACTCCCCCTTACAGGTTTACAGCCTCTTGATCAAATTAAACCTCCCAGATCCCTTTATAACCACTTCATTACGCACAGCTTTTGTCCAGCATTTGGTCGCAAGCGTAAGCGAAACAGCGTTGTTCTTTTGAAGTATTCAATGGTATAGAGTGAGCGCTGTATAAATATCATTTTTATTGAGAGCGTGCTTGAGATGACAATTTGCTCTTGCAATGCTTCGCCACCTGATCCAATTAGTGCGCCTCTGCGTAATTTGACGCTCATGTAGTAACAAACGTGCCAGCCGAATTATTGTTTATTTCTTCGTATGATTCCTCTTCTATACCACCTATAAATAAAATACTAACATTGGTGGAAACTAGAGCGAGAAACACAGAGGAGAAGTGAAATGCCATGAAACTCTGATTGGAAACACCACAACAGTTGGCATCAGTGTTTGTGATTTTGAAATGTTTACTATGAAAAAGTTTAATGTGTTTAATATTAACTGGGGTTTTGGTTGAATATTCTTTATTGAACAAGGTTGCCGCTACTCCTCGTTAGAGTATCCACGAACAATCTCTACGAATGTTGAATAAACCTGGTTGAGAAGTATTTTCTTTAAGTTGAGGTTTAAATAGCTCTAGTTCTAAGGTGCATTTAATATAGTGTATTTTGTGGAGTTTATCAAGTGAATCACATTACTTCAAGACAGTTTGAGATTGCTTTGGTACTGGTTGGCTTCAATGGCTCTTTTGAACTTTGATTCTCCAGTTTCATCTCAACGATACCTTCGCACACCAACCTTAAACGCCGACTCGTGTTGAAAACACCAGTTTCAAACATCGACATTTAAGGAGTTCTAAAGTAACAATTTCCAGCTTCAGTAACAAAAGACGGAAAGATAACTCACGGCCATCGACATCATGGGATTGTTTTTAGGGGGGAACTGGGTGATGGTGGTGGAGAGGTTGGGGGGGAGGGGCTGGAAGTAGGGGTGACTTCCCTCATAGTCTTCTCCGGTGTAGTCGTCTTGATAGATGGGATTTTCAAGGGAATATGAGGATGAGTTGACGGTGTTGTTGTAGATGATGTTGTACGGTGGGTGGTATGTCTTCCCGTCGGTCAGAGTGGAGAGTAGACTAGGCATGCTGGTGTGGAAGACTGCAGAAAAATGATTTCAAGCTTAACGTACAAAAAAACTTTTCAAATATAATAATCCTAATATTGAAATTAATTTTTTTTCAAATCTCCAAGTCCATTTATTTTGACATGCATCGGTTGATTGAATTTTTTTTCAAAAAAATTTTCAAGGCGTTAAAATACCTTTAAAATGAATAAAACATTTTCCAAAATTTACACATTTTTAGACTTAATATTTTGATATTGTGCAAGTTTTTGAATATTTTAACTTTAAAATTAAAATAAACTTTTCTTGTTTTATAATCTTTCATTAATATATTCCTGCACACACGCGGAGGCATACCTCTAGCCACATTAATAGCATAATCTAATCCAATCAATGCATTTATATGGCGCCTTTTGCGGAAATGTTTGAAGGAACGGTTTTAATTACTGCTGGGCGACTGGGTGACGATTTGGCCAATATTAATTTATAAAATAATATAATTATTATTGTTATTATTATTTTATTTATTTTTATTTCACCGTTATTATTATTATATTGTTATTATTATTATTATTATTATTATTATTATTATTATTATTATTATTATTATTATTATTATTATTATTATTATTATTATTATTATTATTATTATTATTATTATTTTTATTATTATTATTATTATTATTATTATTATTATTATTATTATTATTATTATTATTATTATTATTATTATTATTATTATTATTATTATTATTATTATTATTATTATTATTATTATTATTATTATTATTATTATTATTATTATTATTATTATTATTATTATTATTATTATTATTATTATTATTATTATTATTATTATTATTATTATTATTATTATTATTATTATTATTATTATTATTATTATTATTATTATTATTATTATTATTATTATTATTATTATTATTATTATTATTATTATTATTATTATTATTATTATTATTATTATTATTATTATTACTGCTACTACCTTTACTACCACCACCACCACTACTACTACTACTACTACTACTACTACTACTACTACTACTACTACTACTACTACTACTACTACTACTACTACTACTACTACTACTACTACTACTACTACTACTACTACTACTACTACTACTACTACTACTACTACTACTACTACTACTACTACTACTACTACTACTACTACTACTACTACTACTACTACTACTACTACTACTACTACTACTACTACTACTACTACTACTACTACTACTACTACTACTACTACTACTACTACTACTACTACTACTACTACTACTACTACTACTACTACTACTACTACTACTACTACTACTACTACTACTACTACTACTACTACTACTACTACTACTACTACTACTACTACTACTACTACTACTACTACTACTACTACTACTACTACTACTACTACTACTACTACTACTACTACTACTACTACTACTACTACTACTACTACTACTACTACTACTACTACTACTACTACTACTACTACTACTACTACTACTACTACTACTACTACTACTACTACTACTACTACTACTACTACTACTACTACTACTACTACTACTACTACTACTACTACTACTACTACTACTACTACTACTACTACTACTACTACTACTACTACTACTACTACTACTACTACTACTACAACTACTACTACTACTACTACTACTACTACAACAACAACTACTACTACTACTAAAAATAGTAATTTATAATAATAATGACTATTAGTAGAAATATTAGAATAATGATAATGATGATAATTTCGGTAATGAAAAAATAATGATGATAGATGGGCTAATCATATGAACCATTAAGAAGAGATCAAGGGATTATGGTTGAAGGGCCTCGTTCCAACAGACTTCAAGTCTGTCATCTCTCACAAGACCCTTTTCTGTCAGCAGCCTTTCAACATTTACGGAAGTTTTCTTACGTTTTGTCAGCCTTCAAAAAAACAATTTGCTGAACGCTTTCTCTACGGTTTCAAGCGTGGAAACATGGATGAAAATTGGAACCAAAAAGTTATTTTTACAACAAAAAAACAAACAAAAAAAACAAAAAAAATCAATTTTCGCAAAACGTTCAAGAAAACTATGACATATGTAGAAAAACCAATAGGGACTGTGTGAAAGCCGCTGTAACCATATTGATTGAATAAGGTATTTCTGAAGAAAACACAAAGCATATCCGACTCTGACCCACAAACATTCATCTTGAAATTTTCGTCGCGAAATGCGTGAAGATCAATAAGAAGAATATGCTGCAGCCCATGCCTTGCATCTCTTCCTCACTTCACCCACTCTCCTTGTGTCTCTCCTTGTATAGCTTTTTATATTTTTTGAAACTACCAAATCTCGCGTATATTTGAAAGCTATTTATTACCAAAATTCCAACGCTTTGTGTCGTGTCCGGTACATTTAGTTTTTTTTTTTTTAAAGTTATTGACTTCTACAAAATCTTTGAAAAGATTTAGCTTCGCCTTTAACGCGAGTTCTCAATATTTACGTGCTCAAGAACGTTCAGATAGTAATTTTCCTAGTCTCCTCGACTGCAATAACTTGCACAAACCTGTTACCATCCTCTGTTCTTCATGCAGATTCGGTGGTCTTAACGACCTCGAGCAAGTAGTTTACATTCCAAGCAGCAGGCAGTGGTGTACTTGCTGCAACCATTCATCACACTCCTTCACTTTAATTCTCATTTCAAATCCACGTCATCAGCTCTTCTTGCGCCATTCATCATGGCCAGTCTCTAATTATTAAGAACATCGACAAGTACCTTTTCTTTCTATTTCTTTGTTCAGTCATTAATTTTTCGTTTCAAAAAGGTAACTTCAATGCAGAGAAAAATTAAATTTCCCCTTAAGCGCCATATTAGCAAACACACGCAAAAGAAAACCTTGAGTTTTCTAGTTTTTTTTTCAAATTTATTTTTTTCCAGGTTTCTGTTTGTAGAAAAAATGTTTCCATTGTCCACAGCCACCTAAGTCAGCAGGCTTTGGGCGGTGAGAATTCTCCACAGGAATACATGTTCCTTGTTTGCATGCATGTTTATAACTCCCTGCGCGTTTGGTACTTACGAAGCTATATGGCTTCATACATCTTAATTTTCTTTTTCAAATTTTATTAAATATATACCGCTGTTGTGAAAAGTGATGCTGGAACTGTAAAAAAAATTTTTCTCGAAAGAGTAAGCGAGTTCAAGCGTGCTTCAAAAGATTTTTTTTTCGCTGGCAACAAAAGAAAAACAAAAGTAATTGAAATTTTTTTTTCGAAATTTCTATGAAACTAACTTCAAAGCCTGAAATATTGAATGGATTTAGCTCTTTCAACACCTCAAACTTTGATTAAAAAGGCAACAATAAGCTGCATACAATTAATGCGCTGAAAACAAAAACTTCACTTTCTAAAATCTCGATTCCATTACAATGCCAAAATTTAAAAAAAAATACTTCATCTTCAAGGTTGATTGGGGCAAAAATTGGCTTGTTGGAGTTGAGTCCCAATTGTGGAAACACCCTTTTGAGTTTTTACCACCAGAGCTCCCAATCGCAAGGTCTACTCAAGTATTTGAGATCTAATCTAATCGAAACGTTCGTATGACGTTGACTACACATTGGTCAAAAGCGTTTCTACATGAACTTGTACAAAATTTGGGGTTTTTTCAAAAGTTTGACATCGAAGCTTTGCCTTCAAAGCAAGAAGATGAAATCCGCGCGTGATTTAAATCTCTCAGCTAATATTTTTGCTTACTAAAACACGCCTATAAACCTCCAGCTGGATTTGTAAGTGGTTGAAAGATTTTCAGTCATAGTAAAACTACTAAAATATTTTTTTCGACGTTAATTTGCGCAATAAAAGCCTATGGAAAAGACCCATGGGGGGGACCTTGGTGGACCTAGGGCTTGTTTGTGCTAATTCGAATGATAAAAATATTTTTTTAGATTCAAATACCATCAATGAGAATTCAATTCCAAACTGCACTTACCTTCTGATTCATTCGAATGTTTTCAGTATATGAAACTTGCTTTTGAGGCAGAAAATTCCATGCAGAATGTATTTTATTTATCATCCGCTATTTTTATCAGTGTGGGCTTTCCAATATTGGTTGGTTGAAAATCATGCTAAAAAGTTGTTTTTTTTAGCATATTAAAAAAATAATCGAACTGTGCAAGTTTCCAACTTGAAGTTAAATCTTTTATACTTGCAGAATATGCAGCCTTGTGTCTTGTTAACAACTGCATTCAAAGATAGAAAAACTTCCAACAAAATATTTTTATGTCACCATCAAAATGTATTTGTAAGTTCAATGGACCGAAAAAAACAATCTGAAATAAATGTCCCGAACGACATTTAAAGTAAATCATTGGAAGTCTGGACATTTTAAAGCTATTTTGACTTGTTATCTGTTTTATTCATATTTTTGTTTTGATTGCAAATAGTGGACAAACCCATTGAAGGCATTGCCATGCGACATTTTTGAGCCTTTTTGGTCTGGCTAATATTCAAAATTCAACCCTTTCAAAAAATTAACTTCCCAATCTGCAACAATTGTTTGTTACTGTTTCTTCGTCAAAAGTTTCAAAACCCAAAGACTCATTTATATATGAGAACTTATTTATTGGAAAATAATTTGTGCTAGACTTTTTCGATTTTTTGGATTACGTGAATAATTCAAAGTTACTTGGGAAGAGATCATTTTTTAAAACGTATTGTAGTTTTTGGATGAATGTACCTTTTGGCTTTACAACCTTTCTAGTTTATTTATGATGGTTTGTGACCTCATTTGAGCTGCAAACATACGAAGGTTGGAATGTACTAAATTACTTTTGCGAATCAAAAAACTGAAAAAATAATTTAGAAGCAAGAAGAGGAAAAAGACATTTCCATATGAACGTTACCAATGTTTAAACCAAAAACCCCATATACAAACTTTCAAAAAATCATATACTCGAAACATATTTCAATGGGAATTGAAATTTTTAAATTGAAAAATAGAAATTAAACTATTTTTGTCTAAAAACTAAGCGGTAGAAAATCTAAAAAAATCCACAAAACTCTCACAAACTCAAAGACCTTTAAAGAGGATCGTCTTCTGCCTTTCTTCAAAGCGTCCCAAGACTCCTTATCATGCATCCTTTTCCAATCTATAACCAGTCCTCTTTGGACATTTTCCGCTCAATTCATTTTTCTTTTTTGGAAATGAAAAAAAAATTTCAATAGCTTTTTGTTAAATTTTTCCAATTTGTTATTTTTTCTAAAACAAGATTAATTTTTCTGCTAGCTGACTGCTCAAGCGGACATTTCTAATGAAAATCATACATCCATCATGAGCTTGTTCTTTCCCACCAAATTGCTTCCGCTTTTGGTAAGTTTGTTAAATCTTGGAAGTATTTTAAACTGAAATTAGTTGCCCTGAGCTTGCAAAATTTGCTTCATTTCAGTCAAGTTAAAAAAATAGTTGGTCTTCAGCCATCTATAGAAGTTCGTTCAGCTTTGCAACATTTGAATAAGTTATAAGGCCAAGAAGCATTGTGCAAGGTTATATTTCTGTAAAACTGGGAGGAATTTCTAGGGTACATTAAAGGAAAAAACTTTCATTGAATCAAAAATAAAATAAAAAAGATTTAAAGATTCTACCACTTATTCTTTTCAACAAACTAAGTCTCGAAACATTCAAATGTTTCAAACTTCCCTGAAATAAAAATCTCATTTTAAGTTTGAATAAGATATGAGAAATTTAAAGGACCACAATAAAGCATACCATCAAATAGCATTACTCAAATCTTTGACTGAAATTAGTTATTTAGCTGAAGAATGAATTTCAAAATTCAAAGTTCCTCTCCAGCATCTGAATTGTTCTTCTGTTTGAAATACTAGTGGTGGCTTCTCAACAAGCATTCTAAAAAAACATTTTGTTGAAAATCTTTGGAAAATTTTCAAATAGGAATTTTCGTTATTTATCTTAAAAGTTTTATTTCAACGTTAGGAAAACTAACAAAAGCGTGAAAATAATCGCCTCAATACCTTTTGGACACAGCAGACTTGAACTCGTTTCAAAGTGGTAGCAAATTCAAATGATTTTGAAAAAAAAATTGCTGTAACAAAGTTTTTTTCTTGACAACTTTGAAACATTTTATGTTTTACACGTTTTGGAACCAAAGGAAGGAATTACGTGAAGAATTTCAAGTTTCAAACACTTTTTCCAAAAGTCGTCATTTACGGAGTGAAAGTCATCGAATGATCGATCTACTTTGGGACAGGACTAAAAACTTTGAATAGCTTTATTCACTTCAAAATATGAAAAAAATGATCTGATATTTTTTTCTATTTTTAACACCCAATCTTGCAAGATTCAACGCTGCACACATCTTTCATGAAATGCAGACGAGATATATCTCCTACAAACCTCTTGCTAAGTACCTCGAATGACATGCCATTTCTCAGCATTTGAAATTAATTGAAAAGAACATTCTTATAATTCAAGTAGAATTAATCTGCGCGGCATCTAAGTTTTCCAAGCAGATACCCAAATATGAGACAGATCTGAAGCTATTAACTTCGAAAACACCAAAGCTTTGCAATTATAAATATTTTCAAACAATCATTTTTTATTGCTTGCGAGGATATTTCCCTTTGAAGGAAATTTTTGGCAGACATAATAATTCTATGGTATTTTTAGAATTACTGTCTTGAGTATTTGCCTTGCGTAAAAAACTAGTATTTTGTTTTGAACAGCCGCCTAGAAGCTTCTATACCATTTGTTTTCTAAGCTGCCGACCTCGCTTGCACGCACTCGCTGATGCCGTGTGTTTTATGAAACTCAAGGTTCAATGAAAATTTATTTCTTCTTTTAAATCAACAAAATTATTTTTAATTAGCTTTCAAATTAAAACTTTCGCCTAATGAAGACTTATTTTTCCAAATAACAAAACATTTTCGTTTTAATAAGACATTTTTCTTGCCTATGCAATTGATTAAAAACAATTGTTGTTTCTCAGATTGTTTTTTTCTCGATTGGGTTGGTTTTTCCAAATGAGGTTCTTCGCAATAAGAAATAGTATAGCAATAGTGTAGACAGGAAATGTGCTGCATAGACCACAGTGGTTGTATCTTTTCTTGAAAAAATTCTCTTTAAATCTATTTTTTATAAGTTGGAAATTTCATACGGAGAAACTCTAGTCTCATTGAAAAAAAACATCCATAGAAAATGGTTCACGAAACAAATCTTCATTAAATCTTGGTGGAGCTTTTTGGAAAGATCAAAAGGTGTTTTCGTACCTGCCGAAGCTGAAAAGTTGTAAAATATGGAAAGATTCAGTGGACGTAAAAATAGAAGCACAACAAAGGTCTTTACGTTGAATCTTTAGTATGACAGAATAAACACTAGAATCACCTCGCACTTGAAACTTGAGCAAAGTACTCTTAACCGAAGCAACATAACCTGCTGCTGATGAAAAAAAATGTTTGAAAATCTTTTAAAATATAACATAATTAGCCAGAATCAAAACGGAAAAAAATATTCTCAAAAATGCTTCATTTAGTTAAAAAAACCTTTTCTAGAAACATTTTTTAAAAAGAAAAAATAAGAATAAATAACGAATAGCTGTTCAGGAAATTCCAAAGGATGGCGTGATGCATTCCGGTAGCTAATATTAATAAATGCTAAGCGGCCATCGACCGCAATACGCCAATAATTAAGGTTGCGTTGTTGAGCAGATGAGCAAAGTAAATCCATTTATTAGTTTTTATAATTGCGAATGCACACAGATCTAAAAATTTGTTTTCGCCTAGGATAGCCTGTGTGGAAATGAAAGCTGCATACATTGTTTCAACAACAGATGTTTCAGAAACACAGAGTGTAAACAGGTGCTTGTGAGCGAACAACTTTGAAAACCTTTCTAAACATTTGATCCTTCTATTGAAATTCGTTTTTACACAAACTTTTTCATTTTGTTCCTATGAAACCTCATGGATCCGTGACTTTATTTATTTTCAGTTTCACCATGGTTGTGTCGTTTAATTAATTAGGGATGTAATAAGACAACAGCTGACAAGGGCATTGCATATCGATTTTGCATGAAGAGAACACATTGAAAACATTGAAATGATGTGCAATAAACACAGTTACCTGCTTCAAGTTCTAATGAAAAGAAGCTAAAACTTCCAACTTTCAATGGGAAAACATCCATTTGAATGTGGTTTTCTAGAAAATTGAATGGTATTCAAAAAAAAAGAAAAAAATACAAAAAGAAGAAGAAGAAAAAGCAGAAAAAGAAAAAAAAGAAAAAAAAGAAGAAAGAGAAGAAGAAGAAGAAGAAGAAGAAAAAGAAAAAGAAAAAGAAGAAAAAGAAGGTATAGAGTGATCAAAAGCAATAGAAGCTGATTAAATGAATGACGTTGTTATCAGATGACTTTAATCATCCGAAGAAAGTCCATCGATCACACTACGACTGCAGAATCTTCAGATTAGAGCTTTGAGATAAGCCAGTGTATTCTTTCGATTGGAAATAAAAATACACATAGAATTATGACAATGACAAAAATTTGAGAGGTTTTTCGAGTCCGACTTATAATGAATGTTTATCTAATAAAAACAAAAAAATGCATGAAATAAAGCATAGGATAAGTCAAAGCCCTATCCTTTTAATGCTACATAAATGACTTTTACATGTCTTCTTTGGCGCTTTCCATTATTTGTTATTCTCATTTCATTCTTTTTCCAAATTTTCATTTTCATTTCTGAATAATTTCTCGTTTAAAACTTAATTTTCCTTGCAACATCCTACCCCTTTGACCTCCGCCAAATGATCTTTCAAGGCGAGTTTCCACTTTTTCTTAGGAAAGGAGTTCAGATAGAACGAGGCGTTTTGATGCCTTACGCAGCCATTCAGCGTCGAGGAAACAAGTAAACAACACCAAAAGGTCTAAACACGACACGCGGGCGACTGTTTTTTTTATGCATTTTCGTATGTCCGAATTTTTGTGCGCCATTTTTTCTCAGTATGTACCTTCTGAAGGTTGTTTTTAAAAAACATAAAACATTTTGCTGATAAAGGTTTTCTAGTTAAAATTGTTTTTCATTTTTTCAACCGTTAAATATTTTTTCGAAATTTTGTTTTTTATGACTTTTCTATCGCTGCCATCTACTAAGGTCATAAAAAATTAAATTAATTACGAAGTGTATTCAATTTGAAACACATGCATTCAGAAATTGCAATGAATAATGAAGCCACCATTTTCGAAAAGTATTTTAAAAATCCAAAGGTCAAAGTTAAAAACTAAAAATTTACAAAAAGTTGACATTTGCTGCGGTGTATGGAGGCATAAATTTACTTTTGATTATATTGGTTAAAGGCCCTACCTTCACATACAAACACTTCATCTCCATTGCCACCACTATAGCACACTTATAAAATCTCCGATTATACTCCTGCCTTGTGTACAGCCTTCTCTGCTTCGGTTTGCCGGCTACGTCGAAGTGTATGCGAGTTAGTACAACTGTTTCTTGTTATTTTGCCTTCTACTTACGCTATAATGTCTGCACGCCTTCTGAAGGTGATGAGGTTTCTGATAAAATTGATGACGAAGTTACTCCAAAAGGGGTGTGTAATTGACCTCGTGATTGGCCTATCTTCTAAAAATTTAACATTCTAAATAAAACAGAACTCATTTGATTCTAATGAAAACACATACACTTTTGAAAATATCATAAGTAGTGCCAATTATAGGCATGTGTGAGTTGATTCTTAGTACTTGCTAATCCTTACTAGCCAAAATAGCTGTGATGCGTGTATATGCATATGGATAAAGAAAAAACTCTGAATAAGTTGCTACAGATTTTTATGTATAGTCTGAAAATGTATCTTTTTGAGCGGTGATTCAAAGCACTATAAAGAAAAGTTATCCCGAGTCAGTCGTTTTGCTCTCAATAAACCACCTCCGTGAGGTCCTTCTCTCCACCATGCCTCTGAAGAATGTCCATATTGGAAAAACATGTACAATTCTAGTATAAATCTATATATATATATATATATATATATATATATATATATATATATATATATATGTATATATATATATATATATATATATATATATATATATATATATATATATATATATATATATATATATATATATATATATATATATATATATATATATATATATATATATATATATATATATATATATATATATATATATATATATATATATATATATATATATATATATATATATATATATATATATATATATATATATATATATATATATATATATATATATATATATATATATATATATATATATATATATATATATATATATATATATATATATATATATATATAATAAATAAACAATAATAATAAAATATTAATTAACTGAATTTTTTTCATGGCTTTTATAATTTAGGCACTCGAAAGTCATTGGGTAACTTTCCGAAATCACAACGTTGGAAATGCCAAATGTTTTTTACAATTTATTTTTATTTGCATTCGACACTCGCAACGTTTGAAAATAATTCTTCCTCGTGATCTAAATATTTCCAATAAATGGGATTTTTCTCCCTTTAAAAGCACTAAAAGAAAAATGTTATCCTCCATCGTTTAAACCTATTAACATTAAAACATTTTAAATTTCAAACCTCTCAAAAATTCCTAATGTCAACCCTTTGAAAGGTTCAAGCTTCGCATCAAAAAGGATTTCCAAAAAGCGATGATGATGATGATGATGATGATGCGCATGGTCTCACTGGGGAATTGAAAGTGTTTTGGAGCACGAGGCTGAAGGATGAAAAGAACAAGAAACCACTAGTGGAAAAGGGCTGAAGCATTGAATGCCGCTATGCGTCAGAGCCATGCCTATTTTTACTCAACCTCCATATTAACTTAAATATCAAATTCCTTCTTTACTTACCTATCAAACTCTATCTTTGACCATCTATCAAACGTCTAATGCAATGACTTCAAGTCATCCAAAATATTTTTGCGAATATTTTTGAAGTTGTTGGAACGAGGAATAAATCCAACATGAAATTCTCATATCAGGCGTTGGCATTTGGAGAAAACACTTCAAAGAGGAGCATACATAAATGATGTCAGTGGGTAATTTGTCTTTTTTCAATTTCCATTTTTTCATTACAAAAATGAACGATTGCGTGTTATCTAAGATGCTTGAACATCAAATGAAGTTGTTCAGTTTTTTCCTTTGAAATAAAATGCTTTTCAAAAGTGTTCGAAAGTGTAGCAAGAATACCACTTTTTGCACCCGGGTTGCTCTTCCAACATGAGTTTATCGTTTAAATTTCCTAAACGTTTCATCAAAGCGTGTTTGCTTTGGGTGAAATAAGAGAAGAAAAAAAAACCAATCAGCGAAGTTAGTTTGAGCTGATGCGTAAAATATTTGATTAGGTTTGTTACATTAATCCTAAACGTAATTAACTATTGAATAAAAATACTAAATCAACCATTTTTTAAATACAATGTTTATTTTACATATAAATGTAAAAAAGGAAAATGTTTCAATGGTTATAAAAGCTAAAAAAGACAAAAATCTTTTCGCAGCCGAAAAAAGTTAAAAATTTTAGTTCATGTTTTCAAAAAAATCTGAACAAAAAAACCAAGCAAAAAAGCAACCAAAGACGCAGCAATAAAAACAGCGAAACAAATAGCAGGAAACACGGCAAAGGCACAAGCATACAAGGGTGCCATAAAGTTGAAGTTGTCATCATCAATCCTGGCAACGAGGAGTTAGCGCCGTCTTCACATCTCAAGACGCCCGATTACTGTTGCAGTTAGAACGAAAGACAAAAAGCCAGACGAAATAAAAATAAACTACCGAGAACTTGAATAATACTCATCAGCATGAATAAATAATAAATATCAAATAAATAAAACTATAATAATGGCAATAATCTCCAAGGCACCCCTGCATGCGCACAACGTCTCTTCTCGCCACCAGGAATCTTTATGTCCTCACCATGGCAACCGCACTGGAGGTTGAGACTTAATGGTCTTTTATTTATAAGACTTCCTCATTTCTTCACACGCCTTCCCTAACCACCTCCAAATTAAAATATTTCATCGGAAACAGGAAAGGAAGCAGGTTTAATTGAAAACTTTTGACACACGTCTCACTGCTGAAACACTCAAAGTCTGCTTGGTTTTCTTAATGTTTTCCTTTCATAACAGACCTAATTATGAGATATAGCCAACTCAAGTTCAAACTCCTAAACTAGGGGTACGCACAGCATACCGATAATTATTATCGACTTGCATTTCAGATGAATAAATATATGGTGAAGGTTTTTAATTTATTTTTGTAGGTGAATAACCTTTTTATTAAAACTTTGCTTTTTTTTCATTGATTTCAATACACGAAGAAAAAATATACAGACTTTCAGCTGCTATTGATTCATTCTTTACTGAAATAATTACCTCGAAAGGTTTTATGGAAAAACATGAAACATCCGTTATTTTTGAATCATTAAAAATTTTCAAAAACATTACAAGGTTTTTTTTATTTTATTATTTTTTCAATAAAACCGTTAACTTTTTGAATAAATCATTTATTATGGTTGATTTTAGTATGTAATCTCACCTTAAATCATCGAAATTCAGCGGTATCCATTATTTAACGGTTAGACAACAAAAATAAAGTCAAAAATAGAGTTATAAAGGTCTCTGCATTTAAAGTTTAACTATTAACTAAAAACCGTTCGTTCAAAATATTAACGAGTTCTTTTCATACTTCGAATTGAATGTTATATTTCGGTGAGCAGTAATGCGAGCGAGAAATGAGGAACACCGCTTGCTTATAAAATTTATAACTTCAAAAACTCTAGCCTTTAGAGAGAAGGCGAAAGAGAGGGTTGTAAACAGAGGGAATGCGAGAAGGGAAAAAAAGGATGTGCAGCTTTTTAATTGGAAGCAATAAAAGTGGAGAAGATATAGGCGCCACCAGGAAACATTGCTACTGAATCAAGCACGCTAGTCACACCGATGTGTCATCTGGCTTGCACCTACGGTCCTATTGGATGTGGCATGAATGATGAGTCAAAAGGAAGCCAACACGTGAGTCAATATCACACACCCTCTCTTTCAACTCCACTCGGTTTGTTGTTTCATGCTCAAGTCATGCATTTTGTGTATCTTCCATATTCTTTCTTATTCACACAATTCACGATGAAAGCTTTCAAATATGAAGATTTGGCCTTATAGGAAGTCTGGCTGCTGTTTATTGCCAACAAACGCTCGAAGTTAAAACATTTTTGGAACATAATAAATGAATAAAACATTTTTTTGGGGAGGTTGTAAAGATTTTTTATGTGAAAACCTTTTATTAATTCGTTAACACCAACCTGGTTTCGATATGAGGAATGCTGCTTTCAAGCGATTGTTTCAACACTTCAGCCATCAATGCCTTCCAGAAACATTCCTTTTTTGTGATTTGTTTTTTCATATTTTTAAAAGTTGAAAAATATTTTTCGAGTCCTAGAATGGAAAATTTAGATTATATTTCTGCTTTTTTTGAATTTTTCTCCACTTTCCGGCGCACTTCTTTAAAAAACTTCATTTGGATTTTCGAGAGTGTCAATATCTTTTTTGCTTGAAACATAAATTCCACGAATTCTCTATAAGTGAAAAATAATTCGAAAAACATTTTTTTAAAATTTTATCATTTTGAAGTGCAATGAATAAAACAATAAAAAATTTTATTTAATTTCAAAAATATACTTTTTACTCAAAAAAATTTCTTAACAAAACTTTCAAATCATCAAAAACATCCAACCATCAGAATTAGATAGTTTAACTCATTCTTTAAATAAAGCTGTATCACGAAACTCCAATGAAATTCAAGATTGTGAGGTTACAACGAGGCCATTTGCACTTGAAACACGCCATTCAAATAGCTTAAGCTCAACTAGTTATTTTCCAAATCACGAGACACGTGATAAATGCTTATTCGAACATTCATCACCATAGAAACGGGCACCGGATAGTTAGCATTAGACCATGCAACATTTCTTTGATGATTTTTATTTTAAATTTATTATTATTAATTGTACAAGGAGTTTCACTAGATCATTTATTGACAAAAAACTAAATTATAAAGTGCTAATCAAAAAATTGTTTGGAAAAAAAAAACATTTCAATTTTAACCTAAAACCTAAATGATAAAGTTATTACGGAAGTTGAGAAAAGTTGAGTGAGAAGAATTAGAGATAGCACTTAATCTAGATGATTGAATTTTCAGTTCTACTTCTAAGGTAAATCTACAAGAACATCATATGGAAGGGCTGGCCCATGACACCCGATGTCTTTTGAGATGACTATGCTGCTCAACAGTCAATTGTGTCCTAGAATGGAAGTTTTGTATGTACACTGAGAAGAAAAACGTTGGAAAAGTTTCCGCAAAGTTCAAGTGATAGTTTAGTCTCCAGGAACCCTGCCTCTAAATTTCGAGTGGTACGACGCCCATACGCAGCTGCATAATAACATAAAAAAATGGTAAAAAAGATTTGGAAAAATTGAAAAATTGAAAAACATTCATAAAAATATTTAAAAAATTAAAAATTAACGTTTGATGGCTGTTTTGTGAAGGAGCAATTTGATTTGCAAGCGTTGGAATCTTTTGTAGTCTATAAATCGGTTGTTTGGAAGAACCCTGGAAGTTGAATAGTCATGAAAACGAAGTTCTCTAACGAGTCAAACACTGACAAAAAGTGGCAAAAACGGTTTTAAATTATTAAAAAAGGTGTATAAACAATTAAATTAGAACCAGACGTTAATTTCGTTAAATTATATAACTTCACGAAGGTCTGAAATCGACTGAGTGAAAAAATACGACAATTTTAACATGTCCAAGGGACCAAAAATAATGGAAAAATCAATTTGGAATAAAAAAAGACGGAGGAGCGGTGCAGGCGAGATGGGGTCGCGAGGAGGGAATCTAGAGATAGGGAACATCAAACACAAAACTGCTTTATCCGAAACCTTTCTTTTTGAGCGCTCTTGTCTACGATCCACGTCTTGGTGTCGTGTTTCCAGAAGAAGGTGAAGCAGTCGTGGCTGAGAAACTTGGTGGTCAGATGCAGCAGATTGCGATGCCTTGGAGCATTCTCATTCGCCAGGTCGGAGTAGGTCTGAGGGGGGTGGAGGTGGAAAGCTTGATGAAACACTTATTTATAAATGGTTAAGACGCCGAGGTCGTGTGAACAACTCAGTTTGTTCAAGTGATTTCTATTCTGAATTGGAGTTCAGAGAGCTTTCTTAAAGTATTTTAAGTTGATAGTATATTTATTAAAATCTTTTTTGAAGTAAAACCTTTCTGTTTTTATTTATTCTTTTTAACGTTCTTTCATTAGTATCTCATAAAACAAAAAAACCCTATTGAAAAATATTCAGAAATTGAATGCAGAGTAGAAACCCTGTATCTGTGTAGGATGTCGAAGTCTGAGAGAGAGTCGAGCAGTGGAAATGTGCTGATGTATTTCACATGATCTTGTGGATAGATTTATGTTTTTATTTATATATTTAATTCATCTTTATGGGACAAACATTTTAATAAATTATTCAAATTATTTAACTTTTGAAAATGCTGCTTCTATATTTGCAAAAGTTTCGAATAATTTTTTTTACAGATGACTCACCGTCATTAAGACCTTGCACCAAAGCAAGCTTTTTGACTTTCATTAAAACAACTTTGTTCAGAATGTCATTTTTCTGGTTTTGCAAGTTTATAAAATAAGTTCAATAAAGATTTCTTAAAAAAATAATCTCCAATACATATATATATATATATATATATATATATATATATATATATATATATATATATATATATATATATATATATATATATATATATATATATATATATATATATATATATATATATATATATATATATATATATATATATATATATATATATATAATTCATGAAGACGAAAGCCATTGCGACAAATTCATAAATCTGTGAAATCACTGAAACTCACTAGGTAGCCATGCAAGTTATCGCCAGGCTTTGAAAATCCCAAGTATTTTTCATAAGTGGGTGCATCTGAAATATGAAATTTTATTTGTTCATTCACTTATTTATCAACTTTCAGTAATTCTCACCATAATAATCCAAACTGCCAGTCACGCCTGCTACGAAGCCACAAGGGAAAACATCACTTTCATTCGCCAGAGCGTGCAAAGCCATCAGACCAGCGTGGCCCTGTGGTGTGGTGGTGGGTGCTTGAAAACGTTGAAAATGTGCTTTTAAACAGTTTTTAAACAGAAATCAAACCTTAACAACAAAAAAACAACAACAAACAACAGCAATCAACACCAAACGACGAACTAACAATAAAAAAACGACAGCTTTACAACAAACTCATCAAACTCTCACAAAATTCGCATCAAACAACATTTTTTCAACACATTACTCACTTCCTCCACAACAAACAAGCATATAACACACCCTTCTCCATCAACCCCCTCCCCCCCCTTTCCAGTAACCCCCTCACCCACCCATCCCCAGACGGCCACTTTGGCAGGGTCAATAAGGTCTTCCTGCTTCAAGTGCAGTCCTACCAACTGCAGGTCGTCCACGTCGGTCATCGTCAGTTTTTTGTACACCCTGTGTTTATAGTCCACATCCCTGCCTCCACTCCCTCCCACGTCAACCCTCGCAACCACCACCTCTTCCGAGCTTGCCATGAAGGTCTCCCAGCCCAGGTGGTATTTGTAAGTCACCGTTTGAGAACCTGGCTCACCTGAGCTGGAAAAGATGTAGTATTGTTACGATTCTTCTTGTTTTTGAATTATGATGGGCTCATTATCAAGCTTCGTGACGAGTTTCCTCTTCAAATGTTATCATATTTTGTTGATCAACAAATGGCTGAAACAAAGGGAAACACATACGCCTGCAAAAGCAGTGGAAACTTTTTGCTTCCCTCCTCTTGTGGCTGAATGATCTCAACCCACGCTTCTGAGGGATGCGGTAGTGAAGAACTTAAAAACTTGAAATTTCTTTCTGTTTTCAACCACTGATTTTCAGTTAATTACAAATTTTCATTTTCAAAGTTATCCAATAAAAGACGCTATGGAGTCGCTAACTTCTCTCTTCGGCCACTGTTACCTCCATGAACTTTCTCTCAGGGAGGATCTTGTTCTTCACTGCCGCCTTCAGCTCCTTGTTGTCCTCCAACACTCTAACTGTCGTTTGAGTTTCTTACTCTATTGAAGTTAATTTTGTCCTAACTTTTTGATTTTTTGGTGTGTTTTCCAAAACTTTAGAAAAAAAAGCTTTGTAACATTCCGAAAAACTGTTCGGATTCGATTTAATTGAAACTACGGGCAAAATTTTTCATACCAGCCACCAGCAAAAACAGCCTAAGAAACTCACTCAATGAGTTGTTGACAGTTTTGAGGGTGTATATAGGGATAGAAGGACCGAGACAGGCTTGGATGAAGAAGTTGCTTGATTGGCTGAACGCAATTTCTACCCATTGGCAGTTGCCTTTCCCCTCCTGACATGTGAGGCATTGGGACTTACCACCCATCAGGTTCACTCTGTGGATGTCGTGTTGAAATGTAACCGTTTCATGTTGTTCGAATGTAGTTCATTGAAGCTGGTGTTCTTAGTGTTGATGGAAAATTTAAAAATCATTATTAGTTTTATTTTTTTTAAAGTGATTGTTAAATATGAAAAAATATTTTCAATTGAAAAAAAAAAGATTAATTCTTAAAATATTCTTAAATGATAAAAATATTAATAAACTTGAAAAGATGTCGTTTCTTAGGGTCTTGATTTGTGCCAATGTAATAACTGAAAAATGAAATTAAAATTTATTATTTTGAAAGGTATCGTCTTTACAATTAATTTGGAAATTTTTTTGTCTCAATAACCACTATGACCTACATGTTCTGAGTACTTTTGTCATAACTTGAAATCGATATCACCTCTTCCAAACCTTCCGTCAAAAACTTCACGACACTTTCTTGCATTTTCTTCAAATTAAATCGTTAAATTAAACTAATTATGAATAATAAAGTTATAATTAACAACAAAATAGTACTAAAAAACTTATATCTAAAAATTAATAATTATATCAAATAAAATCGAATAAATCACGAGAAATTTTCGAGAAGAAAGAGTGTCTAGTAGAGACAGAGTGGGGTGCCGAACGTACCCCCTTCTTCGGGGTCACCAGCGCCAGGTGGTTCCAGTGAGAGGAGTCGTGCTGCTTCATGGGCAGGATGCTGATGTAACTCTCACCTCGCTGAGTGAACATCAACTGAGGCAGAGGCTGTGGAAAAGGTTTGTGAAATTTTTTAAATGATTGTGTATTTTGGAGTATTATTTATAATTTGGAGAGTATTTAGAATCAGATTTTGAATTTTATTTGCAGTTTTAATTAGAGTATTATTGAAAATTAATTTAATTATTTCGGAATTTTTTCACTCATTAAGCGATTGTTTTCATTTTAAGCATAATTTGTGAAACTTAATTTTTGAAATGTCAAATTTTTAACTGAAGAGTGAACATTACATCTATCCATCCGGTGGTTGATATCTGGTAGTAAAGCTGAAAGTAGTGAATGAAGATATTAGAAAATTATTGAAAAATCCATTATTGTTAAGTATTTCATTTTTTCAGAACTCTTACGCCACTGTCTACTGACGTTGAGGGATTGATGAGGGTTGTTGATGTTGTAAAGAACGGTGTACGATTGGTTTTGTGCTCTGTTCAGCCATACCACTGCCACTTCCTTGTCACTCTTCCACACCACTTGTGACACGTAACTCTCCCTGTTAGATTGAAATAAGCAATCTTGTGAATCATCAGCTTTGCGGTGCTTGATTAAGATATTTTAAAAAATTATTATTTGACATAAAACAGCCATTTGACTACTAAAAACCTATTTTTATGAAAAAATAAAAGCTTTTCAAAAAAACTCGAAGCGACTTGTTGGTTAGTTCGATGGGGGCTTGCAACACCCTGTGTGATGCCTCGTCACCAGGCTCATCTACGCTTAATACTCTCACTTCCACCTCTGGGAGCCTTCCACTCGGATGCGCCTGAAAATAATCGATAACTTGGAAAGAATTTACATTTTTTATTTTTGTTTCAGCATTTATTTTAAAAATATTTTAATATAACTGGAAATAAATAAGCATTTTTCAAACTTAAAAGTTAAAAGACAAAAATAATAGATACAGCAAAAACGCGCATAAAAAAATCTGAAACAAGAAAAGGTCAAACCCGAGGAAAGGGAACTGTGATGACTTCATCAGCCCTCTTGTGTCTCTTGACCAAGTGAAGCTTTTCGACTTGAGAGTCGTTGAAGGAGAGGTACGCAAGGTGCTTGGAGTCAGGCGACCACCACAGGGCCTGTGGCCGTCTGAAGAGCGCTGTTGAGGGTGGTTCAAGCAGTGGACATCAATGAGAAATAAATATTGGTTTGAAAATATTGTCAATTTATTCCAAAAAGTTGGAAATAAGGAGTAAAAAAGGAATTGTATTTTTCAAATGTACCATAATTACTTGGCAAGGTTGACTGAAGCTTACATTAACCTCTAGCGGCAATATAGTTTTTATTTGTTTTTACGTCAACGCACCTTCATAAGTCCAGTCAACCACTCCGTTGTAGATGTGGTTTTCCACGTCACCACTTTCTGTCACTGCCATTGATTGGCTGTGTATGCTTTTCTTTATGTACACGTTGTTTGCCTGTACAAACGCCTGCAAAAAAACGTTTTGAAACAATTGTACATTACGAATATTATTATAGTGGCATTAGCCTGGTAGAGTTTCGAAGCAGAATGGAAAAAAAGAATTTTCAAATAATAATTTTGAAATGATTCGACAAGTGATGAACACTCAAAGTAACAGAAGTAAATCGTAAGGAGACCAACGATGGCATGGGACGTAGGAGCCATTGCGGCGTACTGCAGACGAGAATCGCCTGAATCTTCGTCGTCTGTTGCTCCAAGAGTATATATTTGACTGGAAAAAATATTTTTTTGAAACCTCGTAGAGCATTTTTGTATGCAGTGCAAGAAATGTTGATGTCATTGGTAAAAAATAAGATTTTTGTACTTTGAAAATTGATTTACAACTTATTCACCTCACACCGGGTTTGATTTGTCTATCATACAAAACAAATTTGGCTGTGGATGAGTGCTTCCAAACCTGAAAATGTAAAATTATGTTCATATTTGATAAAAAAATAAAAAATATTTTGCAAAAAAAATTAAAAAAAGAAAAATTC